>JAWNLN010000060.1:5822500-6422500 GCA_035042305.1 Drosophila glabriapex | reverse complement strand
GGGATATCAAATGGATGCGGGCCCATTCAGCAGGGATATCAAAGTCCATTTAGGCGAAATGCAATGCCAATGCAATTTTTGCGCAGCTCGCTGAGCCTTCGAGGCAAGTGAAGGCAAGCGATTGCGCTTCCTGGCTACCAGGTGTTGCACTTGGTGCGCTCCAGTCTCATAAATTTCGCGCTCGGGCCCAGGTTGTGTGCGCATAAAACAGAAATTTCCAAGAAATTACAACACGGCCAACACAAAAGCACAAAAGCCATAGACATAGACAGGCCACAGGCTGCAGGCAATAGCAACACTGGCAACAGCAACAGCAACTGCAACAGCAACAGCAAAACTGGCAACAACAACAACAACAGCAGTAATATCAGCAGACAGTCGGGCACGGCCACAAGAAATGTTGTGCGGCTCTGTGAGTGTGTGTAATAGTTGTTGTAATTTACTGACTGCGACTTGAGCCTGGGCATGGGCCGGAATCTCAACCGCAAATCTTAATCCCGGTGCGCAAGTTTTCAGCGAACCTCGGCCAACCTGGGCCGACTGGGAGCGTGGCGGCGGCCTATAAAAATGAGTTATGGTATTGCAATTGAACAGCTGGGCCACCGCTGCGTATGATTGATGTGACTTTAAATGCGCTCGCTTTGCGTGTGTAAGATGTTTATGTGTGTGTGTGTGTGTGTGTATGTCTGTGACACTTTTCAAAGGTATTACAAACCTTGAGCTTGCCTCAACAATTGCTGCTGCTGTGCTATGCTGTGCTGTTGCTGTTGCTGTTGCTGCTGTGCTGTTGCTGCTGTGCTGTTCTTGCTGTTACTGTAGTTGCCCTCTCAATTCGCTTTGATTAAAATGTCTTGAAATCATGCCACATTAATTATGACCCAAATTCTTGGAAGCATTCTTTACATCGTATGATGCAGCGGCAAACTGTTTGTTGTTGTGCCTGTTGTTGCTATTGTGGCTGATGTTGCATATTGTTTATTGCATTCGACAGTGGCCGGTCATTCATATGGCGATTTATTTTTTTCTGTTTTTTTGTTTTTTTTTTGTGTTGTTTTTTTGCAACCGCCCGCGTTGCACATGTTACTGCCACAGTTGCTACTGCTGCTGCTGCTGTTGCTGCTGGCGCGATGTTTTAATTAGTCGTGGCAACGGCAAACTGTCTTTGCTTAATTAAATGACATAATTATAAGAATGTGCCTTGCCACTGGCCCCCAAAGCCGACTCTTACTTCGAATCCGACTCCGACTCCGACTCCGACTCTGACTCTGACTTCGACTTGGACTGCCTACGCCAAATGCAACATGCAACACGTGATGTTGCTGCTGTCGTTGACATTGCTGCGATGCTTCAATTAATTTGCACTGCAGCAGCAGTTGCCATTGTCGCCTCGCTGGCTAACCCGACTATCTGACTAACTGGCTACTTTGCATGCCACAGAGCCAAAGGTGCCGCCAAGTCCAGCTAGAAACTCCATTGTCCAGCTGCAACAACAGCAACAACAGCAACAACAACAACAACTACAACAACAACTCAGAGCTCCCAACCATCAACATTCCCATTGCCAACACGTTTCGCATTCTAATTTGACATTTCGTTGTGCCCGCTGGCCTCTTCGCTCTTGGCTAGTGTGAACAGCTGTCCTTCAATCACTATCAATGTCGCCTGTTGCTGGTTGCTAGTTGCTAGTTGCTAGTTGCGAGTTGCGAGTTGCGAGTTGCTAGTTGCTGGTTTGCTAGTTGCCTAGTTGCCTGTTCCTGTTGCTGGCATCAAACTCGCATCTCTCGCCAAGATGGCGGACGCGATGTTCTTTGTGAGCTTTTGCCGCCGCTTCTGACGAACAAGGCCGGAAGTCTTTGAGCTAGCTGGCATCCTTTTGCCCGCTCGCTTGTCATTTGTCAGCCCCAGATTCCTGGAACTGCACACATATAAACATATTTGTATATAAATATATATATATATATATATATATATAGATATGTATATATTAATAAGTAAAGGAGCGTGTGTATGTTTTTTGCCTGATGTGCATCATCAATAATGTTGCTACTGTGCCTTTTTTGCTGGTATTCTTGTCTGCTGCTTTCATTATTAATTTGTAAAATCAAAATGCTGCTCTAAGGCGATTTATAATGACAACAAGAGGCGAACAAGGCTTACGCATGTTGCTGCAACACACGCCAGCAGCAAGCAATGTTGTTGTTACTGTTGTCTTTGTTGTTGTGATTTGTCTAACACAGCAAGCGGTCAATATGCCGACACTGAACATACAAAAGCGCACTGCGGCAGCATTCATTAATTTTATGTGCTGCCTGCAACATACAGTGCCAACAGACAGCAGCATAACCAGCAACATGTTGCCAGCCCGTCTGCTCCGCTGGCGGCTGCTGCAGTTGAGCACGATTTGTGACTGCAATTACAATATTGAATATTAGCGCATTGTTGGTTACTGCTGCTGCTGCTACGGTTGCTGTTGCTGTTGCTGTTGCTGTCGCCCCCGCTGTCAATGCAATTGCAACTGCAGAAACGACAGCAACAAACAGCTAGCAACAGCGGCAGCAGCAGCAACAAAATTTTGTGATAAACTGTTGCAAATACATTTGTGCAGCCGCTTGCCGCTTGCCGTTTGTCGTTTGCCATTCGGCTTTTGTGTGTGCTCGGTGGCTGCATTTGGCAGTGTCAAGTTTACAAATGACTTTGGCAGTTCGAGCTGCGACATGGCCTTAACTGATCTTCGGGCAGGGACGGCGGGAGGCGGCGGCCCCAATGGCATATTAATCAGACAGTCAAAGTCATTGTACGCCTTGGCAGCTAATCGCTAATGTTTAATGTCTAATGCTTAATGGTTAATAGTTAATGGTTAATGGCTTCCAAGAAGCGTCTCAGCCAACTATCAAAATAGAACAATCTTACCAAGAACTAAGCCAAACAGCACACAGCAAACACGCTTAACGATACCGGACCACCTGGTCAAACTGATCAGGTGTAATGCCTATTTGGTTAAAAGAACAACAAAAAAAAAGTTAAGAAAATATCTAACAAATGACGCTCCCCCTCATTCGGCTCATTAGCATTCGATGAGCAGCGAAATTTGTTGAGAAACTTGCGATCTAACTGAACTGTTGTGTGTTTGAAACCGAAAACCAGTTTGCATATCTTTCAGCCCGCCTGCTTAGCATAAATGCTTGACTTTTTTTCTTCTTTTTTTTTTTGGCTCAAACAATGCAGCAATAAAAGCAACAGAAATACACACACAAAAACAAAAACAAAAAACACAGAAGAAAAAAAAACAAAATAAGGGAAATAATAATGCGTTGTTGCTGGTTGTTCTTGGCAAAAATATGTCATACGAGTGTGTCGCAAGAGACGCCGCCAAAAATTTGTTGCTGCGGCCTGTGGACCCACCAGGCACGATTTTCGTTTGCAGCCTTTTTTGGGACACACTGTTTAGCATAATATTGCAACAGCTCCTGCTCCTTGGTCTGCTCATAGCAGCATCCTTCAAGCTCTCTCGGCGGCGCGTGTGTTTAATAAAATATTTTATTAATATGCGAAAACTGGACAGAGCAACAGAAACAGCAACAGCAACAGCAACAGTTGCCGCCGTCGTCGCATCAATTGAATTTCTCAAGTTCAGGCTTATGAATTTATGCAACGTTTTTCTTTGGCTCGTTTTTGTTGTTGTATTTGTGATTTGTGCGTTTGTGTGCGTGTGTGTGTGTTTTGGGGGCAGCTTTGTTTTAGCCTGAAGCCCTTTGTTGTGATAAATGTCAACGCGTTCTTATTTATGACATGTGAAGCAGCGCCTGCTTGGTGGTCCACAACACAGCGACAACAACAATAAAACAACAAGTTGTTCAAGCACAGCAAACAACACTTCAAACGTTGCGTTTGTGGCCGCTATAGGCTTTTGGCTTACCAAATTTGGTTGTGTCATATAAAAACTTGTCAATTTTAATGATTTTGCTGACGCTTCGAACTGTCATAAGTGCGCCAAAGGCATTTTAGGCTCGCCAGCACCACTGCCAACAGATCCTGACTCAGTAGTTATGTGTGTTTGTCGCTGGTGGTAGTGGTGGTGGTATGTTGCTCATTAGCCATGCCTTTGAATGGCCACAGAGCCACAGAACTGTCAGCGTGACTTGAGCAACGGCTGAGTGACAGTAGCGACCCAATCACTCACATTGACTTCGGGCTACTAGCAGACTAGCATTTGCATAAATTTATTATGCTTGCGTGCTTGCCAAAAGCCAAAAGCCAAAGGATCAACATCAACATCAACATCAACATCCAGCATGGAAAGCTGGCCTCGGCCCAGCTGCAGCTACAACACAAAATGAGTACGCATGCACGCCGCCAACGGCTGCAAATGTAGCCGCATTATTAACATTTTTTTTAACCGTACCAACCGCAGTAGTAGCAGCGGCAGCACCCACCACAACAATTGCAACAACAACTAAGCAATAAGCACACTGGAGAGAAAATGGTGTGGCCCGGCAACAACAGCAACAGCGAGAGCAGCAAACGCAAGCAAATGGCAACGAAAATGGCGCATTTCAAACCCTCAACTTTTTACATGTGCTGGTTGTTGTTGTTGTTGCTGCTGCCTCGCCTTGCTGCAAGTTTTTATTTAGTGCGGCAACATTTGCCACTCGCTGCTGCTGCTGCTGCTGCTGCTGCTGCTGCTGCTGCTGCTTGTCGTCTTGTCAACATGTTTTGTGGCAACATTGCTGCACGTATTCAAAAGTTAGTCAGGCCACGTAATTCACACGTCAAGCTAAATATGCTTGTTAACCACAGCTCCAGTTTGTGCCCCAGTCATCATTTATTACCTCATCAAAGGAAAAATGTAAGACCCCATTTGGCTTAGAAATGCTTGGAAAATTAGTTGAAATAACTATTTCAAGCTTGGTGCCAATATAAATGGTAACTTATATGGAATACATTTAAATTTAACTTATTTTTACAAATTCTTCTTTGCAGATATCAATTTATTTCAGAATTTGTAAAAAAATGTTTTTTAACGTTTAATAATTAAATTGAGAAACAAACATAAACTAATCATTTACAAGCGCAGTAGCAAATATTTGACTTTAATTCAGACGTTGACGAAGATTAAACACAAATATATTTAAATAATACAACAATTGCTTAAAGATAAATATAAAAATATAAAAAAGTGTGTAATATGTTTGCTCCTATTTTGCAATTAATAAGAAATTAAGCTGTTTAAAAATATTTGAAATGTTTGCAACTTGCAAAATTCCTTGTGCAACATAGCTGGCAACAATGCAAATATACATACATATGAGTGGCATAACTTTGGGGCGGAAACCGAGCAGCTTGTGGTTAAGTTATTAAACGCATTATCATAAATACAATTGACAACAATATGACTAATGATAAGCTGGCATGCAACTGGAGCACAGCCCAGTGATGAAGACGGAAATGTAAGAAGAGAGAGGCAGAGCGTGAGAGGAATACGGGGGCAGGGACAGGTTGAGACAGCCAGCAAGCCGCAAATAAAGTGTTAATAATATAGATGGGAATGGCAGTGCAGTTTGCGCTTAATAAAACAGCCGCCAGCCTGTCAGTCAGTAAACCAACCAGTCAACCAGTCAACCAGTCAGCCAGTCAGCCAGTCAGTCAGCCAGGCAGCCAGGCAGTTGGCACGCAAGCTGAGCTGCAATATGAGCCAAACTAGAAAATATGGAAAAAGCAAAGAAAATAATTAAAACAAACAACAAGAGCGCAAAATGCTAAACAGTTCAGGAGCTGCTCACGAGCTCAATAATAATGCGAGAGCAGCCAGCTCCCAGCTGAACTCAGCTCAAGGTGTATTTTAGCCGCGCGGCCTCTAACTGACCTACCTGCTGCGTCGCTAGTCGCTGGCTTGGTGGTGGCTAAAACAGGAATCCGTTATAGTTTATTGCCGCCGCTTGCCGCATTTTAAATTTGGAGCAGGTGTAAAGTAGCAGCTCAACTCAACAAACAGAGACACTTGACCGCATTTTGGAGCTGAAGTGGCAGCCACGCGCCTACAAGCCAGGCAGGTGAAAAGTCTCTGGTCTTGCTTGTTGTCCTGGCTGGCTGGCTGACTGTCTTACCCGAGGGTCGCTCAGGTTATAAATTAAGCGAGCGCCTGCAGCAGCAGCAGCAGCAGCAGCAGCAGCAGCAGCGAGGGGTCATTGCAGGATTCCCTCGGTGGCTAAGACGTTTCAGTTTGGGTTTCAGTTTCTGCATTTCGTATGATTGATTGTGGCTTAATGCCAGGCGGAAGCAGCTGAAGCGAAGGCGACGCATTTCACTAATCGACTGAGTGACTGACTGAGCCGATCTAGCTGACTGCCTGACTGACATACGTTACATTTCGCCTGCTTTACTCATTTGACGATTTGATTTGCTGACGCTGATAACGAGAACGCTCTCGCTCACCCCTAATCCGCAACAGTGTGAATTTAATTTACCAAAGAGCCGGCAATCCTTTTCATCGCAAAGCTGCGAAAACTGTTACATTTTATCAAATGGGTTGGCTCTCCTCGTAGCACATCCTCGCATCGTTATCAAGATGTTCGCGCCACAATGAATGGAAGCGCCTCCCCGGGAGTGTTGTCACCGAGGTTTTTCAGTTTGTCTGCCCCGTCCTTTTGTTGTTGATCATTCAAATGAGATGCGATGCCAGTGATAAGAAGCTAGCCAGATTCAATATAATCAACTGCCAGCTGCCGATTTTGTTTTGTTGCTGTTGCATTTTGGTTAATTGAATGGGCCATTGGAATTGAGGAACTCTTACACTATCCATCACCTGCTGCTGTTCCTCATAGATTCAATTGGTGGAACAACAACTGTCGCTCTCAGTCAGTGGGATTGTCATCTTCAAATGTCAAACACGTCGCGTTAAGTGCGCCGTTTGGCTCTGCATACAATTAATTATGTCATTCACGTTGGCGACGTTCGCTGGCTGGTCAGCTTGAAACTGCAATTAAAAGGCGCTTTCGGTACGCTTTTGGCTTTCAGCTTCATGCCGGAGACACGGCTTAGACGTTCAGGCGCTGAGTTGACTTGGCTTTAAGTTGACTTGAGTTCGAGTTGAGCTGAGTTGAGTTGAGCGCTTGTCAAACGCTTTTAAAACGCCACACACATGTCCAAGTCTCGCTTTATGGAGTGTCTCTTACATGCACACACACACACATATATATATATATATATATATATATAAATATATATATACTCTAGCCTGTAGAGAGTCGGCTTTGGGGCTTTGATCTGTCAGTTTGAAGAAATCAAGCGCAGGCCAAAAACTTCAAAATGTGTTTTTTTTGTTTTGTCTTTTTTTTTTTTTTGCTGTGCGCTACAACAAAAATTAAAGGCAGATTTTATTGTAGCGGTTTGTTTATTGCTGCTGCGGCTGCTGCTGCTGCTGCTGCTGCTGTTAATGTTGTTTTTGCTGTAGTTGCTGTGTAGAACGTGTCAGCCAGGCTTTTGGCTTTGGGGGACGGCCAAGGGCACGACGGCAACGACGACGTCGCCGCTTTTCACCAGCACGAGCTTTGCATACCGACAATGACAACAACAACAATAATGTCGCTCTCTGTGTGTGTGTGTTTTTGCAACTTTAATTGTTGTACTCAGCTTGATTTATTAGCGAATTGTTTTATACAAAAGATGCCAACAGCCTTAACAACATCAGCAGCAGCAGCAGCAGCAGCAGCAGTAGCAGCAGCTGCGGCATCGACAAAAGTCACTAACAGTGACTCATTGCCGCTTAACAGCAGCCTTAACAGCGCTCTGTTATCGCCAACACCATCGCACAAATTGAAAGTTTTCACTACCGCAATTAAAGCTCGCCTCGCTGCTATCTGTGGCAGCTCTGTGATTTGTGGCAAAGGCCTCCATCCACATCCATACATTTATAATATGGCATATCCAATTCGCTCATTTGGCCCAAAATTATATAGACTGTGCCAGCGATGACGACTTTATATACAACCACAAGTTCTTGTTATTGAATATTGTTGACTGGTGGCTGTTGTTTTGCTTTGTTTTGTTTTGTGGCACGTAGCTGCAATCGGGCAACTGCAATTGTCTCTGGCGCAAAAGTGTGAAGTTTGCTCTTTTGCCTGCTTGTAACAAGCCGCAACAATTGAGGCATTGCAATGCAGCAGCAACTCTCAGCGACTGAGACAAAAAGGCAACAACAACATTTCCGACTACGACTGCGACTGCCGCTGCACATAATTTCTATAATCAGAAACACGTACATATAATATCGATGCTAAAGCACTGTTATTAGGATAATCAAATGGATATTATCGCAGGCAGCGATCGATCGCAAGCTGGCAGCAGCCAACCGGGCAACAGTCAGTGGCAAAAGGTAAAGGCAAAAGCCAAAGGAGTCCAACGCAGAGTGGCCTTTTCGGAATACCCTTGGGAAAACGTGGCAAAACAGAACTTTGTATGCATCGAAAACGTATCACAGTTGCCCTTATTTTCTGATGCATTCGGATTAACTCATTATTTGATAAGTTGGGCCAAACTCATCTCAATTTTGAACGCCAGCTACAAGTGTGGGAAAGAGCATCTACAGTTCGTCTTGGCTCTGATAGCTTCATTCACCCCATCATTGGCTGATTGTTACTTGCGCTTCGAACTAATCCATCCACGGCGTACATTGAACTGACTGACCTACTGTTAGACAGACTTTTAAGGCAACGTTGGCGTCGACTCTGACTCCGACTCCGTCTCCGACTTCGACTTCAGCTTCAACTTCAGCTGCTGCATAATCAAAAATAATTTCACATACAAACAAGCCCCAAAGCTAACACAGCGATGCCAAGCTGCAGAGCTGGGGTCCAATATTAATGATAATAATAAGAATAAGTGCGCGCCCCCCCAAAACAATTGCAACACCCCGCTGCCAGGATATGGATATGGCGTGGCATGCAGCATGGTGTTGCAGCAGCGATGCGTTGCAAGCTATAGAAACAGCAGCATTGGCGCACATAAATCTCACTTGGTGTCCGCTAAATTATACACTGCCAGACATTTAGGCTACACTCTTAGCCCGGCCAATGTAGGCAGGGGGTTTGTAGAGGGGGCGGATGGTTTAAGGCCGCGGCGCATTCGAGCCGCTGATCGATCTTTTTTGCTTTGGGACAAAAGTTTAACGCGATTGTTTATGATACAAATTAAACAATTTATGACAATGCGGCAGCCGCAGCCGCAGCCGCAGCAGCAACAGTTGCTTGCGTTGGCCATATGCAAAGTCTGCTGCTAAGGCCGCAAGCGTCGTTTTGTGGCCAATGGTCAGTGCCTTACTGCCTGAGCAGCAGTGGCAGCAGCGGCAGCAGCGGCAGCAGCAACTGTTGCTGGTGTTTCATAAATTATAACGCAGCTTTTCCGCCTCGCAAAAGAGAACAACGTCATTTATTATGCATTTTTTATCGCTTCTGGTCTCTGTCTTCCTCATTCTCTTGCCTCTCCCATCCATCTCCCTGTTCGATTCTCATCTCGGCTTAGACTGTTAATCTTCGTTATAAATTTTGGCCATAATTGATTTAATGCCGCATTTAACTTGATTTTTTTTGGCGCGTTTTATTAAATTCTTATCGATATTTAATTTTGTTTTTTTTCTTGTTTTTCTTTTCTTATTTTCAGCATCCCGCATGCCCTCCTCACATGCCACGCCCCAAGTGTGCCGTCCGCACTTTCATACGCCGCTCAGTCCCTGGCTGACCAGCGAACACAAATCGTTTGCACCCGCCAGTGCCTGGGGCATGGGTCAGTTCGCCTGCCCCCAGGAACCGCAAGTGGAGCACAAACTGGGCCAGGTGGGCCAAAGCCATCAGACGACGGCAGCCGGCCAGCACTCGTTCCCATTCCCACCAACACCGCCAAAGGACTCCACGCCCGACTCAGTACAAACCGGTCCATCCGAGTACCAGGTAAGTTTTTAGAAGTTCAAAATAAGATCGATTTTGATTAAGCTGCTCTTCTTTCAAAGAAGGACAAAAATGATTACTTATTTTTGAAAACAATGCTTACCACAGATAAAATTATTTTATCTCTCGAATAATTCTTTTAGTGGAACTGCCAGCTCTCAGAATTAACTGTTTAATCCTTGCTGTCATTTTATAGGCCGTGATGAACGCTTTTATGCACCAGCAGGCCACGGGCTCTACCTCACTGACGGACGCCAGTTGTGCGCTGGATATCAAGCCCTCCATACAGAATGGTGGCGCATCCGTTGCGCATGCCGGCAGCGCTGGACCCGCCCAATCCTCGGCGCCCAAGCAGCGCGAAGGTAGTACTAACAACAACAACAACACCAACAATACAAATAGCTCAAATAGCAGCAGTAGCAGCGCCAATCAAGCGCCGCAGCAGCAGCAGCAGCAACAACAGCAGCAGCAACAGCAGAATAGCAACAACAACAACAACAACAGCAATGCCTCCTCATCCGCAACCGCATCGACATCGAACGGACTATTCGATGGGACCGCCCAGGCGCACTATGCGGCAAACAATGCAAACAGCTACGACAGCAGCTATGCCTCGTATCACCATGCGGCGGCACAGCATCAAGCGGCTGTTGCTGCGGCCAATATGTTCCAAAGTTCCTCCGTGGCAGCAGCGGCTGTGCGGCATAGCATGGGTGCCGCAGCGGCGGCGGCAGCGCATCACCACCATCATCACAGTCATAGCCATCATCATAGTGCATCCGCCTCCGCCGGTCCGGGTGCGGGTTCCGGCTCGGGTCTGCACGGTGGCGGCGGTGGTGGTGGTGTTGGTGGTGTTGGTGGTATGAGTGGCATGGGCGCTATGAGCAGCGGCGGTCATAGCAGCTCCAGTGGCACTGGCGGCGGCGGCGGCGGCGGTGGAGGTGTTGGTGGTGTTGGTCTCGATGTGAAACCCGTGCGCACAAAGCCCAGGACGAGTGCTGGTAAGCAAGACAAAAGTTAACACAAATCGCGATATTGGTGTGGGTGAATAATAATTGTTAATGATCGAACAATAGTTCGATTGATAAACGATATTTGCTTATATTTCAATTTATATTTACATTTGTATTTGTATTTATATTTAGATGTGTATTGTCCGTAAACACTTATCGTTTACTGCTTTAGTTTTAGTTACTAGTTTTAGTTGTAGTTTTGTTTTTGTTTTTTATTTCCTTTTATTGTGGCATAAGTTAATATTTTCCCATTTGTTGCTCTCGGCTTTTGATTTCCGTTTTGTTTCACACGCTCGCGCACGTGGGAAGCTCTTCACTTAACTGCACTATGTGGCACTCTTTGCACATTTTCAACAGCGGCACTTGACATGTGTGTGTGTGTGCTCTCTTCTCTATATTTCTGCCTCTGCCTCTCCCTCTATATTTCTCTCAGTGTGTCCGCCACTTGGGCATGTTTCCTGCTCGAGTCGACTCTTAATGTATGTATGCAGTCGAGCAAAATTCAGATTTGTGTAACAAACACGCCCCCGTCGGGCGTTCGCGTTTGAGACTTCTTCTTCAATGCAATGCGTATACGCCGCGTGCGTTCACCATGAAATCACCACAGCACAATGACAACAACAACAGCAGCAACAACAAAAAGAAGAAGTAGCAAGAGCCGCAGAATTGCAGTTGCAAAAAGAAAAAGCAAAAAAACCAAATAAAAAGCAAAACAAAACAAAACAAAAACTCTAATGCTATTGTCAACGCTTTTGGCTTGGCTCCACTGCGTCATCATCGTGTTTGTTGTTGCTGTTGTCGTTGTGTGTTGTAGTTGTTAATTACTTCATGTTTCTGCTGCTACTCCTGCTACACACACACACACACACGCACACACATTCATACAAACTCATGCTTGGCATTCGCTGCGGAAGTTTGTCGCTGCACCTGCTTCGCAGTCGCTGTCTCAGCCGGTTTCGCATGTCGCTGCCAGCAAACTCCAACACAAAAACAGCAACAACAACAGCAACAACAACAATAGCAACGACAACTTTATAGCCGCTGTAATGCGTAAGAGGGGTGAGGGTCGCCTTCGCCATCGGCATCGGCATCGGCATTGGCATCGGCAGTTGCAGTTGCAACCCCCAAAAGCAGCAGCACAGAATAAGAACACAACCAAAATATAAGAAACAGCTGTCTGCGCTTAACAGGCGACTGCTAATGCGCTGTTACTGCTAATGTTAATGCAACATTACAGTTACTCTCAAGACAGCACACACAAAACACAAATGAGGAAGCAAAAAGATGCCATGTGAACTTAAGATCTCTGTATCTGTATCTGTATCTGCGTCTTTTGTATCTGAACATGCATCAGTGTATTTGTGATGTAGGAAGCTGCAAGCTGACAAAATGTTTTGCCTGCGCTTCATATTATTTCATTTGCTTCTCAGCCAGGCGACAGTTTCTCTTATTCTTGCTGTTGCTGTTTAACGAACCAAAAAAAAAACAAAAAGTGATCTGCCACATTGTTACTGGGTGCGTTCGTTAACCAATATTCAACGTCCTCTGTCTGTCTGTTTGGTTTCTTGGTTCTTTTTTTTTTACTTATTTATCGTTTATCGCATCGCTTGCGATAAGTTTTTCGGGGCGCAAGAACATGTGTTGGGGCCCACTGTCCAAATCAATATAGCCAGCCAGTCACATTCCCCAATCAGAGTCTCGGTTCCACTTTTGTGTGCCACATGTCCAGTGTGCAGTTTTGGCTGGGATTTATGCTTGGGCCAGCGCCTGGCCAAATTGATTGGATGCCATTTGGGCTTTTGTCAGGTGAAAATAAAAAATGTTGTGAATGAGCTTTAAGTAATTGATATGGGTACGAACGATCCACGAACTATAGCTATGTCTTGGGCAGTCTTGCGATGTCGGGCGAAGCCTTCACTCAATCAGGCGTTGTCCGTTGTCTGCAGGCGCAGCTTAACAGCAGGGATGAGCTTCTTCTTGTGCGCCCATTGTTCCTTTGTCCAGCCTTTGGCCTGACAGCTGTGCCCTCGAAATGAGGCGCTTGCTGTTTATTTGAGGCATGCGTGGCATGGAGCCGGGTGCCAGTCTACGATCTCCCAGGTGACTCTCGAATTCGCGATTCCTTGCGTAAATTATTCATGCTAAGTGTATAATTTTCAGTTTGGCTTGCATTTGCTTTTTTTTAATGCTATTTTTTCTTATTTATTTATTTTGTTCTCTTGCCTTTCTTAAGCATTTTCATTTTCACGAAAGCAAAATAAATATATCAAATTCAACAACAACAACAACTATTTACTCACACATCCACATGTGTCTTTTGTCTTGTTCACCAGTTAATCTCTCTATTTCCCCTCTACCTCTCTCTCTATCTCTCTCTCTCTCTCTTTCTTTCTCTATCACTGTAACACTGTCCTATCTATGTATCTGAAACATGTATCTATATATCTTTAAGTAACCTTTAACTAGTATAAATGTTTATTAATATCAACAAACAACAAAACAACCAGCAGCTGTAACAAAGACAACAACAACAGCAACAGCAACAGCTACTAATTAAAACTGCAGTTGACCCTTCGTGATCGGCCTGCCCACATGTGACTAACAAATTAAAGGGAATTTTCGGAAAAGGTACAGCACATAAATTCTAGACAATTATGGCCACTGACGCCAAATGTCAAATCAAGCAGCGTCCACAGTTAGTTAGACCTTTAAACTCGGCATATAGTAGTACCCAAGACCTTTATGCCAAATCAGGCCCTAAAAAAACAGGTTCAGAGTCTTGGGCCACGGCACTCGGGTTCAGAGCAATGCCAGACAATGTCACACGGACCTGTGGCCGTAAAACCCAACAGAATACCCAAAGAAGAGCACACGAAAACGAAATACCAAAGTGTGCACAAATTTCCAAGAAATTACAACGCAATGCTGTGGATGATTTTGTGCTCTGTGGATGTGGCTATGGTATTTGGTTTTGACTTTGGGATGTGGCTGGCTGGACCAGGCCACAAGAGAAACAGTTATAACATGCTACTAAATCATAGGTTAACTGAGAACTGGCTAACCTGCTACGTGTTGTTGTGGGGAAAATGAAAATGAAAATAAATAAAATGTGAAAAACTGTCATAGCCATGAACATAGACAGCGGGACGAAGAGCACGCGGACAGCAGCCTGGCGACAGGCAAATTGAAATCAAAACAAAGCTGAAAAAAAAAACAACAATAACAACAAAGAACCCAAACATTTAATGGCCATAAAAAACACACACGGCGTTTAAGACCAGAAATACACAGAGAGAGAGAGAGAGAGAGGGAAAGAGCTACAAAAGGATCGTAGAGATCACAGCAGCCCCAGAAATCATATAAAAATTTACTAAAACAAAAGAGTCAGAACATAAGTGGGAGAGAGAAAGAGACACTGCACGCGTGCTCCGAGTATTCCATATAACCTATAACAACATATACAGTGGGATTCATATTACGGATACGAATACTTCAGGCAGGGGCAGTTGTTGTCGCCATCGTCATCGTCGTCGTCGTCGTCGTTTGCTTGTTGTTGGCTCTTGTATTGCCTTTTGTTGTCAAAAGTGGGCACACTGGGTAAAAACATCATTAACACATTTGATTTATTAACTGGCGAGTGGTTTGGAGCAGCAAACAACTACAGCAAACTTCATTGGAATTGTACTAGAACAAAAGCAACAAAAAAAGAACAACCACAGCAACAGGAGCAGCAGCAACCTCTCACAATGCCACAAAAGCCACACTTTATGGCTCAATATGGGTTGAATGTAGAGAAGCACACAAGCAAACACTCAACCACTATGAGAGTTTATAACAACCAATAAATGCAAAAAGTTTTCCGCTCTCGAGCAGCTACTGTGCAAGTTGATTCACTGCAAGGCTACGCGAGTTTTGGTATATTCAAGAAAAGTTTGCCAATCGCATTTGGAAGTTGGCCAAATTAAGTCATCAGATACACATAACTGTAGAGCTTTCATCTGTTTAAAAAAAAATGATCTTTGCTTGCACAAAAGTCAGTGAAGTTGAATTGAATGATAAACAAATAAATTAATCCAGAAGAAAACAATTTCTTCATAATAAAAGGTGAAAAATATTTGCCGAAAAGTTTTACAAATCATATTGAAAACTCTGCAAATTATCAATTATTTTTATTATCAAAACTTACTGTTTTAACTATAAAAACAAAAAATGAATAGCCAAAATATGTTAACAAGAAACAAGAAGAACAAGAACAAGAAATTTCAATTTAAAATTATCAATAAATGGAGTTGTCACAGACGCTACTGAAAACTATTTGCAGAACTCTTGATATAGCTCAAAGTCAATTCAAACAAATGTAGCTCAAAAATGTACAAAAAAAAGTCAAGTCAAACAAATAGCTGAAAACAATTTCAGCGACTTTCGTATAATTTATGCAATTTTTATTTAGTGGGTGTTGCTTTTTTGATTGGCGGCAATTTGGCTTCGGGCCTTTGTTACGCAGTCCCCCAAAAATAAGCCAAAAACTAAAAACCAAATAACGCCCAGTGCCAAATGTGCGGCAATTAAAAAAGTCGCACAGCAAAAAAAAAAAAAAAAATAATAAAAAAGAAGAAAAGAAAACGAAAACGAGCTGAAAAAAATATCAAGTACACGCGCTATAAAAAGATATAAAAAGATATACATATATATATATTTATGTGTATACAAAAAAGCAAAGTAAAGTTGCGATTAAATGGAAACAAATGAACTGTTTATTTAACGCGCCCCTGGCGAGTGCGTGGGTGGGGTTGCTGTGGCTGTGGTGGTTGCGTTTGTTGTTGTTGCTGATGTGGACAGTGGACAATGCGCGATGCCCGCTGTGGGCCACCAAACACGCAGAACGTTTAATTTAATTTCTTTGAAAGCTCGAAAACAAAATGCTTGGCATGCCAGCAGGACAGCAGGAGAATAGAACGCACTAGAGCAATAGCAACAGCAACAGCAACAGCAGCAGCAGCGGCAGCAGGACACGTGTGATTGTCCTGCTGTGTCGAACCCACTATAAACAGCACCAAATCACGTAAAGCTCTTAAAAACCAAAAGTAAATAAAAAAATACACGCCAACAAAACTTCTGTCATCAGAATGTTGTCTAATGGGATTTGGGCAGGCAACGAGTTGACAACGCACTTAATGAGCACCACCGACTACTGCCTGACCCACTGCTCTGGGTGTGACCGCTAATATTCAATAAAAACAAATGAAAAAAAAAACAACAATAAGCAACAAAAAAAAAAAGGAATAAAAGTTATGCTCATGTGACCATGTAAAACTCACCGTTAATTAATTACATAGCACAAATATGCCGGCCAAATTGGCTTTTTCGGGCTGAAAGTAGCGTTAAATCTTTTGGCTGAGGCCGACCCACAGTTTGGTGTCTGAGCTTTTATGACTGAATTTCAATTTCAAAACAAGCAAAGCCAGAGAAAAACAAACGATATAATGAAGCCCATTTAGTGGCGTCATTAAATGCGAAGACGAAGAATATACAAATATCAACACGAGCAAATAAGCGTATGTATAAAGGCCAAAATTACCAACAACAAAGACAAAAGGCAACTGTAATACGAACGTTAATAACGCGTTACATTTGCAACTTCATTTCCAAACCGAACCCAAGTCAAGTCGCTTACAAATTATGCCTAAAGTTATTCAAATGAGTTGCGTTTGCGGCCCTGCAAAGCGAAACAGTTAGGAGAGCAGCTCGCTGCTAATAGGCCGCGTGGAGAGGGAGTTAGAGCCGATTGCAGTCACTAGAACCGACGACGACGACGACGACGACGATGATGACGACGACGACGCCGACGTTGCGGCGCTGCTTAATTAAAATGTGTAGAGTCAGCAAGGAGGGCAGCGCTGCAGCTCCAGACCCCAGACCTAAGAGCGCAGACCCCATTGCCAGCGAATCCATCATTTCCGCTTCCATGCGTTTTATGCCAACAACAACAGCAACAACTACAAAAGGCAAAAACAAAAACCGAGAAAAAAAGCAGTCGAAAAAATAAAACCAAAAAAATAAAAAAAAATGACTGAGAAACAGCTGGAAAATGTGTGCCGCATAGCGCTGTTGTTGTCGTTGTTAGTGTTGTTGCTGTTGCTGTTGCTGTTATTGTTTAACAAGCTGCCCCATTGTTTTTGCTGCTGTTGCCTGCACTTGGATTAAGCATCAGTTTTTGCTAATGTACAAAAAAAAAAACGCAAAAAATTTAATAAAAAGACAACCTTTTTAAAGTTATTTACTAAATTTCATGAAATTTCTTTTGTTTTTGCAGAGGGCCGCGAGTGCGTTAACTGTGGTGCGACCTCAACACCACTGTGGCGACGCGATGGAACTGGACATTATCTGTGCAATGCGTGCGGACTCTACTATAAAATGAATGGACAGAATCGGCCCTTGATCAAGCCAAAGCGAAGACTGGTAAGATAAACTTACTCTCTCTCTCTCTCTCTATATATATATATATTTCTAATTGTGCCACCCCGCTGTGTGCTGCTTCCACACATTGCCACAAATTGATCAATAAATTTATAAACTGTATTCCTGGGAATTTGCTGGCGCATCAATCTCAGCGCACGTTTCTGTCGCCAAAAGCCATAAAAAACAGCGTGAAAGTTCTCAAATGTCATAATAATTCCAAGAACATAACACAGCACAGCCAACATATACAAACGCATAAATATATGCATATGTATGTATGTATTTAATTATCATTTTTCTGACTATCTGGCGTCTTGATTGCAGCTGAGCTGAGTGAACGCTTTGGCTGATAACAATCAAGGCGCATCATCATTATCACTTAACGCACTAAAAACATAATCAGCCAGCAGCCACAGTCGTTTTTTTTTTTCCTTTTTTGTGTGGGTTATGGAGATAGCTGTGATTCTACCTTTGCCTGGCTTTGCCCACCTCCTACTCTTCGACTCCTTTGCCTGTGTCTGTGGCTGTGGCTGTGGCTGTGTCTGTATCTAGTTGGTCGAGGCACATTATCGTTTTTTATCGGGCGCGCGCATCAACAGCAACAAACTATGAAAATATATGTAACGCTGTCCGTCCGAAGGTTGCCCTGGCGCCAACTACATCAACAGCAACAGCAGCAAGCTCAGCCCAAAACGAAAGACTTAAGCAACGAACTCACACGCTGTCACTGCGTGTGAAAGAGAAAGCAACTGCGCAGCACAGCTCAACGTTGCTGTTGCTTATACAAAATTAGTCCATTAAACATGCGTAAAAACCAAATAAGCAAAAACAACAACAACAACAACAACAACAGTGACAACGACAAGCAACGTTAACTGCAGTTTGGCAGTTGAGGTTTGTGTCTTGGCTGTTGGCGTTGATTTTTTATTGGGATTTAAATCGTATGCATTTTGATTGCATAACATTAACATAAATAAACCATTATTGGATCCAACAGAAGAGGAGAGAAAAATAAAAACAAAAACAAAACCAAATACTGACGTGGCAACGGAGCAATCACAGGGAATTCCCAAGAAATTCACAGCTGGAGGCAACTCTGATAGTGTTTGTTGTTGCTGTTGTTGCTGTTGTTGCTTAAGGTGTTTGTTGATTTCTCGTTGACAAAATATGCAACAAATTAAAATTTATGTGCGCCGATGCTGACTTATGGTATAGTGACTGCTTGCACGCTCACACACACAAAAACAGGATGCAGCACATCAATGTCCTTCTTTTTTTTTGAAGGGCCGCATCGCCTGTGGCTCTCTCGCTCACTCTTTGATATGCAATTCAATTGTTTTGGGGCGCTGCCATTGAAATCGTCTGCGATTCGATTGCTGCTCGTGCTGGGTGGCAATTGTATTGATTTCGCTAAAGCTCTGAGGGTCAAGACAACAAGCTTGAAGTTTTACATACATACATACGTATTTTGCTCTGGACATTGACCACTTGGCCAACTGCACCTGCCCCGCTGAACGACTGTGGTTTGCGCATCTCATTGTCTGCTCGGTCGCCTTTAATTAAATTTCCGAATTGTATGAAAACAGTCAACAAGTCGTAACTTTGAGCAGCATACAGAAAATTCTTTGTTGTTGCTTTTGCTGTTGCTGTTGCTGTTGCTGAAACAGAACAATGCAAATTTTTAATTTATGTATTTTAGCCTGCAACAACAACGACTCCGTCGCCTTCGCTTACATATGTTTGCAGTTCTTGTTGTTGCTCATTGTTGTTCGTTATTTTTTATTTTTTCTTTTCCTTTTTTTGTTTTTTTTTTTCGGCCGCTGGCGTTTCAATAATTGCATTTAATTATAAGGCCCAAAAAGTAGTTGCATGCGCCACTCTCTGCCGCAGGCTCTGTGGCAAGTCCAGGCCAAGCCCAATTGCTGCAACCTTCAACGGATTTGTCACATTTGGACATTGTCTTCAGGCTATGACTACGCCTAATTGCAAATGCATGTTAAATGCTTAGGAACACAGCTGTTAAGGTCAACTGCAGGCGCATCTCAAAACTGCAACAACAACAACAACAACAGCCACGCAATCGTGACTTATATAAATATAAATATAAGCGGCATGTGTTAGTCAAGCCCTACAGCAGGAGGGAGCGGGGGCATACAGGAGGTGGGGAGCGGTGCTCGAGCGTTGCTTACATTCTGCATAATATTTATGCCGCTGTTGCAGTTTTTTATTTCTTTTTGTTTTATTTTTTAATTTATGCGAATTTTCACACAATAAATTGAACAAAACGCTTGCATTTGTTGTTGTCGCGTTTGTTTCTGTGCACTCGTATATACATTTTGTTGTTAAGCGATGCAAAATTGTTTATTTTTATGCTTATTACGTTGCCTTCTATCATTTGCATGCAAAGATTGCCAAGCACTAACGGCAATGGCAATGGCAACGGCAACGGCAACGGCACCGGCAACAACTTGCAATTGCCATTTGCAGCTTGAGCTGGCTCTGTTGCTGTTGTTGCCAGAGTCGTTGTAACAATAAACACATCAACACTTGGCACAATCATTTATAAATGTATAATTTAAGTGCCTCCAAAGACGCTTAATTAATTATTTATCAAAGGCGTATTTCAACGCCGACAAAAAGCGAGAAACAACACCAACAACAAACTTGCATTAGTCGCCGCTTAACGGCTATTAAATATATCAATTTTCATTTGAAATGCCCTCACTTAGTCGTATTGCTTAATTGGGCAAAACTAAATCGAAATGTTCATATAAAGATATGTATAAAATTTATACGTTCGCGGTTATTATATAAGGTCGCACTAAAAAAAAAGAATCGCGCGATGTTAATAAAAATTCAATTTTTAATTCAGCAAACAGATAGAAAAATATTATTGACTTGGAAAATCCATAAATTCTCAAAGCAAATAGGCACTCTGTCTCCATTTAACTTATTGTTAATCGCTGGGAAAAAATTGTAATAAATCTGGGAAACATTTAAAAACTAAAAAAATAACAATAAACTAAAAAGCGTTACTCTCAAAAATGTGTATAGAAAACATCGGTTTCTAGATTGGTTACCATCCAAGTAGGCTTTTTAAATGTTAGGCAACACACTGTCCAGTCACATCAACCGCATCAGCCGCAGAACAACAGCCACAAGCCAGAGACCAGCCAGCTGAACTTTAAGTCACAACCATCAATAAATTTAACTGGCGTCAAGTGATTGACAAACGCTGACTCGACAGTTTTTTTTTATGGATAAGCAATGCTTATCAAAAGCTCGAATAACACAGCAACAACAACACAAATAGCCCGAAATTCTAATTAACACATTTTCGCTGAGCTGAGCATTGTGTGTGCGCCATATGTGCGATAGACGCTCGAAACGAAACTGTATCGAATTGAATTGGTAGCCCTTTGGCGTGGGAATTTCGCGCATAACGCGTATTAAAAAAAAAAATCTGAAAGCAGGGCTCACAATTCTGGAGGCAGTGACGCCAAAAATTAAATGCAAGACGCAGACGCTGTGCGTATAAATCAAGTTACCAAAATGCGCGCCAAATGAAAGTCAAAGTCAAAGCGATCGATAAAGCAACAACAACAACAACAACAGCAACAACAGCAAAAACAAAACGAATCAAAACTAAAGCAAGAGGCAACTTCAACGGCAACACAACAAGCAATAACAACATTAACAACATCAACAACTGAGGCCAAGTAAAAGTTCAATGCACGTTCTGCAAATGGGGCGTATACGCAATCGAGCGCATTAAGTCGCCTGGGTTTGATTTTGTGGACCTGAGCCAGCGGCGAGAGCAATATGTTTTCTGATTTTGTTCTCCTTTATTTTTTCTTTTATTTTTTTCTTTTTGGGGCGCTAGGATCTTGTTAAGAGCGCGCTCATTTCATCAAGTGGGCAGCCTAATGCCATTAAAATGCACTTGAACCGGGTGACGGGGGCAGCCAAACGGGATTCATGTCTCCTGCTGCTCTGCTTTGGGGCACAATCTGACGAACCTGAACCAACTCGACTGCAACTTTGTGCTCCAACACAGATCAATTAAAAATTAACGATATGAAGCGCAGCCGCAGCCGCAAAACTGGGCGTGCCAATAATATAATGAAACAGGCTCTCACACAGCCAGATAGACAGAGATAGAGAAAGAGATGCAGTGCGAGCAAGTGAGAGAGAGAGAGAGAGACAGAGAGAGAGAGAGAGCTAGTGGAGTCTGTATGCGCGGGTCGCAGATGATTAAGGCCGCGTCCTGCTTGTTAAGGCTACCCTGGCTCACAAGTCTTTGGCCAGCCTTGAGGTGCTTTACGAGCTTTACGTTAAATGTGAACGGGTTGAAAATACATACAAAACCTATTTAATATGCAAAGGCATAATTTGCACAGGGGCGCACAAGGCCTGGCCCAAAAGGGTTGCATTTCTAACCCTTTCATTTTGGCCAGACAATATACATATATGTGAAAATGTGTCCAGGCACGCAGCCCAGTCCAAGTCGAAGGGGTCGGAAAAGCGCGTGCTAAGCGCACATTCATTTCGGTGACAGCAGCTGGCCAACGGGCAGGCAGGCTGCTTCTAGCCAGGTTCTATAATTTATATATGCAGTTTGCAATGTCCAGTGACAAATATTAATGACGATTTTCATGCCTTCACAAATCGGAACAGGAACGAGAATAGAGCTTGAGTACTGCGACTGGTTTGCCTTCGTTTGACCATGTTAGTTGTCAGTGTTGTTGTTGCTGCTTGTTGCTGTTTAAAATGCATAAGACCGAAACCTTTTGGGCGCTGTCTGGCAACAAATTTCCATGCGACAAGTTGTAGCCACAACACTAGCTCCAAAAGCATCGTAAAATTCATTGAGCAGCATTAATGAGCGACATTAATAGCTTGTCGTTGCTGTTATTTTTGTTGTTTCTCTTATTTTTGGCCGGTTCGGTAAAAACATTTTATTGATTTTTTAGTAGCTTTTAGCGGCAGGTGTGATTTTAGCAATAGTTTTTTGCTTTCTTTGTGCGTGCCAGAAAAATAAGCTAAGCTGATGTATTAATTAAGCAAATGTGTGGCAAACTTGCGGCGCAAACGAAGCCAATCAACGAGCCGTGTTTGACAACCCTTCAGCCAAATAAAAAAATATATAAAGAAATGAAATGCCGGAGCAACAGCCTGCGTTTGCCACGCCTCAGCGACGAACAGCATGTGGCTGGTGCTCAGCAAAACGAATCCGCCTGCAAAGGAAATGAGCCAGGACATGAAAAGCAACAAAAAAAAATAAAATAAATAAAAGAGAAAAGAGTCAGTCGAGTCCATTTTGTCCTGCCGCAAACGAAATTTGAATTTTTAAATTAAATTTCACAGTCGCACAAGTTTTATTTCTACGCTTTATTTTCTCTTTTTGTTGAATACATATGTGCATATATTTTCTGCACAGCACGACAGACAACAACAAAAGTAGGCGCCTGAGTGCGTATACATAAATATATGCATATATATCTATATATCTATATATATATCTATATATATATATATACATAAAGCTGCACACTCGTCTAAATGTAACTGTTATGGTTTGGACATTTTGTTACAGCTTTGTCGTTTTCATTTTATTTCGTTTCGTTTGGCAACCACCCAAAAAAACACCACCCAAACCAGGCAACCACACTGACAGTTACCCAAGTCAAAGCCAGCATCAGATATAGAAAATTTCGTTGCGCTGCTGCCTCAGAGATCTGGGCGCTATCTTTTGCCATCTTCTCTTTGTGTATCGGTCTGTTTGTGTGTGTGTGTGTGCGTTGTGGGGGCTGCTCCAAAACAACCCCCAAAGGGCAAATTCAGCGCTGGGGGATGGCAGGCAGTAACTGCAAACGACTTTTTGCGCTGGCTGCGAACAATTTAATGAATGTTTTGTCAGATAAAGCAAAAAAATATATAAAAAAAAACGAGCTGATAAAATGTCTGTCTCTGTGTGGGCAGTGGGGTAATACGCACACACAAACACACACACACAGATACATTTATATCTATATATATATATAGATATATATACAAATACATATATATACACAGATACAGATAGCACGTATAATACATACTTATACAGACGTTGCCTCTGCCCTCAAGTGAAAGATGTTACACTGAGATAAACGTAACATTTACTGGGCAGCATCTCTCTCTCTCTCCATCTCGCTCTCTTTCTCTCTCTATCTCTGTCTCTCTGGCTATCTCGCTCTGTGGCAAGAATGGGACTGAGTGCTGCCTTTGGTGCGATATCTTAGATGGAAAAGGGCATTGCCATCCAAGGCGCACAAAAGCTGCGCAATAAATAGAACTGTAGCTGTGTTGTCTGACCCAGCACCTCTCAGCAGAACTGCCACCCCATCCCTCCTCCCTCCACCTTCATTGTATACATAAGTATTTACTTTTGTCGGCGACGCTTTTCATTTGCTTTACACAATTTTCGTGGCACATTTTTTTTTGTTGTTGTGCGTTTTGTTGGTTTTTAATTAAACATTTAAATGTGCTGCTTCTTTTGAAAAGAAAAACAAAACACACAATTTGCATAAATTGTTATAAACAATTTCAAAATGCACAACTCAAGCCAAGTCGCCATTTTGTGGAATGCAGACATTTTGTGCTGTGCGCCGTTGCAATTCAAATAAATCAATGCAAGGTGGCAACAAAAATAAAAATAAGCGCATTTTGTCATGCCTAACCGCATTGAGAAATTAAAATTGATTGACTCACAAGACAAACACATGCATAATTATAATCATATATACATATGTATGCGTGTATATGGGAATTCATTGCATTGTATTCCGCTTTTGTATACTATTATTTATCACAAGCGCCATCTTGTATGTGACTTGTTGTCGTTGTTGTTGTCGTTGTTGTCTGACTGTTGGCGCTTGCGCTTTTTGCATTTCAATTAAATTGCGCCCTGACAATGTTTGACAGTTTGTCAATGCGACGACACCCTCAACTTTGCTCCCCACCTCCCCCCCCCCCACACACACCCAACCGCCCAGTACAATTACTGTATAAGCTCTGGCTGACATTGATTTATTTTGCCACATTATGAGGCACTGTTAACTAACAGTGCTGTTTAAAGTGTCCACAAAACAGCAAAAGCAGCAACACCAACAGGACACAAAAATTCAATTCTCTGCAATTTAGCACCTCATCCAGTTGGCCTGGTTAAAGGGAATTGAGACTTGGAATGCAACGGCGAATTGCTACATTTTGTAGTTGTTGTTGCTGTTGTTTGTTTTTCTGCCTGCTTGGTGCGTTTTGTTGCTGCATCATGTTTACAACTTAATTTATATACAGTTGTATGTGTGTATGCAACGGCTTAGGCTTTTTGACCAGCTTGTCACTGCTGTTTGCGGCCACATAATTACCTCGAGTTGGGCATTTTGTAGGCGTTGGAAATTCATTTTGAATTCTCGCACATTTCGACTTCGATTTAGCAGTCGGAGCTGTCTGTATGTGAAATTGTTACAAGCTCGTTAACACAACACCAGTGCCACCACCACCACCACCATCACCACCACCACCACCATCAAAAGAAAACCAAACAAAACATACAAAAAATTCAGACTATCTGCAGATACTGAAGTTGGACAGAGTCTTTTGGGGTATGACCTCTGATTTATGTTAATGGCAGCGTGCAGCAAGCCAGCCAGGCAGCCAAAGAAAAGAAACCAGAACAGGTGAGCCACAAGCAAGCTAACTGTGGCGGAGGCAGGGGCAACAATTAAAAATCAAAGTCAAACATGATCAACGCCAGTTTAGGGCCGCGTTGCAATGTGTTCTCCTTCTTCATGCTGTGGTTGTTGTTGTTGTTCTGGTTGTTGTTGTTGTTGTTCGAGCAACATGAACATAAGCCAAAAGCTGAAAGCTGCAGAGCTAGAGGACTGAGACTCGGAGACTGCGACTGAGACAGAGGCGCAGACAAGATACCAAAAAGACTTTAGACTACAGACTTTGGGTCTGGATTCTCGTTGTGGTTGTGGGTTCTGGGCTCCCTGGATGTTTGCTTGAAAACGAGGCACAGCAGACAATGTTTGGGTCTCGAGTTTGGGGCTACGGTTCTTGTAGCCAATTCGTGGAAATTTAAGCGTGGCGCAGACATGCTCCCCAGTTGTTGCTGTTGTTGTTGCTGTTGTTGTTGTTGTTATTGCTGCTGTTGTTTTTGGGCAGTTTTGTAAAAATTGTCATTTTAATGAATTGATGCTGCTGTTAAAGGCCCCAAGTTGCCTCTCGCATGCCATTTAAAAAATGTTGTTGCCTGGTGTGTCGAGCAACTTTGTTTGCCTGTCCAGGCCAGGCGACGAACAGCAAAGAACAGAACAACACAGAACAGAACAGACCAGACCAGTATCCTATGCACATACCTGTTTACACATATATATACACATATATACATGATTGTTTCTGGGTGCGTTAGTTTTGGCACCGTTCAATTAGCACGCCAACATATTTGTGGGCGTGCGACATTAGCATAATCAATTTTATTTACCCTTGCCACATGAGTTCACTATCCAGCCAACCCCAACCCCAACAATAAGCGCATAAGCCAACTAACTAACCAAATTTCTTTCCGTTCTTCTTTTTTCATTTTATATTTACAGACATTACAGTCGCTGCAGAGTGCGGCCAAGCGGGCGGGCACATCCTGCGCCAATTGCAAGACCACAACCACAACCCTTTGGCGACGCAATGCCAGCGGCGAACCCGTTTGCAATGCCTGTGGATTGTACTACAAGCTGCACAACGTAAGTAGAAAGTCAAATAACTAACTGGCTATGGAGACACACACAAATATAAATCAGTATTCGAGCCCCCACCCTGAGCGTCTCATCGATTTGTGATTCTTTATTTTTTTTATTTATTTATTTTTTTTTTTGTGCGCTCTTAACCCTCGTTAAACGCTTAAGCGATTTAACGCAACATTTAACAGCGACTCGGGCCACTCGAGCGTTGCGAGTTCCAACGGAAGCTGACAAACGTTGCCTGCGCTCACGGGAAACACACACAGATTAAAAGTGACAAAAATGAAGTGTACTCCCCATCGCCAAACGCCCTCTTTTGTCCGTTGCCACAGAGGGTGGCAGGTTGCACCAGCAACAGCAGCAACCCCGATGATGAATTGTTGATGATTATTTAAAGATGCCCGTAGTGGTTGTTGTTGTTGCAAGATAAGCGTCTGGTGTTTGGCTGTGAAAATGCGATAAGCTTTGATTTTATTATGGCTAACGCGTGCGAAGCCAAACGGCGACGGCAACAGCAACGGCAACAGCAATGCCAACGGCGAAGGGTACCAGAAATTGGCGTAATTTATGTAATAGACTACAGCTCACTGAGTTGATACTCCGCCTCACATTGTCCCCTTCCGAAATGCAGCCAATGATATAGTAGATGCTGTCGAGCCATGTGGAAACTAGATTTAATAACATTTTCGCGCCCTTACCTCATTCGCCCCCATTTTTTTTCGAGGGTTGTTTTGACCAACTTCTGGCTTATTAAATATTCATTAGCCAAAACCAAACAGGGACAGCGCATAAGCGCTTCAGCTAAGTCTGTGCGATTTGTATACCCTGTCAATATTTAACTAGCTAGAGAGGGTGTCTTCGAATTGCGGAACTCTATTTTGTATTCTATATTTTTTAGATTCTCAAAAAACTAAAGGAAATCCAAAGCTATAAGAAATCCAGTCTCTACTTGATACAGTCAATGTGAATCATATTTTCTTAATATAAAATTTATGGAGTTATGGAATTTGTTCTATATACAGATTGTTTCTATTATTGTCATATTTTAAATTTTGAATATAAATATAGGCTATGAATTAAATAGCTGCAGGATATTTTCTAGTCAAGCATTCATTTAAAATTTCATATTTGTTCTTTTGCTTTCTTCAATGTCCTTGTTTTTCCTTTTCTTTTTCCGTAATGCCTGCAGTCAGCTTTTAATGAGTTTTGTAGAATGTGGAAAAGTTTTGAGAAAAATCACTTGAACTTTTAGCACATTTACATGTCAGTGGCTCCTTAAAATGATGATGGGCAACCTGTGTCTATTCAGCGAGTGCCGCAAACTAATTAAACTTTGGCTTTTGCAACTAATTCTGCAATTGAAATGCTGAATTTGCCGATTTCGATGGTAATCGACGCGGCGAAATGTATTAATTGAGCGTGGTCAAAGGCGAAGTCCGACTGTGGTAGATATATATACACACATATCTATGCTCATATATCAAAGTGAGCGCAATACACATATTTACATACATTGAATGCTCCATATATCTAATCTGATTTGTAAGCTTGTAAACACTGAAAGCGGCGGCTGCTTGCAACGCGGCGTATGAGCAATGCGCCAAAATAGCCCACTAGCTGGGTGACTGTCAGTGTGTGTGTCTATGTGTGTGTGTGTGTGTGTGTGCTAGCTAATGGCCTACACACACATGCACATGCATGGTAGCTAACACATGTGCCTGCGCATTCATAGCAGCGAAAATTATTTTGCAAAAATGTTCTTTCAATTGGACAGTGTCCCATCTTGATAAGATGCCAATCAGCGCTGCTTTTTGCATTTCTCAGGGCTCAGCTGTTTGTTGCTGTTGTTGTTGTTGTTGTTGTAGCTGCAACCTAGCCTAGCTAGCAGTTCATTTCAATTCAATTCGTTTGTCATTTGGCCGCCATCGTTGTCGTTGTCGGCTTGTGTGGGCCTCTTTTGCTGCTGAGCGATCTGGCCACGTGATTGGCACATTTTATGGAAATGCTGACTGCATTTAGTTGCCCCCTCTTTTTTGGCGCGAGTGGGGGGTTAAACGTTACGCGTGTCTTCACGCAGTTCACTGGAAAATGTGGCAGCAGAAAACTGCTAATTAACAGCAAATGAGACACTTGCCGTCGCAGCGCACACAACGCACACAACGCACACACGTCCTGTGTTTGTTGTTATCAGCAGCAGTTAATCAACTCCTGCTGCGCTTTGCTGCAGCTGCTGAGTGTCCTGTGGCGTCAACATGATGTATGTCGCATACTCTTAAAGGTGACCTAACGGAACGCCGAGAGTGCCAGAGAACTGAGAAAAGAGAACCAGAGCCAGAGCCAGAGCCATTGCCATAGCCTGGCGCCGTCTCAGTCAATTTGCCAACAACAGGGTACAGCTCTGTACTATCTATTCAGCAGCCTGTCTGACTGTCATTCTGTCTCTCTGTCTCTCTTTATCTCCCTAATGCATGTGTGGCCCACCCACTCGGCTATCTTTTCCGCCTGTCAAATTGCAAGTCAACTGCAGCGGCGCGTGTTGCTTACTCCCCTTTCCATATGCACCATGCCAGGCAATCGTTTGCATGCTCGATTAAGATTTTATGCATAAAAATCTGTGCTGCGCTTTGAGTGAGTTTTCTGCTGAATTCCTTAATGAGCAACGCCAGGGCCCCGAACACATTAACAACTTTATGCTTTGTTTAGTCGCTGCTGCTGTAGATGTTGCTGCTGCTCCAGCTTCGGCTGCATATCAATTAAAGCTTTGTGAGCAGCAGCTGGCGAGTTGCTAATTGCCACAATTTGTGCTAAACACTAGGGAGCGGCAGAGACCAGAGAGAGACTATCAATTACCGCCGCCGATCGTCCAATTCAGCATCGCATCACTGTAAGTGATACGTTTTGCTCTGGTTTGCCCTTGTTTTTCTTGTTTATTTTTTTTTTTCCTTTTTCGGCGCATTACACAATCAACCCTCGCCAGGCAGCAAACAAATCCGCACTCACCAACAATTGCCAGCAATTTAACAATTTCTGTGTTTGCATTGCAACAAAAAAGAGGCACAATAATGTCGTAATTCACGCCCAGGTAGCCGAAAGATAGACAGAGAGAGAGAGAGAGAGAGACAGAGAGAGAGAGAGAGGGCTGTTGCACTCAACTCTAAGTACGACAATATACCATACATAATGTAACTTTTCTTTCTTTTGTCGTCGGCGCAGCCTCGGCAAATGGGTAACTCAATATTGTAATTGTAGCGCAATGAGGCGTTGTTGTTGTTGTTGTTATTGTTGCTGCTGTTGTTGCTGCTGTTGTTGCCTAGATGTTCGCAAGTGATAAGAAATTGCATATGAAGCGGCAGGCAGGCAGCAGCAGCCTCAACAATGGCCAAAGCTGAGCGACTCACAAAAAACTAAAAATACAAATAAAAAAAAAATATTGTTTGCCCGGGTGCTGTGCCGTCCGTCGTCGTTTGCTATCAGCGCCAACTAATCGCATTCGCAAATGTCGCTTATCTGATCGTGTAGAAATGCTTGTAATACTTCATTTTCACTTCCCGGTTCCCGGTTGCCACTCAGCACAGCGGCACAGTGCGTTTGCAACAGACAGCGTGTGCAGTTAGCGGCATTTCCGGCCAAGAGGGCTTCACCATGAATTTGCATAAATTTGACCCATTTTAGTTGCTGCTGCCGCTGCCCAGCGGCAGACACAGTTTATTGATTTTCCCTATTTGCAACAAAACACCCACTAACAACAGCTGCCATTTCTTCTTCCTCTTCTTCTACATTGTTTTGCAGGTCAATCGTCCACTTACAATGAAAAAGGAGGGCATACAGACGCGTAATCGCAAGCTCAGCTCCAAGTCGAAGAAGAAAAAGGGCTTGGGCGGCGGCTGTCTGCCAATGGGCGGCCATTTGGGCATGGGCGATTTCAAGCCGCTCGATCCATCGAAAGGTTTTGGCGGCGGCTTCTCCGCATCCATGGGTGAGCATCAACTAACATTGGCTGCTTCATGGCCAGCCTGCTAAACCACAATACGAATTCTGCTTTGTCATTCCAGCGCAACATGGACACCTTTCCAGCGGACTGCATCCGGCACATGCGCATATGCATGGCAGCTGGTATACCGGCGGCATGGGCGCATTGGGTGCCTCCAGTGGACTGCAGGGCGGCTTCTCCACGGCAGGCTCCCTTGGGGGCGGTGTTGTGCCCCACTCTCAGCCCTATCACTTGGGTCTCAGCTCGATGGTGAGTAGTAGCGTCATAAACATATAAGAGAATTTATTTCTGTCGTATAAGAGAATTAAATATTGTTTGCTAATATTTGTGTTTCTCGTCTCTCTCTCTCTCTCTCTCTCTCTCTCTCTCTCTCTTTCTCTTCCTTGGCATCTACAGGGCACATGGCGCACAGACTATACGTGATGGAGCGGGAACAATTTGAACAACAACTTGTTCAGCTAGAGTAGTGGCGATTCACAACTTGACTTGATTTCCAAACACAATGCCAAACTGAGGACTCCCTTCGCAGCCATTGACGGGCCACATGCCACATGCCACATGTCACATGCAGCAGCGCCAGGACACATAGCAAGGACGCGCCCAATCTTTACGTGCCGTTGTCTTCTTGTCTTCGAAGATGTTGCGTTGCCCGCGAGTGTGAGCTCGTCAAATGCTGCCTATTCCTAATTGTAAACATTGCGTGCAATTTTTAATTATTTAAGTTTTCGTTGTCGGCCAGCTGCTGAAGCAAAAGCCCATTAAAATTAATTAAAGGGCCGCACATATTATTTTTATTGCTCTTGTGTGTGCTTGAGTGAGGGAGTGATTGTGCGTTGCTGTACATGTGTGCAGTGTGTGTGTGTGTGTATGTGTGTGTATGTGTGTGTGTGGGTATGAATTCATTGTTTTATTTTGCGCTTAATTAATTTAATTTCTCGACGCAAATTCGGCGTATTTAATTGTGCTTTATAAACTGCCATAAAATCAGCAAAAATATTAGCAAAACAAAAATACAAAACAAAATACACAAAAATATATTAAAGCAAAAGCCCGACAAACGGAATTTCATAAATATTAATATGTATATATGTATGTATAACGGAGAACAAGAGCCGCATTAGAAACTGCAGAAACAACATCAATAAGCACACAGAAACTAACGATAATTAAGCATTAAAATTAACTATTAAAATGCACGTCCAAAAGAAAAAAGCAACAAAAAAAATAAAAAGAAAATCTAACAACTGTTTTGTATAAAGCAACTACAAAATGTTTATCCTATTTCGCAATGCAATTGTAAATTGCAAAATACTTTAAGCTGTAAATTAGCTAAATTATTAGACATTAAACAAACAGACGTGATAAACAAAAAACATAAGCATAAACATTAATTTAAACAAATTAATCATTGTAAAATAATCTTTAAAAAAAAACACACACAAAGGAAAAGAAAAACACGAAAACAAAACAAAAGTAAGTCAAATGAACCGTACGTATTTATATAAAAAAAACAACAGCACATACTATATACAAATACATATAATATTTGTACATATATCTGTTCAATGTTAATGCCTAAGTCTTATAAATATATACACATAAATACGTTTAAATCAATTCAATGTTAAAGGCAGTTTGTAACATACGTGGAAAAAGAAGAAAGATAAAATGAAAAATAATATTTGTTAGCAATTTTGTATAATTTTAGCAAAAGACAAAAAATATTTATAAATCGCATAATAACCGCTTAAGTTCTGTGTACATATAATACAAATTTAGTGTTTAACTTAATTTATATGTATGTGTGAGGCATAAACAAATATGTAATATGTATGTATGTAAACTTACTTCTAGAAATACAGATATGAATGTATGTTGTAAGCATATGCGATAAATGTATTGTAATTGGCCATATTGATAGTTGAATATATAAAACATATGTTTATTTAAATTTAAAGGCAATCACCAGAAAACATAAACAAAAATGAAAAAAAAAATACAAAAAAAATACAAGCAAACAACAAACAAAAAAATAAATAAAATAATTTATGAAAAAAAATATATATAAAGCGAGTGCTTCTAATTGTGTGAGTGAAATTTAAGAACGGTAACTGACGGCAAAGATTGATTAATTGCCGCCAGATGATTGGACAGAAATCGATAAACGAAATCAGTCGAAGCGCTCAATTGTGTGAACATAGGCGAAGCAATGTCTTTATAATGCCCATTTATGCTTATGAATTGCTCTTTAAATTTCGATGCGTCTTCAATACAAAACGTGCGCCGTCTGCGATCTGTTTGTTGGCAACGTTCCTACGTTCCTGCGTTCTAACGTCTCTGCCACAGTTGGTTATTTGTTATGCAGCATTTGTTGTTATTGAACGCATGAATTATGAGCCGAAGTCACAGTTGCTTGTATTGAGGCGTGAAATGGCATGTTAATATTTATTGGTATGCGAGAGAGTACGACACCAGATAAAACCAACACCAGCACACACAACAGTGAAGGCAGCTTAAGTTCGTTGCCTAAGTCTTTTGTTTTATGAGTGCGGCGGCAAGTCAAAAGGCGTACTTAAGGTGAAATAAGTAAGCAGAGTAAGCATGTATGTAAGTAAGTACTTTTGCCAGGCGTTATGAGTATGTAGTTAAAAACTAGACGGCCGAGTCCGAGTCCGAGTTTTATAGGAATGGCGCTGTGGCTAGTGCTAATTAATGGCCAGCGCGTGTCTACCGGTCGTAAACTGGTATCCAGCTAGGCAAATTTTATGATTGCCGCTCATTCGCTGGCAACATTGGCAACCTATCAATGCGCATTCGTTAATTCCTTTTAATTGTCAACTGGCATCCGCTTCCGCTGCACCTTGTACCACATTTTTCATGTTTTGCAAAGAGCCATTACATGCAAGGCTCATCAAGAATCTATTTAATTTAATAACAATAACTATATAACAAATACGTTGCATGCTTATCACCTGCATCACTTTTGTCAGCAATTAAATGCACGTTACATGCAGCCAAGCACATCAATGTTATAGCCGCCATATGCATTTATCGATGTCACAGAAGTTGTGCCTGTTTGTGTCATGTGCAGCATCACATGAGTTTCGTGCACCGTTCTGGGACCCCCTTCATCTAATTGCATTTAAATCCAACATGCGACAATGTGTCTGTCTGGCCACTCCCATAATTGTTAAATAATTACATTGTGATTCGAACAAAATACGTATGTCATTTTTGGTTATTGGCAGGGCAATTAACTTGAAATAATCACCAACTCTATTTCCATCTACTGCGTTTAACATTAACTTAGCTGTCTATCAGTTTGGGTTGTTTTTTCCCCTTTCTCTCTATTCCTCACCACTAAGCGTGGTGATCAATGCATTACAAATGACCGGCCATATAAATCAGTTAATCAGCATCTGCGATAAGCAATGCAAAGCATTTCCATACAGTGCCAGGGAAAGGCTCACACCAACAACAAAGTCACCACACACGCAGCCAACTATAACCAAAACCATAACGTAAACATAAACCAGGCAAAACAAAATATGAGCATGAATCAATGGGCCTGTGAACAAAGCAGCAGTCACAAATATTTGGGCATGCATTAGCTAATTAGTGTTTAGACCTGGCCAACGAAAGCGACGCTGGGCCCCATTTCGATGATCTGATTAGGGAATATGAATGCAGCTTGATTTGTTCAATATTAAAATCTACAATATTAAAATATTGTACAATTTATATCTACAATATTGAAATCAATATTTATATTTATTTAGTATTTATGCGCAATAATTTTTCAAGAGCTCTCTCTCTCAACTCGATTATCCAGCTAAAATATGGATAGGCAGATGAGGGGAACAACCAACAAAGAAAAAGAACTACAACGATCTTTCGATAAGTAAAATAAATAAAATACATAAATAAATACAAATAATAGAAATTTAGGGTTTTGGAAATGAATTAGCATAAGTAGTAGTAAACCTATGTAAACATGTATTAATTTATTAGATTGCAACGACAACCAAAATATCTTGCGTAGCTTTTGAAAATCTCACACATTTGATCAAAATCAAATAAAATTACATGTCTCCTTACAGAGATTAAATTGATTATCTGAATAATGGGATTCAGAAGTTTATACAGGTAATGCTCGGACGATTTCTATAAAATTGTTAATTCTAAAATTGTTAATAATAAAATTTGGATACGGGATATGATTTGCTGAATGACGTCATAAGGCCAAAATACTTAGGTTTCAGCAGTTTGTCTTTAATATGTTTATTAAAGCTTAAATGATGAATCTGAACTTCTTATTTATAAACATTGAAACAAAACGAATTTTTCCACAAAGGACTTTTTATAAGCGACACACCATTTAGAACATTTTGGTGACTCTTTTACAAATCTATAGTAATCAGTATTTGATGATTCTAGCAATCGACTTTTAAATATATTTTTTATATATCAATAAACAATTAAGTTAAAAAGCTCATGATTTTACAAATGCATAGGAAGCAAACAAAACGGCAACGACAACGGCAACGGCAACAAATATTTGGTCATGCATTAACTAATTAGTGGCAGCAGCAATAATGTTCCGATAACACTGGATTTTTGCCTCAAACTTTGTCTCCGCTGCTGCCTGCTCCTCGCTGCCTATGACCACTGCCATTGGCCATGGTTTGTGCGCTCGTGCGTTTGGTTGCACGTTTATCTGATTGGAAATGTATGGGCCAACAATGGCGACACACAGCAACGGCAACGGCAACGGCAACGCATACAAATACAAGCAGAGCGAAACAAACGGACACAAACAAATAAAATGCTTCTTTAGATGATTAACTATGATAGGCCACTGTGTGTCCATTGGACCAATGTATTGGTCCCATGAATATCGATACATTTGTTAGATTTAAATGGATTTTAATATAGCCCGACACCGACGTCGATGTCGACCGCCGACGCAGACGCCGACGTCGACGCCTCAGCTGCAAACCAATTTAATTAGCCTGCTTGTTGTAGATTGAAATATACGTTATAATCTGTAGAACCATTACACATATATAATGTTGTAATGGCCACACACACACAGGCACACATATATACGATTGCATTACTATATATTTATCAGCCTGCATCAATGCAAAGCTCATCAATGCAGTTGCTGCCCAGGCAGCTGTTAAATGTAATTGCATTTCTATGCATGTGTGGTTTGTCTATTCATTAATTTTCGAATGACAGTCACAATTTCAATTAAATTTCAACTTAAACACAGTCACACACACACACACCCACACACACAAATAACACACAAATAACCAAACCAATGCTATGTTTGTGTGCGACCAACGATTGGGCACAGGCGATATGGGCAACAACAACAACAACATAAACAAAAACAACAACAGCAAGTGAAGCTCATCGTTCTAATTAGAATTATCCTAATGAAATTAAATTGCAAATTGTGTGTGTGCGAGTGTGTGATATTAATTATATAAATTGCATTTGCCATTAGCAGACATATGGCATTAATGCATTTCTAGTACTATGCAAACCGCATTGCCATGCAATTTGAGCGTAGTCATAATTTGTTTTAGATTCTGATTAACTGAACTGAACCCGCCCCAAGCAAAAACAATTTCATTTCTCAGCTAATTTGATTAAATTAAGCCTGGCGCAATTGAAATTGTCGGTTTTTAATGTCACAACATGTCCAGCAACGGAATCCAAAGGCCTAACTAGGCCTGGACCTGATCTGCGTCCTAGCCATATCAAATGCTTAATGGCAACGGCCATGTCAATTCGTGGCATATTAAATAGGAATATTGGCATTGGCAATTGCACAGATATTAGTTTCGCTCGATGTCCATTGCCTTGTAGGCCTATGCGAACTATGTCCATGTAGCTGGAGCTGTAGCCGCAGTTTGCCTATCTCAGAGCGCGATCAATTTGTCGCTTGATTGTGTGCGTTGTTGCATGGCAGCATGCAGCATGCAGCATGCGATGAGACATACGCGTAGCCAGATTATAGCTAGAGGGAACACAGCAACACACAGCTCTTGCAATCATGAAGATTGTATGTGAAACAATTGCAGTCGCTACTGGTAGTAGTCGAAGTGTGTTTCATGTGAAGCTTCTTTGCAAACAACATACAAAAACTTCAAATTTGCGCTGATAGCCTCGAAAGGGGGTAAAATAGATCTCAGAAGGTCGGTTGGTAAATCACTCATAACATACTAAAAATAATTTACTCGAAAATCTACAATTAAAAAGCAAAGGATAATCTTCTTTTTGTTAATTTATCTAGTTGCAAAAGTGCTTAGAGGCTGTCTCGTAGTACCCCTTCTTGGTGGCGCCCATGCAATGAGAGACTCTGGTCAAACCTTAAGCTTGGACACTGAGCTGCAGCTGTTGACAACGCATTGGCCATATTTGTGTATTATTATTGTTATAAGGTCGCCAGCAAATATGACAAAGGCACATAAATTCGGTAGCCCCCAAAGCGGTTTTGCTGTTCGGCCCCAAGACTGCTTAGCCTGACGCACATAAATAAGCCACAGACCGCAGATGCAGCAGCAAGAGCAGCGGCAACAGAAACAAGACAGAAATTCAAATGTTGCCCGTGTGTCTGGCAGCTTGCTGTGTCGTCATTGCTAAGAGCAGCAGCAACAACAACATTTGCTAAAGTGTCAAATTTCACGCAACATGATGCGCTAAATGTTGCCAGCAACTGTGCAACACTTTGTGGTCCGCTTTGTCTGTGATTGCTGCTGCTGTTCCTCTTGTTGCCATCTTACCAACCCGACTCAAACTGCAAGAATCCTTCTCGTTCAGCAGTTGCATGTTTATTGTAAATATTATGAAATGTTGATACCTGCGATTGCTGCTGCTGCTGTTGCTGCTGATGCTGCTCCCGCTGCTGATGCTGCTCGACTGGGCAATTTATTGATGCAACACGATAAACGCGCCCCGAGCATGAAGTTCGAATCCCAGTGCCGTGTGCAACCTTTTGCTAAAGCCTGCCCCAGCCAGAGGCATAAATAACATTTTCTCAGAAATTAAGCCAAAACGAATTATTGTTTTCGACATCATTTCTGTTGTAATTACCAATCCAGGCGATAAGCATGCAACACCTTGGAGAGTGTAAAACAGTGAGATGATTAGATGCAGATACCACAACGCGCAACTTTCGTCATCATTAGGCGCAACGTGCAACGTGCAACGGCAACGGCAACGGCAACAACAATATCATCGATTGCATTTGACAGGGCGATAAGTGGTCTGCATCGGTTTTGGCCTGGTCTGCTCATGTGAAACAATAGCAGCGCATAGTTTATTTTTTATATATATTTTTAACTTCTCAGACCGGTGGACAACATTAACCTGTTAACCCAAACTGACGGCGACCAAAGTCCCCAAGCAACAAACGGACGGTGTCGCCTACTTTTGGTTGGCTGGTTGGCTGGTTGACTGGTTGGATCTGGTCGCTGGCCGTTTACTGGTGCAGTGCATGAATAATGCGCGCCCACAGCTCAATAAATTTTCACTCCTTTCGCCACAGATCGGGGCGAGTGGCAGCTGAAGCCAGTTGGAGTCTCGCGACCAGGTCAAGAAATTCACACATCGCTGCTGGATGCTGTGCAGCACTCGACGCCACAGCGGGGAGGAGCTTGGCTGGGATGATTCATTTGAGCTGCCCACAACAGAGGAGCAATAAAAATGATACGAAACCCATTTAGAGGAATTCTCCCAAGTTAGAAGACCAGACACGATCAGGATCAGGCTATGTGTACATGGCCAAAAACAGAGTCACAAACACCGAGCATTAAGCAAAGTTTCGCAGACTGCTTGGGGTCTTCTCACTGTCGCTATAGCTGTTATCCTCCTCCTCCTCCTCCTTCTCCGACCCCTTCTCCAACTCTTGCCCACCCCAAGGGCAGGGTTCCAGTTGCAAGTTGTGGCAAGTCTCGCCCGGTTGCATTGCGCGATTCCATTTCCTCTGTGCATGATTTCGCTGCGCCTGCGCGCTGTGTGCTGTGTGCGCCCACAATTGTCGAGAGATTAGAGTTGCTGTAATTCCATTGCAGCGACGACTCGACTTGACTTAACTTGGCCAAGCCGATTGGGCTCTCTGGTTTAGCAGCAGCAGCAGCAGCAGCAGCAGCAGCAGTGGCGGTCGCTGCCACCATAACGACGACGAAGATGATGACGATGCGGTTGATTTTGAGCTTATCACGTTCACAGGAGACTGCGAGACGCTAACAAAGTTTACACGATTCAGCAAACTGATTCCATATACATAATTCAATAATAAATCAATAAATCAATTTAAAAAATATAAACTTAAATAATAATATCACACAATAATGTTCAACAACATAATTTTCTAATAATCCGAAATATAAACAGCATCACAAGGAAAAATAGAAGAGAAGTGCGGCGGATAGTCTACAAAAACCGGAATATTCTTTTAGTTCAATAATAATATTATAATGATATGCAAATTTATTTGGACACACGCAAGGCACAAGAAATATATTATAATGTAAAAATGTGTTTATTTATAGAACTATAAATTTGTTTGGATTACATGTGTGCCCATGAAGAGCGAGCTTACGACCGGTCCTGTGGCGCAATGGATAACGCGTCTGACTACGGATCAGAAGATTCCAGGTTCGACTCCTGGCAGGATCGAACTTTTTGTTAATTATATTTCTTAATTTATTTTATTTTTTTAATTATCTAAATGTTTAATTCAAAGTGTTTTAGTTGTTATTTAAAAAACTAACATCTCAGTTGGGGTGATAAAATAAAGTGAGTAGACACATAAAATCACTGCTGATTTTCTATATAATGTATAAGTTATTAAAAAGTTATTAATATTTGTAGATAATATAAATAATTCCGTCTTATGGAACTTAGTAACGGACATTATGTTTCATATATTGCCGGCGGGTGATTAACTGCCTCCGTGGCGCAATTGGTTAGCGCGTTCGGCTGTTAACCGAAAGGTTGGTGGTTCGAGTCCACCCGGGGGCGGATATGATTTTTTAATTTTATCAATTTTAATCAAATATTTGATGGCTTTTTCGTAATTGCCGGCGACGTGTAAACGTGAAAAAAGCGCCTTGGCGACCATCATCTGTGGTGTCTGTGTGTCTATGTCCAACAATGGCCACCACAATGGCAGCGGGGCAACCGCAACTGTGGCTTGCAACTGCAGTCTCTGCTGCCTCTTTGCTGAGTTGAGGAGCTTCACTTAGTTACTTAGTTGGGGCCACATCTGGCAATGGCAACTGGGGGATCGAAACAACAGTGCGCCCTCAACTCGCTCCCCTCTCACTTTCCCCGCTGGTGCATTGCATAAGAGAAATATTTGTGCAATTTGATTTCGCAGAATTGCGAATTCGTTGGAATGAATTCCCGATGCCGCCTCCTACCCGTCACGCCCCTTAGCCCACCTTTTAGCCTTGCCACGCGGCTTATGCGCATTATGATTATGATGATACCAGCTGCTTTTGTTGTTGTTGTTGTTGTTTTTGCTGTTGCTGTTGCAGTTATTGTGAATGTTGCTGCTGTTGTTTCTGTGTTGTTTTCGCCTTGTTTGCTGGTTTGTTAGCCTAGCCGCGCTCACTGCGATTATTGTTGAAATTCTATGCAGTCGCCCAAGTCATGACCACAGTAATACACACACAAACAGCCGCGTCGGCGGCAATAGAAAACTGAGGGAAATTCTGCGGAAAAGTTTTTGCGGCGTGCGCTCGCATCGCGGCCGATGGGACTGTGTCTTGAGTTGCCTCCGCCAGGCTGCAGCAGATCAACATGGCAAGATAGTGTTCGCAATCATTACAGCTGGCGATGATTGCCAACAACCACGACTGGCCCACTGTGGATCACCAACACTAGCATCGCCATCGCCGCCTGCGTGTCTGTGCGGTGGGTGCCGATTTGTTTTGATTGGGTGGCATAAAATTTGTACGAAATGCGCTGTTTTCTGCCTATTCTCTGCCTATGACTGGGCAACAAATGATATTGTGTATAATTTAAATGTAAGACAACCAGCCACAAAAAGTCATTAGCATAAGCAAACGGCAAACATTTAAAATTACATTATGACAAATAAATTTGGAGGCAACTTGCGCTGCAACCGCATTTATTTTACACCCTCGTAAAACACAAAAAAAAAAAAAAACAGAAAAAACGAATGTGCCTCGTGTAATTTAAATGCAAGTGTAGGACACTCAAGGTCTGAGCGACAATTTAGCCAAATAGTTACCCAAAGCCCAATACACGCAGAGGGGTACACAGCCAACGAAATGAAATGGAAAACGTGGCCACAGAAAAAGACACACGAAAAGAACCCAAATGCAGCCACTGACCAGGGCCCGGCCAGCGGGCTAGCAAAATGAGGCGCTTATCTAAATCTTCATAGTTGGCTAAACGCGGCCTTTTGCGCCTCCGCTTCGTAGGCTGTTTCTCCTGGCCAGGTCTTTTTCATTTTTCGTTCGTTTTTAATTGCGGCCCAAAAACGTGAGCGAAATGTAACCAAAAATGCAATTGCCAGTCGCTGCCAACTATTCTTTTTTTTCTTTCTGTTTTTTTTTTTTTGGTCATTCCTTCAGTGCATTCGTGCAGCATTCCTTCGGGCGACTGCTCCCCGTCCACTCCCCATAATGCGAGCAGCGAGCGCGTGAAAAAAACTAGCAGCTCTTGTCATCAGAACATGTAATTATTCCACTTTGTGTCAGAATTGGGCCCACACTCATTTACAATACTTACAATACTCAGTACGCAATATTTGGTTAGCATCAATGTTGCTATAGTTTTGCCATGTTGTTGCCAGGCGTTTGATCAACATGTTGCTGGAATGAGAGACAATGTTGCCAAGTGCATAATTATCGTCTTACGTGCCACAGTCGCATTTCATCCGCCAAAACGCTGTCATTCTGAATGTAACAACATGACAATTAAATAGACGACTGAGCACTGGGGACATGCAAGTCGCAGAAATCTGCCAATTGCAGCTGAAGTTGCTATTGTCAGGAGTTCTTGACAATGCCCTTAATTAGAGCAGTTATGAGCCATAAAAACTTTGCTTAGCCAGCATGCGTTGTCTCTCACGCGATATGCATCTTCTGCCTCGGTCATAGCTATCTTTAACTAGCTACAGTTGCTTGCCGCGCTGAGAGGCACTTCAACTTTTGATGTGCCACAAAAAGAAACAAGTACCCTTTCCCAAAAAAAAACCAAATAAATAAAATAAAATTGCCAACTCAATTACATGGCTGAATGCACAGAAAATTGCCAAATCAATGAAATAGCTCAACAAAATAAATAGCCAAAGTCAAACGCATAAATCCCACCAAAGCAAGCAAATTGTGAAGCAACCCACTTTGCACTAAGCATGTGGGTGAGTCTTACCAAACTTTGCTTGTCCTTTTCTGCTTTGGCCAGAGTCAACCATCCAGTCAACGTCCGGCTATCCGGCTATCCGGCTGCTGTCCAGCTGCGAGTGTCCAGCTTTCAGTTTGGCGATAAACAAACATAAAACTTGACGTCGTCGTCGTCGTCGTTGTCGTTGTAGTTGTCGCACAGCTCAACTGGCACAATTCTTATTTATTTAGCTACAGTTTGCAGATATGCCAGAAATGCCCTCGCCCCCATCCACTCCATCGCCCGCCCACTCAAGACAACGCCGTAACGCAATTGAAAAGTAAATAAAGCTGAGCTTCTTTTTTTTCTTGGCAGTGCGGGATTTGTGTTTTATTGACTGGGATTAGTTTACAAATATGGCGCTATGCGAGGAGCGAACCCTTTTCGGGGGTCAGCTCTTTGGACAGCTCAGATAAAAAGGACAACGGTCAAAGGGTTGACAATTTTTTGCTGCCCGCCTTTTGCCCGCAATTTATTTACACGTGCAGTGGCTCAGAAACTGGATTTGCCTGCATTTGATTTCGATTTGATGCGATTTTTTACGGCGCCTCATAAACTTTGTATTTGAAATCAATTTCGTTGAACGCTATTCAGCTGCAAGCCTGGCTAAGCTCTAAGCTGCAATTAAGTCAACAGATTTATGCGCCCACCTTGCAATAACAAGCAGCTATCAGTTGCCAGCAGGCACAGTTGGAAGCAAATATCTTATGACTACTTGGTGCATAATGGCTTACAATTAATACAACATTTAGATGCCAATCGCAAAGAAAAAAACAGCCGCCGCGTTTCGCATTGGAAACTCATTGAAATTTATGTATGCGCATTAATCGAAGAGTTTTTAAAATGTAGTTTATTTTTTTGTAATTTTCGCACGCAGTGCGAAATGCGAAAAGCGGATCAATTGCTGAAAAGATCAATTGGCAATTGACAAACGCAGAAAGGAAAAAAACAAATTTAACAATTGCAACCACTTGAAAGCCGCTCAGCCCATTAGCCAATCAGGCGTTAAATCGCTATACAAATCAAAGCGAATCACAATTCGGGAATCTCATCCACTCGCTTTCACTCCCCTCCAGCGGAAACCATCTCGCAAAACGAGAAATGCATTAATCTGCTCTGGCTCGAATAGGGCTTAGGACGAAATCTGGACACAGTCAATATTGCTAAGCTGGTTGTGTAGTTTTTGTGGTTGTTTGGGTTCATTGGCTGTGGCATTTAATTACATTTGTGTGCTGTGGTACGTGTAGCTGGCATTTGTGGCACTGCAGCATGAATGCATCTTGCACCTTGCACCTTTTTTTTTTTTGGCGGCTTCTCGTCCACTTGGCACGCGCTGCATTTTTATTGCTTCATCAGCAACGCTTGTGTAATAGCCGCAGGCCCAACAACACTGGCCAGCAGCAGGTGCAATTCCCTGCGAGCCCAATTGGAACTGAAATTTGTAATTCATGTTTCCGCAGCGTACCACCAACAACAACTGCAACAGCGAGATCACAAAGCAGTTGAATACAAAACAACAAAAGGAAAAACTATCACGACCAACTCCAATTTCCAATACATTAATTGAAGTGAAAGGCCATCAAATTGATTGGATTTTACAGCATGCAGATATACATATAATGCAGCTGATTGTATTTTAAATATTCTATCTGAAAGTGTTCTATAAGCAATATAGTCTTAATAATAATTGCAGCTTATCTTTTTTTTAACAATCTCTTATGCAAGTTGCAATCTTAAAAAGTAAACTAATTAATTGTGTTGAGATTGTAGACCACAAATATCCTGGCACCTTTAAACATGACTCATGCAATGTCTACCAATATGAACTGATGTAAGAGTATTAAAAGATCTTTTCACACCATTAAGAAGACAGTCGCGCAATCTCTCGTGTAGAGAAAAAAACTCATACCAACACAGTTGGTGTCGGCAAATAGACAAGCTGGAAGCCAAGTCGCCGCTGATTGGCCAAAAGGCGGAGCCAACACAAAGCTAAAGCGAGTTCTGCGCATAAATTATGGCATTAAGCTAGCGCCTGGGATTGGTGCAGCAACGTCAGCTTCTGCAGTACAGTGCAGCATCAACAACAGTGCAGCATCCACGACAAGATCTGTTGTGGCCCAAGCAGGTTTTCTCAGATGGCCAACAGCAGCAGCAGCGGCAGCAGCCAGCAAGCAGCAAGAAGAGAAAAAAAGGTAACAAGCAGCCAGCATATTGAACTAGCGCTCAAATTAGTTGCTTTGGTTTGCGGCTGACATGTTTATTACCATTAAGCGGCAGACAGACAGACATAAATCGAATATGTTCGTCAAGATCCTGGCCGTGTACAATAGAAATTCAATTAAAATTGACATTTCGCCGATGAACTTATGCAAATGCTGGCGAATGCAATCGCTAGTCCATCAGGCGTCCCCAGCATACACATACATATATTTATGGCCAAATGCATTTGACAACAGCAACAACAGCAACAACAACAACAAATTTATTATATTTTATAATGTAACAAATGGCACGTCGCGTCGTCAGGGACCTGAGCAATGGGATAAGTCGATCGATCGCTCGACCGCCCGCCCGGTCGTGTGTACGTGAGCCGGAGCTAATATATGTTATGGGCATGGTGGGTTGAGTGCATTCAACTCTGCAACTCTGCAACATCGATAACAAAAGCAATTTGTTAAGGAAAGGAAATCCCACCAAAGTATGTGAAAATAATAACAGCCATAAAAAATAAAAATAAAAACGAAATGTAAAATGTTGCAAACTTGGTAACGCTGCAGCGTTTAAAGTAGCCTAAAGCAGCTTGATTAATTTTTTGAGCGATCAGCCGTTAAGTTCAGCGCACATGAAACTGGTATTCTTTTTCTTTCTTTATTTATTTTTTTTTTTTCGCTTGCGATACTAATCTAGCATTAAGCATACGCCCCATAGCCGTACACACAATGCCCGCTGCTGCTGTCCAAAAGGTAAATACTCATTAGCGAAATTTGTATTTTGTTTTATCATATTTTCACAAGTTTGGCGCTGGCGGCATTCGCTGCTGCAGTTGATCTTGATGCAATTAATAAAAATACAAACCACAAAAAAAAAAAACATATATAAAAGAACCGCTATGTTTATCACGCCGTAGTTGACATACCCTTCCAGAACCGAATCTCAGTGCTCAAATTTACATTTAATAAATATTATTTAAAGCTGACGGATTCTTTCTATGGCAGCCATAAAATATAGTGAACCCATATTGATTCCTCATTTCCCAAAACTAGTAGATCAAATTGTATATATAGAAAAGTCGTTCACACAAGAACTTGATTTAATACAGTGTGTTTGATAAACATGATATGTTAATTCGATGTTGCCCACATATAAAGTTGTTCGGCATATTCTTCAAAATAAACCAACCTTCATACAAATGTATATTTGTCCGATTATAGACTAGCTTTCATAGTTATATAAAGATCGACTGACAGCCGTTGCACACTTAACGCCGAACCTGCCATACCTCATTGAAGGTTATGAATAACAGCGGCATTTATGGCTTGACTTGGCACACATCTCCGGAAGCAATTGTTGGGTAAACGTTGTAAGGGTAAGAGTTCGATTTAGGGTTTCGACTAAGGGATCGCGCCTGATCAGCCGATGGCGATTATGATTTTTATTGCCCTACGCAGGCCTGGCATGCAAGCACAAGCAGCTAACCCAATGTGCACCGCCCCCACCCGCCTTGCCGCACAACCCCTAAGCAAGCGACCACACAGTCGGTCACAGTTTGGCTGGCCATTGCATTCATCAGGATGACAGCTACTCGTCGGCTGTTGCGAATCTGCCTTGTAAATTGACAGCGGGCAATTGAATGCGAAGGCACAAAATTGGATAATTTCCCAGTGACAATCGAATCCGTAGTTCTGTGGCCAAATTGACTGCCCCTTGATAAATGCGACGCGCAAAAGTTTCCCAGGAGCACGAGCACTTGCTGTTGCCCCCAGCCTTGGCAGCGGAGTCGAGTGCGAGAGCGAGAGCGAGAGCGAGAGAGACAGAGACAATGCGACTGGGGGCATTGTCAAGCGGCGATATGCAAAATAAATTTCACTTCCGAATCCTTTTTGCCTGACTGCCTGCTTTTGGCTTGGCTCTGGGTCTGCGTCTGCGTCTGCGTCTGCAGTTGTTCATGGCTTGTTTTACATATGTCCCGCACCTTGGCTGCAAAAGACGTTCGACGGTCAGCCGCCCTCGCCAGTGGGGCCCTGCTGCCCTGAGGGGATGCCTCCATACTCTCAACAATGAACCCAATAAAAATGCAAAAAAAATACAATAAAAAAAATACTCAGAGCAGTAGCTGCTCTTGGAGGCATTGTCGTAAATCGGCAGCGCGATGCTTCGAGTGAAATCCATTTGAATTGATTGCATTGAGTCGAACTGCGGTGGGCTCCAGCTTCTCGTCATTTGCGATTGGGTGGACCACCAAAATGTTGCAATTAATTTTTGCACAATGCGCTTTGTGCTATTTAGTTTTGTCGCATTATGGCAGCCGATCCAATCCAATTCAATCCACTCGATCCAACTCTCTTAATTGCCATGTAGCAAGAGACAGCAAACGGTAGCGAAGGCCATGAGCTACTATGTGATGCTGTTGTTGTTGTGGTGCTTGCTTTTTTTGTTGTTTGGCTGTGGTCTCTGTTTCCTCGTATCAGTGACCATTGATTTGCATATATTTCGGTTTTAATTAGTTAACAAGCTGCTTTCGTTTGTTGCGATTGCATGTTGAACCCCGACGCATATCGTAGATGCTACAGGTATCACTGCCACAGTTACCACTCGACAAGCTTCTACTGTTGCATGCAGCAAACAGTGGACGAGGGACCCAAAAGAAACACACACACACACATACACACACACACACAGCAAACAACAACAGCAACAACAAAAAGACACACAGCAAAAAGTATAAAATCAAACACGATTTTTAGCAGTTTTCAATTCCCGGAAATCTTGTACGATATGTTGCACCAGCAAAGCCAACTGGCGGATTTGCGAGGATTGCGAGGATTGGCTATGGGCCAGGCTCTCTGTTTCTCTCCGAGCTCGCGATACGATTCCAGTATCGTGCAAATGTTTCATTATTTAACAGATTTTAGCGCACACAGCCAGAGATTTCATTGGGCCCCAGCTCCAAGTCCAACTACAGCTCCAAGTCCAGCTGGTTGCCCTTGGCTAGCAGCCACCGCTTGGGAATGCGAGTGTGAAGTAAGGCGACAAGACAAGACTTGAGCGAAAAAATACCAACAAAAATTCCAAGATGTTGTCATCAATTAAAGCGAGCGTTGCCAGCAAGAGAGAAAGAGACAAAGAGAGACAGAGAGAAAGAGAGAGAGAGCTGAACAACTTGCAGCAGCATCTTCACACCTGAGAACTTTATTAGTGCAGCCAAGTCAGCGATTGGAATGGGGATTGCGATTCGGATTGAGCTGCTGTTGTTGTTGCTGTTGTTTGGTTTGGTTTGCTGCGTGAATTATGGTTCACCTATGGCCTAGTCCTGCAGCTGGCAGCTGGCTGCAATAAAGCAATGCCAAAGGTAAATGGCGCAGGCGATAAATGCCGATAAATCACCAGGCAGACGAACTCCGATTGGAACACTTAACGACCGCGAGAGAGAGAGAGAGATAGGGAGAGACCCTCTGGAAGCTGAAGGTGGTAAAGAAGCCATATAGGCGGGTGGACTCCACCCGACGAGAAGGGAAGAATGGCAACTTTGTTCAATTCAGCAGAAAATCCCAAAGAGAGACAAACTTATTTGCATTTGCCTTGTTGTCAGGCCGAGTCCAACTCGTCGTTGTCAGTTGGTTGTTTTCCTTATTGTTGTTGTAGCGATATTTGCTACTGACAGCCAACTTTCAGCCAAAAAAAAAAAACGAAAAAGAAATAAAATAAAACATGAAAATTGTTGCCCACGAGTCTGCCAAGTACGCGACTCCGACTGTGGCACAGGCACGGAGGTAGAGACAGCCTCAGAGTCATAGTCGGAGTCCAAGCCAGGCTCCAGGCTTTTGTTCATCTTGTTAAGGTTTGAACTTTATGCCTGCTGCTGCTGCTGCTGCTGCTGCTGCAGTTGATGTTTGGCTTATTGTTTCAGGCAGAGTTTTGCTTTTGGGTTTTTGTTTTGAGTGCTGCAATTCCAGGAACTTTTCAGGTGGCACAGCATGTTGGGCAGACACACTTTTGGTGGGCCTTTTGCATTGTGGGACACTGTGCCTTCAATTAAAATATATTTAAGCATAATTTCAAGTTGCCCTACAGCGATCATCACTTCAACTTTCTATCAAACTGTGAGTCTTAACCGTTTTTTATAATCGAAAAGTATACGCAAATATCATGTAAACATTCAAATGACTTGCAATCAATCATTTTAAAGTAATATAAACAAATACTATTGTGTTCAATTTAAAAAACAAAAATCATTATTGATTAAAATAATAATAAATAAATTAATATTGTGTCTTAAAAAGTCTTAATGTCGGAAGTTTATTTACATAAAAGACTGGATTTTAATCTATTCAAATTAAATGATCTATCAATTTTGCGAATTTTAATTCTGATTTTTAGATAGATAAAATCGATTTAGCTTCCATTGGCGATTATCTAAATTCTATTGCATATTGTTATCATGGCGAACGCTTCATTCGCTGACAGGCATATGAAATCCAATAGACATTGGCTAATTAATATATTATATATCGCGTTTATGTCTGCGCATATTTATGGTCAACACCCCGCCCCATCTTTTTGCTTTTGACGGCTTTTCATCAAAGGAGTCACGCGGCCGGTTGGCTGGTTGACTGGCTGGCTGTTTGGTGCCTGGCGGCTAAAGGCGATGTCGATGGCATACAAATCATCTCGTTCCCGTTGTGTTTATCGGTTGGCCTGCAAATATTTAAATGTTGTTTGCCAAGTTTTTTTGGGCATGTTTTTAATGTCATTATATAATCAGCACAAGTTGCTAAGAAAAAGCAACAACAAATTAACCAGAAAACAATTTTAGCTTTATTTTTATTTACAACTGCGTTGTAGTTGTAGTCAGACAAAACATAATTGAAATTTAGTTTGTTTGTTAGTTTTTTGCGTAATGTTTCAGTTGTGTTATGTTTTTGTTATGTTTATGAAAATTTATGAGCTTGTCGCGAGTTCAAGCACGAGCACGTCGTTTCGACGGATTTGCTCAAGTTATGGCCAGCTTTGTTATGGCTTATGGTTTGTGGCTTGTGGCTTGTGGCATCGCAAGCCCAGATGCTTATCGGCGCAATGTTAATTTCCAGCATTTAAAAGTGTAATTAACTCAATTTGAATTATTAGGCGCGGACAAAAGACTTAGGCAGCGAACTTGTTGCGCTGCGCACGCAGCCCGGGCCCAAAGGAAGCAGGAAACCAATGCCAGGCATGAGAATATTCGCTCATGAGTCACACGGCTCGTGCTGGCCAGAGCCAGACTCGGAGTTAGAGTCAATGCAGAGTCGGGGCCAAGCACTTGACACGTTTTCCTGGAACGCTGCCACTGACTTGCACTGCGAACAGAATTCCTAATTAGCCTGCTGCACAAAGGGCTCTGGTTTGGACGGCGAGGCCGGCCGCCAGTTAGCAGTATTTATGCGTTCATATTCGTTCGCATTTGAGGCATCGATCAATTGTTGTCTGCTCCGATGCTCTGGGTGGCCAACTACCAGTCTTGTGCAGCGCCTCAAATGCGACTATAAATTATTTCTGATATACGTGCGGAATAGCTGATCAATCCCTTTTGGCCTAGGCCCCAGGCTAACAAGTACGTTGTCACTTGTCCGTGATTCATGGGTTTGACAGCATTGTGCATGTTCTTATCACCACAAAATCAATATAGGTATTTACCTGCACAATGAAAGTTGTGTGTATAATGCATTTAAATTGAGATTAATAAACCTGAGGTAATCAAAAAAAAAACGTATTAATTCAAATTCTCTTTCTAGGTCCTTCGAAAATATACAGTTTCAAGTTAAGTTTCACCCTATTTCATAATAATGTAAATTATTTTACATCTGAATTAATCATTATTAGCTGACTCACGTAAGTAATGTATTAAAGGAAACATCTGAAAACACCATAAAGTAATCAAATTCGTTAATAACATTATTAACCCAGTCAATAGGGCCATATCCATAGCGCTGTTAATTTCTTCCAAAAATAAAAATAAGAATAATTTTCAATACGAAAATCATAATTTAAGGTAAATATTATTTTTTATTACATTATTATTTTTATATTTGTTAAACAGATTGCCAAGTGCTTAGCTGATAATCTCTTTGATATGCTTAAAGTTATTTTGAGTAAAGTATTTAGAAACTTTCAAAGTTTTGGCTAGAGTATGGAGAAATATCTTATTCTAAGTTCAATTAATATTAATATTGATTAACTCAAGTTTTTGGTTAATTAAATTTAAATTTAAATCCTTCGAAAAGGATTTGGCTGAATTAGAGGTAATTTTGTAAATATAAATACATTATATTTTATTATAAAACTCTTTGCAACAGGTGATGTGAAAAGAAAATGAAATAAAACAGGAAATTAGATATATATATATCTTATTCTTGCGAATCCTGCCGACTTCTGTTTTAAGCAATTTGTTTTAAGCAAGGCTTTCAACTGGCCAAGGCACATAAAAATCGACATTATACATTCTACAAAAACAAGGACTTTCTGATTTCGACGTAGAGTTGGTCCTTGGGATTGTAATGCATCATCTTATTCAAAAAATCGGAAAGTCTAATATCAAAGCAATTTTGGCATGGCCTCATTGCCCCTAAAATTATACCTCGATTTTATTACTTCAAAGCAATTTAGCCAATACAAAACCCTAAAATGGTGCGTGTACATGCTAGCCTAAAAGGAATAATTTAATTTCGTCGGCCCTTTTCCCCAGCCCTCCCTAAACAGCAACGAACCAAACAGAAAACAGAATTTGATTGATGAAGTGTTCGTTTATTGTGTCCTCTATTTGCTTATGTTCTAGACATACACTTGACTCTTAAGTTACTATTGCATTATTACCAACCAAGCTCATGATCATCGATCTTCTTTCATAAATTTATGTGTGTTTGTATCGACCCCATGAACCAATTACAATGCAGGAGCAAAGGAGCAGTGGTTTTTATTAAGAACCTTGTCGCTCAACACAAAATACTTGCCAAGCAAGTCATCTGCAAATAGAAACTTCTACTTCAAGCTACTCACTGAAATCAAATATATACACTGGAAAGGTCATATAATCTGTAAAGTTTGTATAAAGACACATAAAGAGAGACTCGGCAATTCTCTTCTCTCCCTACGGGATAAAATGAAAATGCTTTATAAGAAAATAAATATCTAACAGCAGTGCTCCTCCATCAGGACTTTTTCTTCACGCTTTCTGTTATAAATTGTATACTTTTAGGCTTTTTGAAAACACAAATTTGCTATCGAAAATAATATGGGGCTTTCGTCGTTTTGTTTTCATAATAGTCTTTATTAGTTTTTAGGCTTTGCTCGCTTGTGGGCTTCCCCTTTGTCAGTTAGACACTGTAGTTTATAAATTGATTTGGTTATTACAATATAAATTATAGTACATAGGTATGTTTTAATTGTGTGTGGAAAAGAAGTTATACAAGAAGCGTGCCGGCGCTTGAATATTGTTCGTAAAGCAAAAGAATTAACAACGCTTACAAAATTGACTGATTCAGAAACAGAACAATCGGCTTATGCATGTATCTTACAATGGTATTAAATTGTAATTCGTTATTGTTTTATAATTATACTTTTAGCAATGGCCCTTAAGCATTGAAACATTCCATTAATTCATTTCGTTTGCACGTATTTATGTAATATAAATATATGTATGCAAATATATATATATATATATAGTTTTAAACGTGTTTCTGTAAAATTTTCGCTAAGCAAAAATGTAATTTATAAATAAATATTTGCATATTAATTACAAATGTAAATCATAATTTCTATTTGTATGTATATTTCTATATAAAATGATAAAAAATTAATATTTTTATAATCACACCAATAATAAACACTAAACATAAGCCTAACTATTGTTCATCCAAGCAACAAATCAATTACGAGACACCAAATTCAACGGCTGCATGAGCTGAACGCACATATTGCAAAATACTATGCGAATTAATCGCTGTGTAAATGTATTTGTATAGTTAAAAAGATTGTGTGTGTTTATTTGTGTATTTGTATATCGTACCAATAAATTTAGACAGAACCAGTTGGCATTCTTAATCAGTATTTCTCTGTTTCGTGAACTGCAACAAATTCGAATGCTTTGGTCCTAGCGAGGAGCAATCCCCCACACGAGTTCTATATAGACTGCACCTATATGACATTTCATACAAACACACATTTCATACAACAAACAGATCGAGCCATTGCAAAAGTGTTGCTCTTTGAATTATTCTCATACATTAATTAACAGCCTACTCCAAATTAATATACTGCAAGTTAAGATAGTTGTTCAGTGTGTATGCGATTGCATAAATTTGTGTATGTGAGAGTGTGTGTGTGTGTGTGTGAATGTTAGTCGGCTATAATCTAACGACTTTGGCTTTTCGAATGTTGAATTAACCATTGCAGCGTTATGTCAATGTTGTCCTTTTCCTTACACGAAATACTATAACAACAGATTTCCCGATCCTGTATGCTCGACAGATTCCTGCAAATTGATAGAGGATGTAATTAAGATATGACTTCATAGATATATATGTATATGATATAGCCAACTCACATTCGCTCAATGAGCCCGGTCTCATCGAGCGCACCGGGAAGATCACGTTTGTTGCCCAAAACGAGCACTGGAATGCCATTCAGCTGCGGTTTATCAAGCAGCGAGTGCAACTCATTCCGCGACGCTTCCAGTTTGTCCAAATCGGCTGCATCCACCATATAACTGAAATATCAAAATACTTGCAATGTGAGCAGAGAGTTGAAAGTGACCTTAATGAGAGAAGGGCTTACACAATTGCATTGACGCCGCGGCAGTAACGCTCCCACATGGAACGGAAGCGAGGCTGGCCGCCAATGTCCCAAACCTTAATGGTCACATTGCCATTAGTGATTTTGCGCATGTTGAAACCAACTGTGGGTATCATATCCTCAGCGAACTGGCCGGACTGCAAATTGGAAAAGATAATCAGATTAAATACTTAAGATGTGCTTGTTTAAGAACTGAGATCAATGCGAAGCCCAGGACAAATAGTTTCTTAATAGTTTAATATATTTGCTTTTTAAAACTGTTCCCACAAAAGCGTGTAAGATTGGCGGAAACTTGTTAGATTTACATTTTATTATCATTTTAAAACCAGTTTCTTTGCTGTATGATAGTGATTTCTGTAGAAAATCTAAAGTGAATCAATATTTTGTTAAAAAAAACAAATGGGATCCTTGGGAAATTGATAATAAAAAAATAAATAAATACATCAACTAGTAATAAATATTTTAATGTGGGCTGAACAAAGCCAGCTTATTTTTACGCCTGATACTATATATCTATATATATATGTATGAGGCAGTTGGTTTCAAGATAAACATTCTGTTTAGTCGCAGGCAACATTTTGGACAGCATTATTTTTACTTAATATGGTTGCAGCTTCGAATCCCGATTTAAAGTCTGGAACGCGACTTATCAGTGAATATGAGATGGCCAGGCACACATACACCCACACATACACACATATACAAATTCGTTGATGTTGTTGCTGATAATGGCGTCATTTATGCAAATATGTGTTTGTGTTTTTTGTCCGAAATTTATTGATTAACGAAAGTCAATAAAAATTAGTGCTAAAAGAAGTTAACATGCCGTCCGACAATTAACGCATTGAAAATGAACAGTGAAAATTGAATTTCGATAACTGCGTGACGTCAAAAACAATGGCAAATGGAAAAAAACGGCGATTTATTTGTCATTCGGTTTAGTTTAGGTTTCTTCTTTTTTTTTCTCTCCCGATTGCATTGTCATAGACTGCGGCAAGCTCTCCCCCCGCTCGGAACAGTCACCGCCCATTTCCACTCATTGTTTGCAATAAATACTCACTGCAATAACATTGACGAACGTCGTCTTGCCTGAGAACTGCAGCCCGACTAGCGTCAGTTCCATTTCTTCTTTCCAGAAGATGCCCTTGAACCAATCCAGGATTCTGTTGATAAGCGCCAACATTATTTATGCTGTTTTTTTTGTTAATTTTTTCCTTGCAAATAAATGGCGTAGGCGAAACAGCAGTCGAGTTGTATCGGAACGAGTTCAATTGAACGACTCATTGAAATGAACGAACAAGATAATTGTCATTCATTTCGTTCTTTCAGCAGGTTCATGTTATGCTTTTGTTGCATTCAAAATCAATCAATTTATTGTACAAAAATAATAATAAAATTTAATTGCTTGCAAAACTTAAACAAGCCAGGTTTTCATAGTAAAAATATGTTCCGAGAGAATTAAAAACTTCAAATTAAATTAACAGCTGCTGGCTCCACACGTGAAATCGGAGCATTAACCAGTACCAGCTGTTATTAGCAGAATTAAGTTTATCGATGTCAAATATCGAAGAACTGAGACGATTCTTAGTATTTACCATTGTGAATGGCAATTTGCAGCATGAGACAAACTTATCGGTTAACCACCACAAACAGGAAAATAAACAAAATCTAAAAATGGTAAGCAAACGTTTAAATTGTTCAACTATAAAAATATTTAAACAAATGATTACTTTTAGGCGAGAAATGCGGAAAAGGCAATGTAAGTGTGATTTATAAATGATATAATTCGATTCATAATTGTTTGCCTCTCTTTGCACGAAGGACAACGTTGGCGCGTTGGCGAGCCGCCAAAGAAGTCGAATCCGGGGAAAAGGAACGCCGGCCTTATCTCGCCTCCGAGTGCCACGACCTGCCCAAGTGCGAGAAGTTTCGCCTGGAGATAATTCGTGAAATATCCAAGAAAGTAGCACAAATTCAAAACGGTAAGTAAAACTGGCATCAACTTAATACGCGTCATATACAAAACAATCTTTGCAGCCGGTTTGGGTGAATTCCGCATACGTGACCTGAACGATGAGATCAACAAGTTGCTCCGCGAGAAACGGCACTGGGAAAATCAGATATCGTCGCTGGGCGGTCCACACTATCGCCGCTATGGCCCCAAAATGTTTGATGCCGAGGGACGCGAGGTGCCCGGCAATCGTGGCTACAAATACTTTGGGGCTGCCAAGGATTTGCCGGGCGTGCGCGAACTATTCGAACAGGAGCCACCACCGCCGCCGCGCAAAACACGCGCCGAACTAATGAAAGACGTGGACGCTGCCTACTATGGCTATCGCGATGACGAGGACGGCGTCCTTATACCTCTAGAGGAGAAGATCGAGCGCGTCGCACTGCAAAAGGCGGTGCAAGAATGGCGCGAGAAAATGGCTCGCGATGGCCGCATCATTGACGACGAGGAGGACGACGACGAAATCTATCCGCTCTCGGGGCCAGCAAGGGAGGCTGCAGAGGATGCCAAGACGCGTGCCACCGAAAACGATCCACTGGGACTGCTGGCGCCACGTTTCACTGCCCATGTGCCGGTGCCCACGCAACAGGATGTGCAGGAGGCGCTGCTGCGAAAGCGCAAACAGGAGTTATTACAAAAATACGCAGGGCTTGCAAATTAATTAAGTTTTAATTAAATGATCAAATTAATACATTTTGGATTTCACATTGAAAATGATCCAAATCCTCCATTGAACTATCAGCAATACCATGATAGCTTCTGCGTAAACTATAAATTCAAGCGCTTCAGTGCGTTGCCCTTTTTGGATTACAACTAAATTGTTCATGTCCTTCATGGCAGAACACAAAGTTTGTTAAAAGGTTTAATAACGATCACGACGTCCGCCCCCGTGGCCTCCACCACCAAAGCCACGTCCACGTCCACTTCCGCCACCGCCGCCGCCTTCAGCAGCGCGACGTTCCTTCATGGCCGCAAAGCGCTCGGACATGCGCCGCAGCTGCTCGGGCACTTCCTGGTGGGCTTCTTCTAAAATCGTAATCAGCTCCTTGGCCATAGCCCAGTCTTCGCGTGTAATGAAGCTAATGGAGGTGCCCCGGCGTCCAGCTCGGCCCGTGCGACCCACACGATGCACATACTCCTCAATGTTGCGCGGAAAATCATAGTTGATGACATGCCTATGCAAAGGGGCAGCATGATCAATGATGGTGGTAACCATAACACCAATGCAATTAAGTTGGACTCACGTTATGTCCTCAATGTCCAGACCACGTGAGGCCACATCTGTGGCAATCAGAATCCGTACTATGCCCGATTTAATATCGGCAATGGCCTGCTCCCGATCTCTCTGCTCACGATTGCCGTGAATGCATTGCGTGTCGAATCCGTCCAGGGCTAGATCACTGGATAGATCATCGGCGCGTGCCTTGCGGCCGCAGAATACAATAATTTTGTCCGATTTGGCCATGTTCTTCACAAACGATTTGAGCGCTGCAAACTTGTCCCTTTCATCATCCAGCAGTTCGATCACCTGCTGCACAGAGTGGGTGGCCGCCAAGTCCAAAGAGCCCACGCACACTTGTATGGGATTCTTCATGTAGCTCTGGGCAAGACGACGCACACCCGGCGGCCAGGTGGCCGACGTCATAATTGTCTGCCTGTCCGGGCGAATGTCGAGCAGAACCTTGCGTATTTGCGGCTCGAAACCCATGTCGAGCATGCGATCCGCCTCGTCCAGCACCAGATACGTAATTGTCGACACATTGATAACGCCCGCCTGCACCAGATCGTTTAGACGACCCGGCGTACAGATTATAATCTCTGCGCCGCGTTCCACTTCGGAAATTTGCATTTGACGACTGCCACCGCCATAGACGCAAACACTGCACAAAAAAAAGTAGATATAATTATTTAATTAAATGTAAATGTAAATAAATTTCGAATTATTTGACTCACGCTTTCATATTGCGAAAAGAATACTTTTTCACCTCCATTTCGATTTGGAGAGCCAGTTCGCGAGTGGGCGCCAGGACTAAGACATTGGCACCACCGCGTGTGCCGCGTGGCGTGCTCTGGTACTCGGTGTGAATCATGCCGGGCAGCAGGAAGGCAAGCGTTTTACCGGTGCCTGTCTGGGCAATGCCAATCATGTCGTGGCCCTTGAGCAGAATTGGCCAGGCCTGCGACTGGATGGGCGAGGGCTTCGCGAAACCCTGCTTCTGCACTTCGGCCAGCAGATCGGGATACTCGTCAAAGCACTGCTCGAAACTCCACACGGGATTCGGAATTGCTGGCAAAGTTTCTCCCTCCTTTGCCTCGAACACGTGCGCAACGCTGATGTTGTTGTTATTGCTGCGAATGCGTGCCACTTCGGCATCCGACAACTGGGCCACCTCGGGCCACTCCTTGTAGAAGTTCTTCGTCAATGGTGGGCATTTGGCCCAGCGTTCGACTTGTGCTTTTTCCTGGCAATAGATTGAATAATTAATTCAAGAATCTCAAACAACAAGTTGTTACTTAAATTGAATAAATTTCAGATTTCAATTCTTCCCCAAAATATATTTTTATTGCTAGCCGAATTTAATACTTTTTGTGTGCAGAAATAACTTTAATCTTAGAACATTCTAAAACAAAATAAAAACAAAAATTAATGAATATCTTAGACAAGCCGAATATTAAATACCCTTGCAGACAGGTGACAATCCTTCGACTATAAATTAGGAAAAACCGACCGACTGTGCCTATAAAAGCTATATGATATGATATGATATATTACATTTATAGGCACATCTGCAGCAAAAGGAAGTTTACAAGCCAAGTTTCACAAAGAAAGCTTCAACAATGAGCAATTAGTTTGCATAGACGCAGAAAAACAGCGGAACGACTTGGTTAGAGATACTGATCTTTATGGGGTTGTTACAAACTTCACGACAAAGTTATAATATACCCGTTGCACTTACCGAGGCTTTGCTCAGCGCCTCCCAGTCGATAATGCCGGTCAGATCGCCACATTCTGGAATTTCCATCGGTGGCGCCGGTGTAAAATCATAGCTGGAAACGCCAGATCCACCACTAGCTGCTCCATTTCGATTATTGTCTCCGCTAGAGCGACTATAGCCTCCTCCAGCATCGCCGCCATATGATCTCTCTCGGCCGCCGCCGCCGCCGCCATCGCTGTTGATTTGCTTGCGCAGCTCGTTGATAGCATCGCTAACATTTTTTCTAAAGTTGCCGGAGACTGTGACCAGCAGCTCGACCTTATCAACATTGATGTGAACGGTGTAATAGTTCTGAATGCGCATTATATTCGAGCCCCCGCGACCAATAATGCGCCCAACCATTTGGCTTGGAATCTTAAGCGACGACTCAATGAAGGAGCTGGCATCATGATCATAGTGATTATTGCGACGTTTGTTGCTGTAGTTTTCGCGATTATCGCCGCTTCGACGTCCTCGGGAATATTCGTCACGTTTGTTGGAATTAAAGCTTTGCTCGTACGAGGACTGTGAGTATTCTGCTGGCTCCCCACTGTCCCAGGATAATTCTGACATTTTGTAATCGGAGCTCCGCTTTGAATGGTCAAAGTTTTTGCAGTGTCAGCGAAAAAACGGTAAATTTCTTTAGCAGAGCAGCGCAAATTGCATGCCTAAGAAATCAAAGCAGCAATACATTTTTTATGTTATATACAACGCAACGGTACTGTGCTGCAATCGTCAAATGAATTATTTTTATGAAATTAAACTTACAGTTATTTCGACAATGTTTAATTCTACATCCAAGTCAAATGGGCGCTCGGAACAATCACGAGTATTTTTTCTGGTTGCCAGGGCTGATACGCTTCAAACACAGGGCTGCATAGCAGATGAGTGTTGGGCAGTGCTCAACAATTCTGACACGGCGCCAATTTGAAATGAAAGTCGGATTGATATTTTGGTTACTTTTATGTTTTCTATTTACTTAACGCATGTGTTACACTTTTTGGGTGTAGAGCCTTAACTTAGAATTCTTAACGACTAAACCAAATGAATCAGATTGCATTCAACTCTCTCTCTCTCTCTCTATCTTTCTCGCTTTCGCTTTCGCTCTCTTTTCACTTCTGTTTATAAATAACTAAAACTAGAAAAACACAAACACAAAACCAAACAATATGTTGCAATTATAGATTGTAAAGTGTGACTGAGTGTGTCTGCGGGTGTATGTATGTGTGTGTGTAGGTGTAGGTGTATGTGGGTGGCTGGGAACAGTATTGAGTAAAACTTAGAACAGTTTCGATAATAGCAGATAATTTGCTTCTTTCTAATTAAGATATGGACTTGGGGTGGTTGTTTTAGTGGGGTGGTTTGGTTCATTCTGTGGCAAGGTAGCAGAAACATTTGCAGTGCGATTCAAAAATGTCATTGTAATTGTATATATATATATATATATATATAAATTATATATATATGCATATGATTATTTTGTTTGTTTACTATGTGTATAGTTAAGAATTGCTTAAACATAAATTATACTAAATTAAAAATTACGAGGTTTTTAAACAATTTATAATAGCAGCACATTACAAGTGGATACTTTTCGATTATAGTTCTTGTTTCAATGTTTTCTCTTTCATTGTTTTCATTTTTTCATTTTTTCATTGTTTCTCTTTTGTGTTCATCTCAGGGGATCTTAAATACATTACAAAAGATTTACAATTACAAATTAGACTATATATTCCATGGTTGACCCCAATTTCATACTAAGCACAAATCGCTTTGTTGTTTTTGTTGCTGTTGTTTCTGTTTTTCTTTCTGTTGTTGTTGTTGTTGTTGTTATTTGTTAGGTACAAAATATACACGCTCAGTGACTGGTTGCAGTGACTGCTCCTTTGCTCTGCTTGCCAATCCTGGTATCTGTGTGTGCATATAAAAAACAAGTATGCATCACACATACATTTCTATTTTACATTCACAGCTAAGGGGCGGCGGCGTCTTCGTTTTCGTCGTCGTCGTTGCCGGAGACGCCTCCGTGTTGCGAATCAATCACTCGACGTGGATACCATCACCAGATTGTTGCTGTTGCCATCGATGGCATCGCTCGCCTCACAGCTGGGCGTCGCCGGTGTGGCATTGTGTATGGATATGCAGGATATGGATTTTGGTATGTCTGCCGTATAGATGGACTCCAGATTGAGCCTCAGTTTGGCGGGCGAGTTGCGCTTGAATAGCCCCAGCGGCCTCGTTGGCGACAGCAGTGCCGGTGTTGGTGGCGCCTCAGCTGATGATGTAGTTGCCGCATAGCTGCTGCTGCTGCTGCTGTTGCTACTATTGCTGCTGTTGCTGTTGCGATTGGACGCACAAAACGACGTAGATACGGAGTAGATGCCGCTGCTGCTGTTCGAGCACGGCGAATCCAAATCGGTGGCCGGCGCCGCCGCTGCTGCTGCCGACGATGCCGATGTGCAGGGCGTCTCATCCGGCGTAATGGGCGGTGAGGTGAGACGTGAGGAGCAATTGCTGCTAGCGCCGCTGTCCACATCATCATAGTCATACACATCCTCGTCCATGGCCTCGCTATCCGATTTGGATTTGCGTGGCAGTACACGTTGTTGTCCCGCCTCCGCGGCTGCCTCCAGTTCGGGCTGTTCCACAAGCTCTTCTTGACTAGTTGTTGTAGTTATTGTTGTTGTTGGGGCTAATGCAAGCGGTTGAATGTTGCTGCTGCTGCTGCTACTGCTGCTGCAGCTGGCGGCTGATGGCAGTGATGCGGGTGGCTGCGGCGCCAGAATGCCACTCTTCCGCAGTCCCTGCTCCAGCTCCAGCAGCTGGCCCATAAAGTTCAGATTCGGCGAGATGATCGGCCGCGCCACTTTCACCAGCTTGTACGCCTCCAGCAGCGACAGCGATTTGTATCGCATCACGTACGCAATCGCGATTGTGGCACTGCGCGAGATGCCCGCATGACAGTGCAACAGGACGCGTGAACCAGTTTTTCGTGCATCCTCTGAAAAGATGCAGAAGATGGGCGAAAAATTAGTCATTTTGTATTGCAATTAATTGCTTATCATCTAAGTTTTGATGCTGGAATGCTGATTTGCATAAATAATAAATAAACGACAATCAGATGCGCCAATTGAAAGCACAAATATAAATATTTCCATTCGTTTCTAACGACTGCGCAATGCTCTGTTTTGCGAAAGAAATGTGTGTGCGTGTGTTTTTGTGTATTTAACTTTGTTTGTATTTTCAGCATCTGCTATAATCCAAGAAAATAAATTTGATGACAAATGCTGTGACTAGATTTTTTTCAAAGAAACAATAACTTTTATCTCCGCTAGGAGATGCTTAGTAACTCAATAAATTTCAACGTAAAACCATTTGTTAGTTTTAGAATATTTGTTTGTTTTTGGGCTTTCATGTGATAATGTGTAATATTTTTCTTGGAAACTCTAGCAAATTGAGTATCTCTGTTATGAAATGAGAGATTTTCTCTACTTTGAATGTGAGATTTTCAGAGGCTACCAAGAATCGCAAGACTTAATCTAAAATAGCATCCAGCAAGCCGAACAACTCTTTTTTGCTTTTGCAGAGTATGCCATATAAAAAAGAATTGAAATTCAAAAGCAACTTTGAAAATTCATCGACAACACAAAATGATTGCTGTGTGTCCGTCCGTCCGTCGCGTAGTCAACCTACGCGATGCGCTCTGCTCTCACTCTCTCTCTCTCTCTTTTAAGCACACACAGTTAGTTTGGGAGAAACTTTTTTGCCCCGCGGGCTTTTAAGCTTTGATGATGTTGCTGTTGCTGTCGCTGATATTGGCGCTCGCTTATTCTGCTGTCGATAATTGCTGTTGTATTGGTGTATTGCTCTCGGCCAATGCGCGCGCGCGCGTGTGTGTGTGTGTGTGTGTGTGTGTATGTGTGTGTGTACTGTTTGAATTTGCTGTGCAATGGATGAGTCATGCTTCCTAAAGCGCTTTATTGACAAACACACAGCGTTCGAGAATATTTATACACACACACACACATACACACGCGCGCACACATATTAACTCATAATTTACGTTGTTATTTTTGGGCAAGATAAGCAACAGCAGCAAGCACAAGCAGGCAGCATACGCAGCTCCCTATTTTTTTTTATTGGTTTTCACGTTGTTGCTGCTTTTTTATGATGTTTTTTTTTTTGTGTGCCTGTGGCTATCTAATCATAGCAGAAGGTCGAGCTTGGGGGTTGAGAGCCTTGCAGTTCCTAATCAATGATTACTCATCTCTATGTACTTATATACATATATATATATATATATATATATATATATATATATATGCATACATGACATGAAATAAGTCAACACTTGTCTGATTTCCAAACAACGCGCTTGTTACGCAGCGTACTGAGCCTTGTAGTCAGTCAATTACAATTAGTCATCTGTTGCTGCCAGCGGACACTTCGCCAGGCGGGCGCCACTCCCCCCATAAAAATAAGCAAGTTGACGTGCTGTTATCAGTGATAAGCTTTATACACGCGTGTAAATCCAAGTCAATAACGCCCAGAAAGTTCGAGTGGCCTGACGAAAGAAGAGTAGAAAACTTACACACAAAAAGACACTTACACACACACACACAGGCAGCCATATACACACACACACACGCGTTTCATTTATCAATGAATGAGTGGTGATAAGAAAACACGACATGTCCACTACCAATGCAACGGTATTGAATGTGTTCCTAGTGATTCAAAATATGCTTCAAGTGCTTTCCAATCCAGCCAAATTCAAATCAATTTAGTTATCGCTATCAGTATTAAACTGATAGCCATAAAAGCAGTCAGCAAGTTAAAACAAACAATGATTTAGCAATTACGAAATGTGGAAAATCCATAGTAAATAACTTAATAATAAGCGTAATGCACCAATTGCGATCGTCACTTCAAAAATTTCGTTTTTTCATTTTTTTTTTGGTAATTTTTTCTTAATGATTTTGTAATATAGAATTTATTTAAATCTTTTGGAATCTTCAATAGAAATCATTTAACTCGATAATAAATTCGAGCATCTTTTTTAATAGATCTTTCTGCAATTAAATCTTTCTCAAATTTGGTCAAGTGTTGTTTGCACTTGTGAAAGATTGTCTATGCTATATAATATGACTACTAGAAATTATTAACCATTAAGAAGCATTCCAATTAGCGAGCGGGCCGCTCTGTTGAAATAAAAAAAATTCCACATCACCTATTAAAAAAGTGCGTCAGTTTCCGTTTTTAAATGCTTAAATCGGTCGACTTCGCCACACTCTATTCTAGGCTGGCCGCCAAAAATAACCACTCTCATCAGAGTGTGAAAGACACACACATACCTATAAATATAAATGTATACAAAGATATATGTATATATCTATGTGGATATATATTGTGTCTGTCTGTGTATCTTTGTCGTCAGCAGACAACTGGTCACCGTTCTCATGGCACTCATAAATCCTCCTTAGTTAATGACCCCGTCGCTCAGACAGTTAAAAAAAAGCGCTATAAACGCGCCTGTCGCGTTTCTGACTCATTCTCATCAGGCATTACCCACAGACAGTGGGCCAACTATGTTAAACTCCCCACCCCACCTCCCCCATATACTCCCTCCTCCCACCATCATCACCACCAACTCTTGGCCTAGGCAAAAGATTTACCAAGTGAGAGAAAGACATGCGAAAGAGCAGAAAACTTGCAGAACAACTTGATTTTTTTTCACGCGACCGCTAAATATAGTGAGATCATTTGTGGCCGACTCATAAATTATAGACAAATTGGTGTAAATATTAATCATCGGAAGATAAGGATAATACGAATGGGAGAAAACCGAAACTATTAAATCAGCTCTGATGGCGGAGTACAATGAAATACTTTGAAATACTTTGCCAATCACAGTCAGGTGCTTTGTTTAACTGTAAATTGATTATATTTTCATCAATGTGACATGACATAATGATATGCATAGGTATATCGATACTAATAATTTATCGACTAATTAACGATAAATTGAAAAAAGAGTTTAAAAAAATGTTATTAAAATAAGATGAGCTTAAAAGCCATTCTAGACAATGTTCTAGGTATTTCACATCCTCACAAGCCACATGCATCACATTACTTAAAACGGAAACCTGACTCAAACTTGGCTTGAAGTGGCAACAAAAATACATTTGGTTAACGGACGGATGATTGGGAAACACGTTTAGTTGGTAATTGGCGCTTAGTTGGCAACAAATTCAAATGTATGCTCGATGCGCTGAACGTGTAATATGCATGAATGTCTGGCAATGTGTCGATGTGTCCCATTGGTGTCGGCGGGGGGGAATTACTAATCGTCAATTACGGTGCGACACTTATGACTAAACGCTTGCCGCATAGTCCATCGATGAGTGTCATTCGGAATGTTTTTTGGGGAATTGTCGTGTCTATTAGTAAAACACATTCCCTGCCGCCACTCATAGGGCGGCCGGCGTGACTCCATTTTCGGGGCGGCAAATGTGATGATGCGTAATGCCAACTTTGGGTAGCCAAAGCCGTGCGACCGTGCGACCATGCGCCGATTGCCGATGATTAAGTGCAACAACAGCAGCTGTCTGTGGCGGTGGCGTCGCTGGTCGGTCGCCTTCTTTAGGCAACGGGTGCGTCATTGCGTCAGGGAACTGGGCCAACCGACAGTCAGACAGACAGTCAGATAGACCGACCAGTGACTTTGTTCTCATTGTGAAATCATTCTCACTTTTGCCGATGATGATTAAGAGAGCAAGCCAAAGGGTCAGAGTGATTACACCGCTGGGTACCTTGCAACAGAGCGAACTCCTCCCGTCGACGTCTGACTCATGGCCCGAAACAGTAATAGCCGGCAACATGATATCGCAGACGTGGGTATGTTGTGCATGTTGTGAATGGGGCAGGCAAGGCAACAAGTAGTTCGTTTGTTTGTTTTAAAATATTTAATTACTTTCGAGTCACTGTTGTTTTTATCATTTGCTGACGCTTACTCAGAACTCAGAACTCAGCGCAGCTCATCAAGCCGCTCAAAGTCCGTGCTGCAAGTAATCGTTAGCAACTAAGCAGGTGCTGCACAGGATGCCGTCGTCGTCGCTGCTGCCATTGTTGGGAATCATTGAATCATGAATCATACGGCGCTCGGCGCTCAGCGCTCTGAGCCTCGAGCTTGACCTTCAACTTGACAAATGATGACGACGACGAGTCATACGGAAACAAAGCGGGGCTTCAAGTCCGACTTCAAAATCGCTGCCTGCACTTTGATGTTTTGCCTTCAACTCGGTAAAGTGGGCTGTACTCGAACAGTGCTGTGGCACGACTTGTAGATACCCTGTACGCAGCGATAGCACATAATCGTAATATAGATTGACATAACTATATCAAATATAAGCTTGCCGTTATAATCAGGATTGTATGTGTAGACTTTTATGGGGGTATCAAATATATACATTTATCTATCAAAAGGGGTCTTGTAAATATGTAAATATATATATATATTTATATATATTTGTTTTTTTTATATCTCACCGGCATGGGAATTAAACTCGTGATATTGTGATTCATAATACGCGAAAAGTTTTCGTAAACAAATTGAAGAATTGCGAGGGCAGCTCCATAGCTCTGAGTAACTCGTCCGAAATGGGCGGGGGCGGGGGCGGGGGCGTGTGTTCCTTGTAATCGCGTACAATGTATGATGAAGTGTTTTTATAATTTTCTTGCGCCGCGCATTTCTCGTGCGCCCGGCACAACAATCCGTCCGAAAATTTCAAAATTCCTGCACACAGAGATTTGTTTTCTTGTTGTTGTTTTCATTTCTTTTTTGTTTTGGTTTTTGTTATTTTTTTCTCGATTTTGTTTTGCATTTTATAAATAGCACGCTGACGAATATTGAAATTATGTGCACGGGGCCGACGAAAAATGTCGCCTCGAGGCCGACGGTCGTCAACGTCGGGTTAGTCACCCAAAAAAAAAAAAAAGACCAAAAACAGTTTTCTCGGGATAGTTTTGGGCACAGGATTACTTGGAAAGCGTAACGTCTGATAGCGTAACGTAACATAACGTAACGTAACGCAATATAAATTGTGTAGAGCACTCAGTGCAAGTAAACTTGACTGGGCTATGTTCCTTCCTATTTTTTTTAAGTTTTATCTAATCGACTTGGTGGTGGTCGTCAGACAAGTCTGATAAAACTTCTCTGCCTGTTGCTATATACACTCAGACATACATTATTATCAAGAAATAAAAAAAATAGATAGCATTTGAGCTGGAGCAGAAAAAAAGGGGAGGGGGAAGGCTCCGATTCGAGTTTGTTTAGCTGTGCGTCAACTTTGCGGCCAACTGTTAACTGTTAACTGTTAGAGCAGCTCAAAAGAGGCCTCTGTTGGCTGCCAGATAGTACCGTTGATAAGTTAACTGCACAAATATGTATACCTAATCTATATAAAATTGTGTGCTCACATAAATATAAATATATGCACAGATATATGTATGTATATATATATATATATATATATGTACCTTTAGGTACAGTCTAATCAGACATGGTGGCGTTACTTTCAAATTGATTGGTTTGGTGGGGCTGGGTTGGTTTGGGTTGGTTTATCGGCTGCCTGCCGTTGCCTTGATTGCTTTCTAGGCCAAGTGGCCGAGTCTTAAGCTCATTTACCTATTTATGCTCAGCTATTGTTAATGACAAAAGCAAGTCAGGCAGGCCGGCAGGCAGGCAAAGCATAATGAGACATGAGCAACACGACAATTCACTCACCTAATGAGACAGAGAGCTTTCAAGCTTCACTTAGCGGTGCTTGCTCCCTTCTCACTTGCACACACACACACACACATATATATACACATACACAATGTGCTGTTATATTATTATGATGAATGAACGGACGGACAACAATGAGAAATCATAAGTACTATAAGAGAAATACAGACAGACAATCATAAGAGTAATAATAATAAGCATAAGGTGACGACGGAGCCAACAACGAAAAAAACGAATGCGCAAAAGGCAGGCAGGCAGACAGTGGCGGCAGCGCTCTACGATGCAGAGGGGGCCCGGGCGGGCAGCGGCAAAATCATGACTCATAGCACTCGTGCACAATATGTATGGATATATTTATATAAATGTGTGTGTGTGTGTGTGTGTATTTTTTTCTTCTTTTTTTTCGTGCCTGAGTACTAATGTGTTTTGGCAGCACACACAGAGCGAGACAGACCGAGTTGAGTTGAGCGAGCGAGTGAGTGAGGCGTGTGAGACGAGTGAATGGTGGTGGTGAGACGGAGAATCTGGTGTGAGATGGAAGATGTGGGAGAGAGTGCTGAGAGAGTGCATGGCGCAGTTAACAGTCACAAAAATAATACACACTTGAACACGTTTTACACATGAACAGAAGGCGGAAAGGAGGGGGGTTAGGGAGTGGGTGTTGATCTGCTAATATCTTCCTGACACATTCAAGACAAATGATTATGGAAGATGATCAAGCTACAACAGCTGTTGCTGTTGCACGCACCTGAAAGCAACAGAAGCAGAAACAGCAGCAGCAGCAGCGATGGCGGCAGCTGGCCGTGACGTCAACGTTGGCATTGGCGAGGCCACGTACAAGGATACCGCGACAACGACGATGACTCATAAACAGGAACTGCACGATGGCAACAACAACAACAACAACAACGACAACAACGTCGGGTCGTCATCGCCGTAGCCGTCGTCCTGAGCGACGTGCGCTTAAAAATAGAACATATGCCAATGAGCAACGGCAGCTGGCGGGGGTGGGTTAAATGCTGTCGGCGGCAGCACAGCGCAATAAATAGCAACAATAAGACGAGAAAATCGATGCGGCTGGCTGAATGCTACAAGGAGTGTGCCCCTGCTGTGTGTGTGTGTGTGTTCCACATTGCACTGCTAGCGATGCCGGCGATGAGTCATGCGACTCAGTCTACAGTGGCGGTCACAAAATTACAAACACATCAACAGTGCCAGGGGTAGGCAGTAAGGCGAATGGAGGCAGAGGCGCGAGGTACGCATTGACAACCCTTATCAGACAAGGACGCTTGCGGTTGTCGCTGCCAGCTATCATAAAAATAAAATAAAATAAGAAAAGGCGAAAAGAAAGTGTATCTCTCGAGCTGGCTGGCAACGTGTCGTCGCCTATTTATGCAAAAGCGAAACACAGGAGCAGCCCAGTCGCAATTGTTGGCGAAGTCAGAGCCGAGTCGCAACGACGACTTCGACGACAAACGATGACGCTGACGACGACGGCAACGTTGTCGCAGCCGCCATGCTGTCTGCCAACGCCAACACGCAACAGCAAAACCAACAACAACAACAGCAACAACAATGGCAACAATGACGTCGGTTTGACAACGAACGTTGTGGAAAGCAGCGTAGGAGCTGGAAAAGGACGGGGCTCGACACGAGCAACTTTGCCGGTCTGTTTCAACTCTTTGGGGCAGACAATAAACTTTGCAAAAGATTTACACACCACCTCAGACTACTGGGTAACAGACAAATGGTAAAAAAATGCATGGTAAAAATATAAATATTCCAAGAAAAATGTGCTAATTTAAATATAAATACAAATGCGAGTTCCCAGCTAAGTACGCGGTAAACTCGCTGAATAATATTTAATTTCAAATTGCACAACCGAGAAAAATTCCACTTATTATAAATTGAAAAAAATTACTACACTTTAAAGTTATAGCTGAGCCGTATTGTATTTTATTATTAGCAAAACTATTACAATTTTGTGTTTGTTTTTGTAATCATCAAAAACAAATTGTTTATTCTAATTTGATTTTATTCCACCTAAAATGTCAATCAAACTCGTGATAAATTCATTTGTAAATTTTGGCAAATCAAATATGAATTTAATACAAACACAGCAGAAAAATGCTCAGCTCTTTTGCGGACACGTGCCGCGACTTGGTGAGCTATAAAACTAGTAATATGTACAACAAGAAAAAAAAAGAATACGGACAAAAACAAAGACTTAATACAGAAATAAATAAAAATTAAATATGTACAGAAGCGTAGAGAACAACTTTTGCCGCGAGAAAATGAAAATGGAAAAATGCGATTGACGTCAGCAAAATATTCCACGGCTATAGATACTATGACCATACACAAAAAAAAAAAAATTTATATATATACACAAATACATGCATAAGTATTACACTTAAAATTAACTAAATATACGAGCTTCTCTGCATATGCCTTGAAAAATAGCAACAACAAAAACTGCTTGTGGCGGCAGAAAAAAAAACAGCCAAATAAAAAGAGAGAGCTCGACTAGCAGATACCCTAAACACTAGTCCTTAAGTAACCTTGTCTCAAAATTTATACATCTAACCCAACAAACTGAGATCGTCACATTCATAAGGACAGACAGACAGACAGACAGACAGACAGACAGACAGACAGACAGACAGACAGACAGACAGACAGACAAATACTTCCTCCTTCATTTCACACATTTTCAGTGGATTCAAAGTTACACAAATGAAAACAAAGCGAAGACTAAAACAGCAATAAAACAAAGCAAAGCAAAACGAATTTTCCAAGGGAAAAAGAAAACTACAAAAATACACCGTTATGCAAAGAAACCTTAATATACAACAACAACAGCTCATGCTACACAGGCCCACTTTAGGCATCCAATGGCAAGTCACGTTTTATCAGCCAACTATGGATGACTAGGCGCAAAAACTATATATATTATGGCTTAAATGTATGTAAATAGGCAGCTACGTCAATGGCTAGTTATCGATTAGGTGGAACACTTACCAATGAAATCGAATGCCTCCTGAAAATATTGCTTAATATTTTGATGGGGCGTATCGCTGGCAGGTATTTGCATATACTTCAGGCCCTGCAGATGATTCTCGCTGGGACTTTGGCAGGTAACATTCAGCACACAATTGGCGCCCACGCTGCTCGGATTGTTCGCGTCGCGGCCATTGCCCAGCAGCAGATGCGGGAATACTGGCGAGGCGGGATGTGTTTCAATATCTGAAAAGAGTCCATCACAAATAATTATTTAAAATTGGTTTTCTTTTTTTTTTTTACAAAACTTGTAATATTCACAAAATGATGATGGCATTTATGAATACATGAATAAATAATAAATAAATTGCGATTATAATTCGGGGAGTTTTTTAAGGTAGCACAACTTGAGAATTCAAACGAAATGAAAATAAAATTAAAAACCGGCAAATAAATACAAAAAAAAAAAAAGAATACAAAAAAGCGAATAAGTACAGTGGAACTCTATATAAACAAAAAAATCAATTTAGGGCAGCCTCAGATGATGTCCCAATATTGTTTAATGATTTTTGGAGGTAATGGAAACATTTAGAAAACTAGAAATCTGTGCTAATCCAAACATACACAATTCCATGCAATAAAATATGTTTTTAGGTCTGGCCACAAAATGCGACTGTATACAAAAGATTTAAAGATCTCTCTTTCTGTCCGACTCTTTTCTATCTATCCGTCTGTGGTTTTTTTTTTTTTTATTTGGCTGGGTCTGCCAATTGCGATGTCATGCAACAATAGAGCAATTGCCACAAAGCGATGATCATCATCGTCATTATCATCAACAAAAACAGCAACAGCAACAGCAACAACAACAAACACAATCTATTGTGTGTTGCATGTTTGTGTGTGCGGATGTATCTTTGTGTTTACAACAGCGTCTAAATTTTCTACAACAAATTTGATGTTTATTTTGCTGCGCTGCTGCGCCTTCGTTTCGTTTGTTGATGTTGCTGTTGTTGCATGAGTCATGCCTAGCAATCGCACAGTATAGTTTCATTGGCAGTTGCTGTATCTGTAAATGTGTGTGTGTGTGTGTGTGTGTATATTTGTGTGTATGTGGGCGGCTGCGGGCTAAACAGGGTGGCAAAGTGGGGTGGTTTGGTAGGGAAGGGAGTGGGAGAAAGGGGAAGGGGTTGCCCCCTTTTTTTTGTGGTGGTTTGCCATCTCACAACATTTTGCGTCGTTTGTCGAGTTCGTAGCACTTTCAATGAATGAGGAGCACAAAACGTTCAGTTTATATTTGTGTATCTATCTAATGTATGTATCTGTATCTATCTGTATCTGTATCTATTGCTGGCCTGCCTGTATACAGTTGCACTATGCTGCTGCTGCCCGTTTCTAATTCATCGATTATTTCTGTTGCTCGCGTGTTAATTGATAGCCAAGGCAACAACTGGCCCAATGTTTTGGGCCTAAATATATATATATATATATATATATATATATATGCTTATGTATATAAATACAAATGTGTGTGTGTATGTATAATTACATTTGTGGGTCACAGTGTGGCACGGAAATCAATTGCATTAGTCATACCATCGACGCGGTAAGGCCAACAGAACAAATGTGATTTGTCATGAAATTCAAGGGGGTATTTACTCCACTGAGCCAACTGATAATAATAAATAATTTAACAGTAAAATCAAATAAGTGCAATTAAGTCACATAAATCAACAATATGCTTAAATAATTGCGCAATGAGTCAAATTTGACGATGACGTAAACAGGAATTCAAAATTGCATTGACAACAGCAACAGCAACAGCAAGACAAACACAGATTGCGATTGTAAACTGTGCGTAAGCGCCAAATGCTGTCAACACGAGCAGCAGGAACAACACAACAAGCGACGGAAAAAGAGAGCGAGGGAGAGAGAGAGAAAGAGTCAAGGAAGAAAATCTTAGCACTACTGTCATAAAAACAGCGCGGCATTGAAATCTATTTGCATCACAACGCGATCACATGTCTGCCAACTGACAGCAGCAATAACAGCACTAACAACAACAACAACAGCAACAACAACAAGATTTAGGGATAAGCTTATAAAGCTTACACATCTCTCCAAAGCTTACACTCGAACGTAACGCAACGTAATGTATAATTTGTAACTCAATTGCCGACCCACCCACCCCACTCCCCACTCCCCACCAACCAGCGTCCGAAAGCTGCGACATTGAACACTTTTTCGCTGTTTTTTTTTTTGCTTGCGTTGTTGTTTTCAATTTTTGAATGCAATTATGTATGTATGTGTTATTATTATTGTTGTTGTGCATGTTTTGATGCTTGTGTGCATATGTTGAGTTTCATAACGTGCAAAATTATAAAACACAATCAAGAACGAGAGCAGAATGTCATTTATAATGTTTATCTCGCAGCACGTGCTAAAGCAAAAAATTGAAAAAAAAACACAATTTGTTTGTTTATAATGTTAAGCAAAGCTTCACACAGCGTGCCAACTATTAACGAGTGCAACGGAGACAGAGCGATATAGAAGAAAGAGTATAAGACAGATAGATAGAGAGCTGGGGGGAGAAAGAGTGACAGGGAGAGGGAGAGAGCAAGCCAGAGCGAAAGTCTGAGCTAGGAAATGAAATGCATTGAAAAGCACAAACAGCGGACATGCAAATATGCAGATAACAACAACAACAACAGCAGCAGAGATTTGACAGCTGATAGATAAACGTAACGTAAAGTAAAATAGATAACGGGATGTTGGAACTGAACTGAAGTGAAATGAATACGAAGTGATTGCTAATCAAAACATATTTATTATATTTATGATAGTTATTTACACTCACCATATACCGCCGGAGTGGAGCAGCTGCGCATGAGCGGCGGCGTTCGTCCGCCATTTGTGGCACCGTTCATTGTTGCTGCCGTTGTTGACGTCGCCGTTGTCGTCACCGTCAGCTGCGGCTGCTGTTCGTTACATGCCAGATTATCCCTGGAGCGCTTGTTGTTGGGATAGTCCTTGTGATTTGCTGCAATGACAAAATGTTAGTTCTGATTGTGCTCGAAATGACGTCAGCGTTCACAATATGCATGAGCCAAAACCTAAAAGTTGTCGCGCCGACTCACATGAATACATTCAAACATTCACACATGAATTCATGAAAGAAAAAAAAAACAAAAAAAAAAGAACCGCAAATATTCGCTCTGCTGCTGTTTGACAAACTGACGTAAGACATTTATTTCGGCACGCAGCTTGATTAGCGCACAAGGCAGACGCAAAGACGCAAAGACGAATCGCGGCGAAGCGAAATCGAAACCAAAGCGAGGCCCAATGCAAAGCTTTACGAGCGCAAAAGCAACAAAAACAATAAAAATAAAAAAAGGGCACACTTGCTGTACGCGAAAGAGAGCGCTATCATACAAATGAATGGCAGGCATGCGAGTGTGTGTGTGTAGGAGAAACCTTATCAGTCGCAGGCACAGCGCATAAAAAGTTGTTGCTGGTAGCGCTCGGCTTTTATGCTATGAACGCAACAACAAATAAAACAAAAACTATATGGAAGTTATCGCTTATCAACGAGCGACCTCAAAGCCTCAAAAGCCAAAAACCAACAAGTTTTCTCTCGCAACGCGGGCAGGAAATGCTGTCGTTGTTTTTGTTGTTGCTAGTGTTGCTCAGAAACAAGTCAAATCGCATGCCAATGCACTGCACACACACACATACATATATATATATATATATATATATATATATACATATATATACATATACATAGATATGTACATGTGTGTACTGAAACTTCGCCAAGTTTTAAAGTTGTTGCTGAGGCTGTTGCTTTTACTTGTTGTTGTTGTTTTTGCTGTACCGACGAATTCGTACTCGAAAGGTCGTTTCAAAGCGGGTTTCGTTGCCAGCGTTGCCAGTCCGTCGCACAAACCTGCTTTGCTTTACATTTATTATTTTTTTTTTTTGTACTCAGAGTCAACGAAACAACGAAAAAAAAGCTTCGTTTTTCGTTTGCTTTTATTTCTGAAAGACACGCGAATGTGAGTCACGTATGAAGTAAGTAGAAACCGACTCTCCGCCTCTGCCTCTGCTTCTGGCAGACAAGCAGAGACAATCGTTGACGACGCTTTCCCCTTTACTTCTTCTCCCCTCCGATTGCCCCACAAGGGGATGCGCTTGGGCGCGCAAACTTTATAAAGTAAACAGCAGGCATTCCAAGCGAAAAAAAAACGCTTCGCTTTAATCTTCTCTTCGCAACATGTAATTGTGTGAGTGATTTGGCTAGGCTAATGTATAAACTATGTATTTGTGATTTTGTTTGCCACTACTTACCAGCAATGCGATTGTTGTTGTTGCTGCTGTTGTTATTGTTGTTGTTGTTGTTTTGGATGATAAAAAGAAGACACGGCGTGTCTCTCTTTATCCGCATTTTCATTTCACTTTTATGACTCACGCTGTTGCTATCTCCGTCGCGCTCACAGCAATTGCGTGTTGTTGACGTTGCCGTGTTGTTGTTGTTGTTGCTGTTGTAGTTGTAGCTGCTGTTGCTCGATTCACACACACACATGCAGACTTCAGCACACACTTACAACACAGAGGCACGGACACAGACACGAGAATAGTTTAAATTGAATATTTAAGCTGCCTATTTGATATATTATCTCTTTATTATAACTTTCGACTAAGTCTCAAAAATTTATGTATATATATTATATATGTAAGTATTTAGTTGGTTTATTAGATAATACCAGTGCTTGTTGTAAGCAACACTTGTTGAGCGACCGCGGGCACTTCCCGTTACTGTTGCTGTAGTTGTAGTTGTATTTAACACTTGTTTGTTTTTAAATTTTTGAACACGCGCACATTTATTTAATTAGTGTTGTAAGTTGTGCGAAGGCAATTTGGGATCAGCTTATCAGGTTATGTGATAGATTTTATTAATCCTCTAATTTAAATTTCCAATTGCGACACGTTTAAAATTACGAGTATGTCCGAGTCTGAGTTCCCATGCTAGTGTGCAATATACAATATGTTTTATGCGGTATATTTATTGTTCAACAAAATTGTCAATTTTTAACCGCAATACGCAAGTGACACGTCCTCTCACAATGAAAGTCTCTCGCGTTATGACAACAAACGGGGCACTGCCGAATCAAAAAAACGAACAAGCAAGCAAACGAGCCGAGAACACACACGACACATATGGGTGGATGGTGTGGAAATGACGAGAGCGTGAGAGACATCTGTTTGGTGGCACTAAAAATACCAAAATATACTGAACAATTTTCTCTTGCAGCTCTGTCGTTAATTGGCGCCAAGTTTCTTCTTTTTTTTTTCCGTGTTAAACAAAAATAAAATAACAGTAAATATCACCGCCATACATAGCGTAGTTCTGCAAATGATGTAGAACAACAACAATAATAATAATTAAAATTATAGTACAAATTATTAATGAAACTCTGCGCTTAACTGTTATTTCTTACATTTCTGAAGGCTGAACTTCAAGTAGCCTCCTCGGGTGATTTATTTTTAAAACACGTTCACAAAATTATTATATTTTGTTTATTTTCTCGACTTTTGTTATGTTTTAATGCGTTAAAAAAAAGGGTTGTCACTTAACAGCTCTGAAATTATTCGGTTGTTCGAAAAAATCGATAACAGCGCAGCAATCGAGCAGCGGCGCTCACACTAAACAGCTGTTTAAAACGCGCTTACAAATTACTATTTAAGCAACTCACAATTCGACATAATAATTTATGCGTATGAGTGCTGGCCAATATTTGTGTCTCAAGCTGCCTAGACCGACAATACTTACATACAACTGGACTACAGAAACCTATGCGTTACTACTTAGCACGGGTATTCATAATAATTTAAGGACAACCGATTCGTCAGATTTAAATTAAACTTGTCTTTGGATTCTGACGGACTGCAATTGAATACAACTCCGATTATAATCTATTGTCTACACTTCTATATTTGAATATGTCCAATATATCTATTTGAAATACGGATATGGTCAAGCAAACAGATCTGTGTGATAATAACGGAAATACAAATTTGGGACTGCGGACAGTCATAAGATATCTGCCCATAAGCTAATACTATCAGTTAAAAAATAATTATATGCCTTATCAGAATTGACTTTAAACTTTTATTATCGTATTCACAGCACGCAGCGAAGTCTCTAAGTATTTATATGTATACTTTTATAATCAGCATTGATATGATAGAAAGAGCAATCAGTGTAAGAAATGTACTATAAAAGTTCACTGGAAATATGCTTTTCAAAAACATAAAATACAAATTCTTATTCACATATATTATGCTCTTTATTTCGAAATACTTTTGTTCTTGTTTGTGTACAATCTTAAATATAGATTTATTGGTTGGATAACTCAATGGGATTTGGTGGCCGCCAGCCGCCAAAGGCGCGCTCCATTTCAACAGCAATACGGAGGCACAAGCGATCCTGAAAGGGCGCCGCAATTACCGAGAAACCAATGGGTAAGCCAAGCCTATTGCGGCCCATGGGCACATGAGTTACCGGCATTCCGAGCACATTGAAAATCAGCGAAAAATCGACGCCCCACATCTGCAGCGATGACCATCCGTGCAGCGGGGCAGCCGCATGCATTGTGGGGAAGATCAGGACGCCATCCTCTCCAAGCATTTGCTGCAGCAGGCAAAGAGAGTTATAATTAATTCAACGCTTTTGAAATGAAAAAATAACTGTTGCATTAAATATAATAAAACAATATCTCTACTGCAATTGCTTAAAGATTCAAAACTCCGATTTTCATCGATTTCGCCAAGTGTACTTACAGTTAACTCAACAGCAAGCGTTTGCGCCTCTTTCCGATAATATTCCAATCGCTGGGCGGGCATAAAGGCATTTGTGCGACGCATTAGATCGAAGATCAGGGCGTTGGTTGTGTGATTGGAGAGTTTGAGGAGGCTGCGCATTATTTGAACAAGTGTTTCGCAGACTGAGCCCTTTGTTGGTTCGCCCAGGGCATATGGCATCTGCTGCAGGCGGGCAATGCTGCTCATCGCTATCTCCATGGAGTTATTGAAGCCAGCTGGCAACTGGGCGCGTTTGACTTTCAGCCCGATCGACACCAGATACGAGAGAGCATCGCGCATTCTTCGCTTAATGTCCCTGTCAACGGTGTGATGCATTCGACAGTTGAGTCCATCGAAGCCCGAAGTGGTGAAGTGCACCCTCAGCTGGCCGAGCTGCGGCTGTGGGTCGTGTAGATGCAGCTGGGACGCATTCTCACCGGCCATCACCTCCAGGAGCAGTGCGAGATCGACGGCAAATCGTGTTATTGGGCCGAGGACCAAATAGTTCGCAAAGTCCGCATCGTCGGAATTGGGAAAATGGCCAGCCACTGAGACCACGCCCCCCGTGGGCTTGTGGCCAAAGACGCCACAAAATAAGCTGGGTATCCGTATGGAGCCGCCAATGTCCGAGCCAATGCCAAACAGCGAGGCTCCAGCTCCATTCAAGGCGCCCTATCAAAAAATGTACTCTTAAAAACGGTGAGGTATTTTGAAAAATTTAAAAATTAATTGTTGCCACTCACCTCGCCGCCGGAACTGCCGCCAGGCGTGCGCTTGAGATCATACGGATTCCGGCAGCGTCCATTTAGCAGTGTATCCGTATCGATGGAATAACAATATTCGGGCGTGGCAGAGACCAACAAGGGTATGGCACCAGCGGCGCGAACGCGCCCAACAACAACACCATCCGAATCCGCACGCATTTTGGATCGCGCCAAGCTGCCCACGGCAAAGGACATGCCGGCCAAGGCACAGGACTCCTTCACGGTGACCGGTAGACCCAGCAGTGGCTGCCTCTCAAACAGCTGCTCCACATCGGCAGCAGCAGCGATGCGCTTATCAACGGCGGCAGCCTCGAGGAGCGCCGCCTCGAAGCGATCCTCGACCACAGCGTTCAGCAGGGAATTGACGGCTTTAATGCGCTCAATGTAGACTGTCACCAGCTCGACGGCAGTCAGCTGTTGAAATTGGCCAACGATCAAATCGGTCTCGATCCTATCAGTGGCTAAGATTGAGATCTCACCTGGCGGGAACGCAGTTGCGTGCGCAGCTCCTGAGCGCTAAGCGTCAGCAGGCGATTGGTAATGGCTGGCAGGCAGCTGGACTCTGGCTTCTGTTGTTGTTGTGGGCCACGAATTGCATTGTGCACAGCGTTAAGTATTAGAGTGGAAAATTTGACGATTATTAATAGCAAACGAAGTAAAAATTCCATTGTGAAAATGAAAAGTGATTAACAAAGCGAAGAGGAGCGCACAGAACATGCCTTCCCCAAAGCCGGCAACGGACTGATGAGTGATTCAGCGCGAATGAATGTAGAAGCAATTTAGTAAATGTAGTTTGCATATAGGGACAGACCGATAGAGAAAGAGAGCGAGAGACCGAGAGAGCGGTCCAAAAATTTGCATGCGCTTTCCTGAGATTGTCTGGTGCAGAGTTGCCAACGTTTATAGTTATAGGCAATAGAAAATATTCAAATTTTTCTTATATTACTGACAGCACTTTTAAACATATATATAAATAAGCCAATATCGTTAGCTATTGGAGCTACGAAATTATTATTGCTGAATCTGTTAATATTCAAATATATTTCTGAATTCACCACATGACGTGCAACGATTAACCAACACTTGTCGTGTGTGGGCAGCGACAAGGGCTATCGATAACACACAAAAACACACACTCAACACTTTTGTCGTTTAATTTTTGAATGTATCTTTAAGAACTGAACCGTAACCTTTATTCTTATTTGTCTATGGTAATGTGATAATTGGTTACTGTCTGTTTGATGCTGGTAACTGATGGGGCACCGGTGGCACCCAGCCATTAAAAGCACCGTCCAGTTCGGCAGCGATTTGCAGGCAGAGCTTGTCCTGATATGGCGCCGCTATCACCTGGAAGCCAATTGGCATCCCGCGCCGATTCAGGCCCATGGTGACGTGTGTTGCCGGCAAGCCGAGCACATTGAAGAGCAGCAGGCTGTCAATTCCCGTGATATTCAACAATGATGAGTGAAAGCTCAGGGCGCTTGTGTGAAAGGTGGGCAGAAACAGAACACCACGATCCCCAAGTAAATCCTGTAAATATAATGCAACACCTAATTTAAAACTGCTGACCAATTCCTTGCTAAGCCTTACAGTCAGATGCGCTCTTAGCTGTATGAGCTCCTGGCGATACTGTTCCATTCTGATGGGGCACATCAGGCCATTTACGCGCTGCATCAGCTCCATAAAGAGCGCCTCCTTGGTGAAAATCGAGTGGCCAATCAAGCTGTTTATCATCTCCATAACCAGCGATCGCATATGCGGTGCCCGATGCGCCTGTTGTGTGATAATGCTGGGAAGCCCCTTCAGATCGACGAGGGCGACCAGCGCTATCTCAAAGGAGTTGCGCAGGAAACTAAGATCCAGCTGTACGGATATAGATTGAAATATTCTCTATATATATGTACAAATATCCAACTGACTCCACTCACCTGTTTCGGCTGAATGCCTGCCTTGGCCAAGCATTTGATGGCACGCACAATGGACAATTTGATCTCAGAGTCCACGGCTGGATGCAGCAGACCATTCAGACCAGAAAAGCCAAAGGCGTAGTGGATCTGCAATTGGGGTTTAAATAAACTTATAAATACATCAATTAGCAAACATTGTGTATTAATTCTCACACAAAAATCCTTAAATTCCTACACAATAAATATTACTTATTTGTTTTGATTTTGGCAGATCCTCAACTATTTTTTCACAGCAAAAAATATTGTGTTTTCAAGTCAAGAGTGGAGGAGTTAATTCCACTGGGAAGCAGCTTGTACTCAAGTCTTTACCCATCACTTATCGTACATGTGTCCTAACCCTTTGCAAATATAAGTTAAATATTTCTATCAAAATCCTACTTGAATGTCCTTCAGCGGCACCGGCTCGTTCATTTTCAGCTTATGCTTGTTGTCACCGGCCATTATCTCCAGCAGCAGGGGCATATCGCGTGCGAAGCGTGTGATTGGTCCAATTTGCAGGTAATTGCGAAAATTGTTGTCCAGCAGCGAGTATGGAAAGTGACCCTTCACCGAGGTGAGTCCGCCAGTGGGCTTGTGCCCAAAGACGCCGCAAAACATGGCAGGCAGTCGAATGGAGCCGGCTATGTCGGAACCAATGCCAAAGGGCGTGGCGCCACAGCCATTCAATGCCCCTTCGCCGCCAGACGAACCAGCTGGCGACCGTGACAGATCATATGGGTTCAGGCAGCGTCCGTTGGCCACCGTGTTCGTCTCGACGCTCATGCAGAACTCGGGAGTAGCGGACACCAGCAGCGGAATGCCGCCGGCAGCACGGACCAGCTCCACAACATCACCGTCTTGCGGCGCCTTCATGCCCTTGCGTATAAGGCTGCCCACCTGAAAGGAGAGGCCTCAACAAAGGAAATGGGATGGAAAAAAATAAAAATAAATAAATAAACCTTACAAATTGTTAGAGAAAATATAGGGAGCAAAATCCTGCTGCTTACCCTTGACGCCGCATGACTCTTTCACCGTGAAGGGTACGCCCAGCAGGGGGTAACGTGTGAAGAGCGCCACGCGGTCGAACTCTGTGGTGGCCCTGGCCATGAACTCATCGGCATGCTTCGCCTCGTTCAGTGCCGCCTCGAATCGCTCCTCAATGACCGCATTCAGCGATGGATTCACTTCGCGCACCCGTCCAATGTACGCGCTGACCAACTGCTGCGATTGCAGCTGCATGTGGAATAGCTTGAATACAAATTTGTTGCATTGGGATTGGATTTGAAATATTACCTGACCGCGTCGCAATTCGGTCACCAGTTCGATAACCGATTTGGTCAGTATCTGATCTCGAATTGGTGGATAATTGGGTCTCTGGCGAGCAAGCAGCAAATCTATCAGCTTATTAGCTAACATTGCAATGTAGGTCAGAATCAGACCGATAATACGTATTAGAATATCCATTGTTACTTTATGTAACACAGGCGGGGTCAACAGGTGAAACTAATTCAAAAGCAAATTTGCCGTACTTTGAGCTTCAGCTAAATTTGGTAAAGCTACTTTTCTATTTCCAATGGATTCCAAGGGGCTGGCGTTTAAGTACTTCTCGCTTTGGATTTTGATTTCGAACTACGAGTGAGTCGCGACACATGCATTTAAAATTTGTTGAATTTAATTTTGATGTAAGCTCTTTGAGTGTTACAAAACGCGTGAACTTTCGATTCTTACCAGGGCTGGATGACGAATTTAGAATTTAAAAAAAATATTGTAAAAAACATTGCTAATCAAAATATTTGCATTTTAAATTTACTAAATAATGTACTTAAAAACAATCTAAAATTTTTACTTGTTTTTTTTTTCTTTAATAGAGTCTATTGAGTCTTTGAATTGTACTATTAAAGTTTTTAAACTATTTGAAATTAAAAATATGAAATGTAATTATTTTTAAATGCTTTTCATTTACTTTTAAGGCGAGCATTTTAATTTAATCAAAAGCGAGAAAAATAATCAATTATTGTTGCTTTGTTGGCTGTTTCCAAAGTTTTTCAAAATAGCACTAATAATAATGACAACAAAATTCAAATTTTTTTTATTAATAATGCATTGCGAAAACTATGATTATTCAATGCTTACTGCATACTGCAGAGTAACGGACTCAAATGATATTCTCAAACATATCCAGTTGAGGCTGGGCTGCAAAGGGTCAGACTATTTTCAGAGATAGCAGAGGAGGTGCAAAGAGGTCGCCAAGGTCACCACAAGCGGCTGCATTAGAAAAGAAAAAATATATGTATATATATAATATTAGATATAAGAATTTGCAATAATATAATGGCTTGCTCGTCAGAGCAGGCAGTTCGCAGCTAATCGCCGACTCAGCGTGACGCGTTTCAAAAAGGATTCGTAAGAAAAAAAACTCATGCAGAATGTGCACTTTCAAGGATGCTATTGTGTTTTTCTGACATAAATGATTTATTTATTTAATGCTGTAGTTATTGTAACACTCTTTACTTAGGTGCTAAAGAAAACGAAATGCTTAAGTTAACTAACTAATCAGGCTACAAACAATACAGCCAACGAATAACTGTTAGATCTTAAGGACATTAAATGAAATCAACATAATGAGGCAACTTGGCATAGGATAAAATATACATATATAAATATATGTATACGTATTTTTCAAAACTGCGACTTTAATCAAAATTGTTAACAGATAACAGTTAATTATAAGTACTACATGTGTATTGAAGTCAACTGATTTAGGCAGCTTGGCATAGACGCGAAATTCATATATTTGTGTATATGCAATGTACGTATGCATGTATATGGTTTAGACTTAGAATATAACTATTGTTATATATATATATATATATTTATATATATACATATATATATATTATATGTATAGAGCACAATATTACCCTTTTGGGCAGTTAAAGTTATTGGATTTTCGGTTCCCATTCCCAATGAAAGTGGCGCGCGCAGAAATTGACATTTATTTAGTATATGGATATCATATATTCCGATATATCGTAAATATATACGAATATGCACATACATATATATTTTATGTTTTTGGTGTTTTGTTTTTAATTTGTATATATTTGTTAGGTTTTTGTTTACACCAATCATTTTTATGGTTAATACTTATTGTTGAACATTCAGTTTGCAAATTTATTGTGTAATTATGGATGAGTGTCACTGTGTTATTTATAGAATATTATTAAATATTATGACAGCAGCCTGTAAATGTATGCAATCACACAATTTCTGTTATATGTATACATATAAATATATGTTCATATATATACACATATACATATATATATATATGTATGATAATTAAAAATTCTTCAGTTGGGATATGTTATGCATATGTGTCAGGGTTAAGTTAATATCATTGTATTGAATATTATTATTATTATTGTTATTATTATTATTGCTATTATTATTATTTTTGTTATGATTATCATTATTAATATTATTATTAGTTTTATGTATACATTTATGTAGATGCATAGACTCTATTCTAATATATCCTAGTATACATACGTCGGTGTATTAAAGGGTTTATCTCATATGTTAGATTGTATATGTTAAATATAAACATTAATTTATTTATTGTCTAAAACATTTGCCTCATTATACTATTATTATATTGCTGACCTAACAGCTTCTAATTCCATTCTAACTAACACACACCTTTGGCTACTTAAATTACAATTTTTTGTTGCTGTTGCTGTTGCTGTTGATATATTTTTCTTTAATTTTGAACACCTCTTAAATTTTGAATTCAATCGGTCTCTCACTGGTTAACGGTTAACCAAGGGATGCACAGTTTGGCGGAGCATTTACACTAATCCCACCAGATAGGGTAAAAGTGTTGACACAACTTTCCGCGGGGCTCTCGGGATTGCTGTGCCGCTCATCAAATGCAATGCCAAACCAATGCCGGATCCAGTGGCTAACCATCTCCTCCCAATTCATCTCAACTGTGGCGTAGCTTAGGTCATGTGCAGATCACCCTTGAGGATGCGCATGAACGTCTTCTTGAATTGCTGATTGGCCAAAGCGTAGCAGAAGGGATTCATTGGACTGTTGGCATAGCAGAGAAAATACGAAAACATATACAAATGCTCGTTGGTGCACGGCGGATTGCGACAGAAGCCCTCGACCAGGGCCAGCACATGATACGGTGTCCAGCAGGCGACAAAGCATCCCAAAATAAAAGATATGGTGCGGAACGCTTTGCGTGCACGATTCTCCGATTTGGATTTTTGTCGGCTGCCGCCAATGCCCATGACCAGCGGTAGTGCCTTCTTGCTCTTGAAATGCTTGCCAATGGAGTGCATGAAGTCTCGCTTGCTGGAACTCCGTCGCGGTACGCCGCCGCCTGTGTTGCCGCCGTTGCCGCCGTTGCCGCCGTTGCCGCCACCCTCATCCAAATCCTTGGCCTCCTTTCTGCTGCAGCCGGCCAGACCCGCCGTGCTGCTGGTGGTGCCACCCGATGTGGAGGCCATCTTATTGGTATTACTATCGGACGCTTCCCGCTCATCAATCCGCTCCAGCTGTACAGTAGCACTTGCTGGCGTTGCACCATTAACAGCGGCTGGCTGCGACTTCACCGGCAGCTGCTGTGGTAGTGGCGGCATTGGGGAATACAGCACAGCATCCTTGCTGCTTGTCTCCATTGGACTGGAGGCGCGACGAGGCGGACAATCCGCTTGCATTTTATCATTGCCACCGGGCACATCCAGCAGACAGATGGCCTCAATGCAGCTCTCTCGCCGCATTTTACCAAAATCCTCGATGCCTGTGTATGAGACGAGAAGATGTTTTTCAATTGCAACCGGTTCCTGGCATGGAGACGGGCTCCGATTCTGATTCAGATTCTGACTCTGATTCTGATTCTGGCTGGTGGGGGGGCTTTGGTGCTGTTTGCGTGCAGGTGGCGGTGGTGGAATGGCACTCCGCGGAGCCGAGGAAACAGAGGGCGTGGGTCGCATGGAGCGAGCGCTCTGAGAGCAACTGACGCTATCATTGGTGGCAAACGAATTGGTGGCCTGCATGGCAGAGCTCTCATCCATGTAGCGCAGCTCCGAGTTGTTTGTCAGCAGATCGTAGGTCATGGCCAGTTCGCTGTTGCCGCCGGAGCTGTTGCCAAAGGGTCGGTCCGAGTAGTCGGACAGGGGCGTGGGGCACTGGAAGGCTTCAGGCGGCGGCAGGATCGCTTGCACCAAACACTGTTGCACCTGATCACGTGGCACCTCAATCGGCGCCAGATCCACGGGTGAGAGCGGGTCATTGTTTGTGGTTGGGTTGGTGGTTTGTTGGAAATCAATTAGGCGTTCATGCTCGGCTATCTGGGAGAGCGTTGAGCAGGAGGTGCGCTTGGGCCGCTCAAGCGGCGTATGCGCCTGAAAGTGCCCAATGCCCACCTCCTCTTTGCTCTGCGCCCGCTGTAGGCTCGTTTGGTGGTGGTCTGATTGAAGTTGCGGCGACCGGGCGCCCATGGAGTGCATGGCATCAATTGACTTGGAGTTGGTCGTGCTCTGTTGCAAGTTACCTTTGCTGCGGGTCGCAAGGAGCGCCGCCTGCGCACCAAAAACCAGGCCAATGGACGAACGCTTGCGCAGATTGGTAAGCTTCTGCTGGTTGAGCAGCATCTGCGTCTGGTTCACCGATGACTCCTCGTCCGAATCAAAGGCCGGACTGCTGGAACGTTCGCTCTTCTCCGCCTCGGCTGCTGCCCGCTTATTCTCCTCAATTTTCGCCTCGGATGCCCGACGCTGTTCGGGTGTCATATTCTCCATGGCAATGGCGGCCACTTCTGGGGACTGCGCCAGCGGATTGGCTTGCCCGGAGCCACTCAGGCGCTTCACAGTTGTTGTGATGCCATTGTTGCTGCCATCCAGTTCGGTAAGGGCGCCAGACAGCTGCACCTTCGTCTTCAGTATCTTCTCCTCGATGACACCGATGCCAGCCGCATGACCAGCCATGCCGGACATGGCCCCAGCACTCAATGCCACCATCGATTGCATCTTACGCTGCTTGGCCTCACTGCGCTTCTGCATATCGTAGGCCGTCTTATAGATGCCCGCATATAGCACGAATAGCACTATCAGTGTCGTCCAGTAGTAGCCAATGATTAGGGCCGTGTTGAACACTGGATCCTTGAGGAACTGTACGGCACACTGGCCGGGCAACAGATCCCGTTTGCCCGTAAAGTGCTCCCAGCCAAAGATCGAGATGAAGAACAACAGCGTTGGTATTATCCAAGTTATCGAGACCATGTAAATCACACGTGTCCGCGTCCGCCAGCTCCGATATTTGGCAGCTATCTTCACCGAACAATAACGATCGATGGTGATCAGCAATACGGTGTACTGGGAGACCAGGCAGACGGTATAGTCAACGGATAGCCACAAGTCGCAGAGCAACGGTCCCAGATCCCAGTAACCCTTAAGCACATATATCGTATAAAAGGGCATTGAAACGGTGCCTGGAGTAAGAAAAACAAAGTATATCATTTATTCGAGCTTAAATTAGGATAATTTTAATACTTTTTGTATACAAAAAGAATGAATTTTGAATTATTTGACATCATAAAAAATATATTTAATCTAAGTATATTAATTAATTATTAAAGTTTATTTGAGAAAAATGGGTTCAAAAATTATTAAGAAAATATGAACGTTAAACTCTGTAAAACCAGCTTAAATAAATTTACATTAAATAAAGAAATATATTTAAGTTTTCTTATAAATATTATATTAGCAAACGTAAATTGTTTCCTTTTGCATATTTTTATTCTTTACTGAAAACTATTTAAGAGCAAATTTTAATGCTGAAATGGGTAAATTATTCAGGTTTTGTTTGGTTGAGTTTGATGAATCTAATTTCCAAGCAATTCTAATCTGTGGCAATTGGTTGCCTAGATTACCTACCTATCAACATATCCGTTGCAGCCAGAGAGGCTATAAAGTAGTTGCTGGGCTGTCGAATATTCCGGTCCACAATGAAGGCGAGCAGCACCAGAATGTTGCCGCCTACCGTTAGAATGATGCATAGAAACAAACAGAGTGCAATCGCTATCGTCTGCCACGTCTCAAATGGTGGCAACACCAATGCCGGCCCACTATCCTCAATGGGCGTGGCACTCGTCTCCGTCGAACTATTTCGCCCGAAATTGGTCAAATTGACTCCGAAATTGCGATACCATTGCAACTGCTCGTTGGATGGCCATGAGTTGAAGTCGGTGATCTCGCCATAGATCTTGGCAGCCTCCAAAAAGCGTTTGCACTCCGCATGCTCCATGACCCGATTGTAGAGATCACGACAGAGACTCTCGCGCTCCTTGCGTATCCGCCTACAGGGCGTATCGTAGATTTTAAGAGGTATTTAATAGTTAATATGCTTCTGTGATATAAATATATATGTATATATAATGTTTCAATGGAAGAGAAAAGATAATACAAATCGAATAGTTCAGCAGGTTATTTTTTAGCAAGTTTTAATATTTATTCACGCACATAACAAGTATGTAAATTGTGTGAGAATCGAGATTGAAATATCTAAAACAAAATCAATATTGGAAAACCGAAAAGATATTGAAAATGAGAAAATAATAATAATGGGCTTTTGCATACCATTCTGTAATCCAGTTCGATTTAATTGCGTATATTGACTCGGTTCGATTTGCAGCATCCAAACCACTCAGATCGTCATCGCTGCTATTAAAGCCCGTCGACTTGGCTAAAGTACGCATTTTAACTGGCTTCTTCTTCTTCTTTTTCTTCTTCTTCTTCTTTTCAATGTACTCTTTGACGAATTGCTGTTGTTGCTTTTCAGTTTCCCAATGGTAATTTCCAAGTTATTCACCTTTTTGCTGTGGCTGACCGTCTTCTATTTTCACTTTGCCATCGCTGGTGCTGACGTTTTTGTGGTTGCCCCTCACTCTGGCCAGGTGCGGCATCTGCATGAGAGCCACAGAGCAAAGAGATGCAATTGGTACTGTGTTATGGTTGTTGCGGCCCTTTCTTGGCTTTCCTTCCGCTAACTTTAAACTAATTTTGTGGCCGTTAACTATCAACAGGCAGACGGCAACTGGCAGCAGACTGCAACTCCAACTCAATCTCAATGCAAGGAGACAGGCGACCCGGGCAATTTCGCTTGCAACATTTGCATCCTGCTGCTGTCTTTGTGCTCCTTCTGATTGGAGCTCATTATGATGTTGTACGATTTGCTTGCTCTTAAAGGGGACGCCGACAACTTTGCACTTTGATTTTCTTTTACACATTTAATGCTATTTATTATTTAAAACTAAATATGCACAGGAAACGAACAAACTTGGTGCGCACAGGTCAAACTTGATTTGACTTGGCTACAGACTGTTGCATCTGATGCCGTCAATAGGAAGGATGTCGACAGCACATCAAATTGCAACGCCAAATTGAGTTTGCAAGTTTCCTACAAATCAATAAGTTTGTCTTGGCCCCTGTGCAAATGCCTTAGCACCAAATTGAGTTATGCATTCACAAACATTCAAACTATATATATACAATATATTTCCACTTTGTTTTGATAGTGCTTTGACTCTGTAAGGCCTGATTATTGATAGCAAATTGAATTACTTAAAGCAATTTGTAGCATTTAATTTCCATTACACTGAGAGCTAAGCCTTTTGTTTCTGTTTGTGGCATGTTTACGTAATCCTGCAGCAAGAGCGCGAAGCAATCCCTGACACCTGAAGAGCTGGTGTCGGGCAAAAGCCACTTTCTGGCTTAGCAAACAACAATTGACGTTTCAATCAATGTTTTTGTTTTTATTTACTTAGTTTTTTAACGCACTCTGCAAACTCTGCAATCAAACCTCTGTTGCACCTCCGTCAAGCTGATACCCAATTTCAATGCTAATTAAGTGTTATCCAAAGTAGAGCTTAGGCTTAGGCACAAAAATGACGGTCGGAAAATTGAAATGGGTCAAAGTTGATGTTTAAGCTTGTCTCAAGAGGAAAACCGCAAATCATCATCGGCCACTAATTTTTTGGAGATTTCCAATCGTATTCAAAATAAGAACTGGTCAATTTTGAATCGAAGTTTGTTAAATCTATGTTGAACGGTTTTCCAAGTGAATATCTTCAATTAAGCTGTTTTGTCAACTTAAACTTTTAAACATATAAAATCTTTCTTTTGTATTTCTTTATTTTGCCAATAATCATCAACGTTCTTTTCGCTATTTGAATATATCTTTGAGATGAATGTGAAGCAGCCCTTCAACTGCGCGTTGTCAAGGTAAAACGAGTAATCCTCCCTTTCAAGGGTATTCAGTGCAGCAAAGCTGCCCGTGCTGCGGCTGCCAAGAGCCTAAACCCATCGCTGGCCTTGCGGTTTGTGCACTGGTCCTGCAAATTGACCGCAAGCGAATCTATGTGGTTCAAAAGGTGATGAACAAACTTGCATGGCATATTCTTTGGAATCTTAAAGGTAGCTTTAAGCGATGCTGCATATTTGCTGCTGCTGTCGTATATTTGTCGTATATTCATACATGTTTAGCTTAACTAATGAAGTTCACGTTGCTTAAAAATGATAAATTGGGCAAAGTTTAGCTGGAGAAGAGAGTAGGGTAAGGGCTGACTTTAAAGTGCTGTGCTTTGCTACAGTTAGCTCCACAATTGGATACCCCGCATAAATATTTCACAAGCTGCTACAAATGTTTTAAGTGCTACTCAAAATTTAAATGTGTCTGTCAAAAAAATATTCCAAACTTGCGTTCAGCCTAATGAGAAAATCTAAGAAGTAATAAGTGCGATATTCACAGCATGCTCACGTCTACAACATATATTCCCCTTGCTCAAGTGTCTGCTGAGTATGAAAATGAGTTTTGTTGCGGCGCTGCGTGTTGACACAGCTCCAAAATGACAATTCCTGTCCGCCTTTTATATTATGCTGTAGATAAGATATTTTTTTTTTCATAATGGCGGGCTTTATTTTGCCTTTTTGCTTTTCTGCTAATAATAAACTTATTAAATGTGTAAGCCAGCCGTTGTCCTTGCCGCTCAAGTGTCCTGGCTGGGTGCTTTTATTTGCCAAATAATGAAAAATAATTTAATCAAGCAAACAAAGGGCTGAATGGCGATAACAAAAAAAGGGGTTGCCTCCAGGTGGGCGGCACCTGTGCGTGGCAGCGGACAAAAAAAAAAGAAGCGAGAATCTCATCAAAGTTCAGTGTGGCCTCTTCTCAAATGCAAATTGATGGGCAGCCGCGGATAAGCGCCTCGGCCAGGCTGCAGGATATTTTCCGAGCTGCCAGCCTAATTGGCAGCAGCTGCACGAATTCCATGCAATTTTTATACCTACAAAATTCGTGCGGTTTTCAATCATGCGCTAATATCCGCGCCCGCTTTGACAAACAACTCGGGTCCGGGTCCGGGTCCGGGTCCGGGTCAGGGTGAGGTTTGTCAGGTTTTTAGCCGGGTCCCGACAATAGCGTTAACAGCATGCCTCGGCCAACTGGTCGCTGTAATGCGTGTGTGCCTGCTGCTGGTTACCATCTAATCCAGCAAATTGTCAAAAGCATCGTCCATTCTTTTGAGCCCCAGCGAACGGCAGTCCCAGTGCACAAGCTACGCGCCACAGATTTTGCGCTTGACAGCATTGCCTGGCCAGAAGGCCTTATGCACCCGGCACAGTCTGGCCCCATAATCAAGTTTCCCAAGTGCGCTTGGTAAGTTTTAATTACAAAAGGCGTCACTACCTGTGTGGTGTTCTTATACCTGCTGCTGTTTAATTCATGGGGCTTGGCATAGATTGTGCGACGTGGAAGCGTCGCCATCTTGGCTCGTGCCAGTCACATAAAGCCTTTTGCATTTTCATCAAAGTGAAATGTTAAATAAATGTTGGATCTTGGGACATTTTTGTTGAATAATTTTATTTTATTTTGTTTAATACAAAGTGACGCATGCGACGCGTTGCCCCGTGACTATTGCCAGCCACCAATTGCTGGAAAAGACAATTTCAATTTTGACTAGACAAACAACAAATATACAGTGTGCATGGGGGCGTGGCATGGCGGCAGTCAACTGGTCCTTGTCACGTTTCTTGCATGCCAAATGAAGTTTGGATGGCGACGGAAGAGACTAGAACTCTGTGAAACGGAGGCGCTGGCGAAGCCACAAACTGTCGCTGTTACAGGCCGTGTGTAACTGTTGCGCCCATTTAGTATTGTAACCACATACACACGCACACACCCACACCCACACACACACACACACACACACACACAATCATGTGTGTGCGGCTGAGCACATCCGCATGCAAATTTAACGAGCGTCAATGGCAAAAATGCGCCCCAGGCCACTTGACTTTGTCTTTGTGGCAAACATCACACACACACACACACACACACACACACACACACACACACACACACATGCACTCTGTGTGCTGTTAGTTTTACATCCGGTAGAAAGATAGCTCATAAATGCAAAATGCCGCCACGACACTTGCCATTTGAAATGAGCAAAATGTGTTGGTACAAAAAAAGCGAGATTTTAACTTTAGTAGGTTTTTCATAATACTTCCTTAAAAGTTGTTTCTTATTCAAATATATGCTTTAGCTACTTGGAAAATCATTTTTATTATTATTCTTGCAACGCATTCAAATTGCCTTTTTGGCATACATATTGAGGAGCACCCATATCGAATCCTATAAAAAGAATGCACAAAAAAATCGAGTATGAATGAAATTGTAGAATAATTTATTACTTTGTCTTACATCATCCAATTGATAGGGAAGTATTCTTAAAGGATATGTAAAAACGTTGCACATATTAAGCCCAGATGGTACACATGTCAAGGATTGTGAGACCATTTGCAGACCATACGAGTCAGGCTCAATTTTCCTCGTCCTTAACTCAATTTGTACCATTCTCCATACGTTTTCACGATAATCGCAATGATAATTTTATGAAACTTAACACAGCCCTCTGTGTTTTCTTTTTTTTTTTCTTTTTCTCTTTTTTTGTTTTGTGCAACATCTGCAAAGTGCCTTGGCGACACTTGCTGCAAATTGCCAGCGTAAGCTCATTCCCAATCCACTATACACGACCTCTAATCCCTTCAACCGAATGGTGCTCATTTGGCGCTGGCATTCGAGCTGAAAATTGCTTGCCACAGTTGTTGCATAGCTCAGGTTCTGTAACGACTGCTGCTGCTGCTGCTGCTTCTGGTTGTCGTTGTCATTTCCACACGAAAAGCCAAATGAAACGAAAAGTAAACAAAAAGCAGGCACGTGGCAGGCACACAGTGTGGTAGACAGGCATGGCCATAAAATGACAGAGCAAATGACGCCTGCCACCCAGCTACTAATGACACTGATGCGTTTTTGATGATGCCACTGACTCGAACTGCTGCCTGCCATACCATTCCATACCCATTCAGTCCTATTCAGACCCTTGTAGTAATTGAATGTTGCGTTACAAAATATCTGGTTTAACGCTGCGTATGTGCAATGTTCAGGCAATGTTTTTTTTAAAGGATTTTGGTATGCGCAATTAACGTGTCCGAAATTAATAACGGCATTAATCATATAATGCTACCAAGTCGGAACAGCGAGAGATTGTCATTGTGCTTGGCCAAGTTTTTTCCGCTGCCTTGTCAACAACATTAATTATGCCGCTGATGTTGTTATCCTGCTGCGCAGCAGCATCCTGTAAAGCACGCTGTGGACGTGAACGCCACTGCTGTCATTTGACTGTGCAATATATTTTATGATACGCTCATATTTTATGCGTCTGCAAGCGGAATTTTTGAATAGAAAAATTGAAGACAGCCGTGTGGAAAACCTACCCGTTACCCCATACAAACTTTGCCTCCTACAGGCCTTGCCACAACACCGCACCACACCGCACCACACCGCACAGTCCGTTGCGTGCTCACATAATTAATGCGCGAAGAGTTCGCTACATTAATCGATAAGCACTCAATTAGCGGGCCTTAAAGGCTTAGCAGGCAGTGTGTGGCTGGATGTAAGCCTGAAAAGTATTGTGTGTGTGCATTCCCTCAACTTTCGCTCTAACTGAACTGGGTGAAGCGCATTCGATAGTGGCTGGCCAGCTGTGTGTGCCAATTAATTCAGAGAGCCTAATTGTGCTGACATTTTCATGTCCATTCGATCGATCAATGCGTGTGTATGTCTGTGTGTGTGTGTGTGTGTGTATAAAGCAGCTGCAACAACAACACCAATAAAAAGCAACAAAATGACAAGAGTTTAATGCTTTACCATACAGAGACAGAGCCAAAATTCAGCTAACCCCAACAATTCACCGTCTACGTTGACCTACCTGCTGACATAAGCCTAATTTATGCCGCTTCATGTGGCGTGGAATTGAATATGACAACTTTATAGAGCTGACTTTATTATAATCGCATAAAGTACTTGCCGTGCTGGGAGTCAAGTTTGGCTGGGCTTTAGCCGCAGGTTATTTACACTCATGCATCTTTCTAGGGAGGGGGGGGGGGGCAAAGGACGTCGTTAATGTGCCTGGCAGCTGCCGTAGCAACCAAGTTTATGCAACAGATTTATGGAAGCGCAGACTACGTGCCATAACGAGCCAGTTAAAGGAGCAACAGGACAACGCAACTACTTGGTTGTTGAATTCCCTGCTCCTGCTCTGTTATAAGCCAGTTCAACGCAAATTGGCTTTGCATTCGAAACACTAAATAATGATTGTGAAGTGAATGAGAAAAACTTGAATTAGTTCGTCGACAGCTCGTCGAAAGTTGTTAGCATTGTTGATTTCATTAGCTGACAATCTGAGCCTCAGGTGACCCCAAAGGCGACTTTGCAAAACTTTTGTCGTCGTCTATCTAATTAAATGCAGCTCGTTGCATGGCAACGGCATCGCAATCCCAATATCCTGGCCGGTTATACCTCATGCAACCAATTGAGGCATTTGCCACTGTTGCTGTCCAAAGGCTTGTTATGCAGTGGAATTTCAGGGATTTATGTGAGCAGCAAGTACTCCAAAGAATAACTTGAATTATTATTAAGGATAACTTTAGCTACAAATTGTTTATTAAATGTGTAAGACGCCTTTATATTAGGTGTATATCATTTTCATCAGGAGTTATTACAGACAACCGATGGGTTTATTTTGATTACATTCTCTAAAACAGTTTACACAAATATTACACTTTGATCCAATTGCAAAAATAATAATTGAGTCTAAGAGAAATGCAATCAATGCCTTTCTGTTTATCTCACGAATATTTCATATTTTGTTTAGATACAGGGTATATCAAAGGGAAGTGATAAATGCGTAAGTCTTTTATTTAACTTACGGAGTCAACAAACTCTTACATTCAATATGTGTGTTGTAAGTTAATTTGCCAGCGGAAATGAGTTGCATTGCAAAGATTTCACTTGTTTCTTGCACTTTTCTCTGCAAACTTGAGTTTGTGCCACTCTTCTCTGTCTGTGCCTGACAACATGTATAATGTATAAAGTGCCTTTTCTGTTAGCCAATTAAAAGACTTACCTCGCATATTTGCTAGCTGGCAATGGCATCAAGAACTGAGCTGAAATTACTGCATTATATAAATTATAAATAATTCACAGATGACCTCGGACTTCACACAACCCGTTGAGGATATTTTGTTGTTTAGTATATAATTTTAAAATGCTGATATAAAAAAAGAGCAAATACAACGTTCCTCTCTATATAAAAATTGTATTCGCTAATCACTTCAATTTAGTTTGCATCGGCTTAAAGTTGAAGAACAGTCATTTAAAAATATACATATTTTTCTTTATATTATTGTGTAGTCAGAATTTATAACAAATTACCCCAATTTACAATTTGTTAGACGTCAAGAAAAAAAGTAGCTGGACTAAATCTAGTGCATAATAGCTGCAAGTGGGTAATCATAGCAAATCAAGTATTATTACTTGGGTGTGGCAGGGGGGAAGAGGAGAGACACAAATTGTGGCACCATTATGGCATTATGCTTCCATATACAATATTGCTGTTGAGTAGTTTGCCATGTTTTACAGTTATTCCCTGCTATTCAAGCTATGCCTTTTGTTTGGCTTTTCAAATTCAGGCGTGCACCGAACTTTAAATGATTCCAGCAACATGCAAACGATTCTTCATTTCTCCTTTCTACCAGCAACAACAATTTGAGTCCGCTGTGGGAAATGGTTTTTCATTTTACACTTTGATTCCCCATCGCTGGAATATTCATGTTGTTTTTCAACATGATTCTGAATTGGGGCACGTCGCAATGCATAAATTATACAGAAAACGGTTCTTTATAAAAATATGTGACAGTAAAAATCTGCGGCATTACAAAAATGCAACAATGAAGCTTTAGTGTTAAAGCATATAAATTATAATAAATATTGAAACATTTGATGTAAGCACATTGATTAGTTTTGAAAATTTTTCATTAATCAAATATGTTGCAACTTTTTTATTAAAATTGTTTTTTTTTTTTTCGACATATTTAACATATTTGTCTTTTGACAAGTAATTTTTGGAATTTACAAACATAAAGTTATAATTAGAGACTGAACTTTTACCTAAAACATACTGAAGAAGAATGAATAGATTTTTCTTAAACTTCATATTAAGATTAAAATTGATTGATTAAAATATTTGAAAGCTGCTTCATTTTTAAGAATATAAGCTAATAAAACTTAATCTATATAAAAGATTTTGAAGGCTGCTGGATAAATTTTTTCTCCGTCTGATGGATAATTGAATATTAAATAACCTGACCCCAAATCTAATAGATCATTTTGCTGGTCGGACAGTTCTCTTTGTTATTGCTAGCAAGTCATATGATACAAACCTGCTCGCTTTATCCTCGCATCTAATCTTACATCCGAGAGAATGATTTGTGGGAGTATAAGCCTCAGGGTCGTTTTGTAATTTGTATATATATGAATATATTTTTTAATATTACTTTGTGCACAGTGTTGTTGTAGCCAATGCTGTCAACGCATTACGTAATTATTTATGAAATTATGAATACAGGCAGCAGTAAAACACATCCTTGAGTCCACTTGAAGCTACATTTTTGAGAACGTGTTGTGGCACATTTAATGGCTGACGCGTCGCTGTCCCTTCAACATTGGCGACCGAATTATGTGGGCAAAACAAAAACGTTTCAAAAGAAGACAGCAGACATATAATTGGGGGGAGGGTGGGTTTGCCGGGCGAGCTAACCGATGACAACATACATATATAGCTCAAGGAGTAGCGGCAGGACTAACAGGGCTAGCACGTGGGCCCCCCAATGCATCGTTAAAGATTTATTTTGAAATTCCAATGGGCAACCAACCGACACGCCATGAGCCGCTGCGCGTAATTGTGCACTTTAGTGGGGATGGTTTTGTGTTGAGTGGTGGGCTGCCAGTTTTGCTTACTTTTATGGTAATAATTTCAGTCAACGGAAGCGGAAATGTAAAAACGTGTTGCCAGGAAGTCATAATTCAGCTTAGACAAACGAGAGATAGTAGACAGCATTGAGGGAAAGAGTGGCGACAGAAAGTGTGATTGTGCCACATGCAACACTCTGCCCGCAGCGGTTATTATTGTTGTTGTTTCAGTGATTGCTGCTGTTGAAGGACTACATCGCATTAATGTGGTTTTACAACATGTTGAGGCATAAAAATAAGATATTGCTGCCACACATGCCGCAAGTGTGTCTCTGTCTGTTTGTGTATGTGTGTCTGCCGTTGACTGCATTGCGAGTAAAATCAGTGGTCAGCAACAATATGGTCGAAATTAGCGCAAAATGAATTATAAATGTGGCCTCAATAAAACGGCAAACAATGCGGCCGTCGCAACAGACAATAAAGCAAATTCCCTCAGTAAACGTCAGAAATTAATGCCTACAAAAAAGAAATTTTGCGGATATATGTCATTTTCCAAGCAGTTGTTGATGAATGTTTACTTTTTGCTAATTGAAGTACTTTTGTGTCTATATTATGTATTTCTGATATATTTTCGGTAAGTCTGCGAATGGAAGAAAGCAATACAGAAATCCGTTTTTCAACTATCAATAAACCAAAAAAGAAAAAAATTTCTAAGATTTCAGATTCTACGAAAAACACCTTTCAATATTAAAAATAAGGATTTGTGTAGTTATGAATAAATGAATATAAATAGATATATTAAAATGCTTGCCTTTCAAAGATAAGCGATTCTATGAGGACGCTGACGCTTCCTATTTCCCAGGCCTCTGAAAATCAAATATATAAAGATACATTTGGGAAGATGATGTAAAGCGAATTTCTAAATTATATTCTACAATTGAATTGCGCTACTTAATGCTTATCACAGACTGGGTTCATATGCTGCTGCTCCTTTGTGTTGACTGGTTAGTTATGAACCATAAAGGACTTGATACTTTACAGCAAGTTGAGCATTGTTTGAAATATAGTCGACGCTTTATGGCGGCTTAACAGCAAATCCCTGGCTGTGTTTACAGCTGCCACCAAATCTGATGTTGCTAAAATCTTTGAGCAAGCCACGGCGAAAATCTTTAAAGTCTCAGCGTGCCACAGTTGCTAAAGCCGGGGTTGGGGCAGAATAGGGTCGTTTGGCGCATTCCATTCTTGGCGTGCAATGCTTCTGGCAATTATCACAACATCGTGTCGCAGTCATCGTCCTTGCTGTCCTGTGTCACACCAACAATAATACCCCAGCGAAGAGCGAACAACAATATGCGGCAACCAATCAGGCAAACAGTGTGAGCGATGCGACCCACAACACCCATTTTTAATGTGCACAACTTGACTGGGACTGCTGGTTTTCAGTTTGGGTTTGCGTTTTGTGTTTTGGGTATTTGTATTGGAATTTGCTGTGCAACTGCGTGAATTGTCTTGTACGTATTTACACTGGGCGACAACAGTAAATTGACATAAAAACCAAATTGTCCATAAAAATGTATTTCCCTCTAGCCAGCAAAGATCTCCCCAAACATAATTTCTTCTTTTTTTTTTGTCGCTCGAAGCTTATCGATAAAGTTCAACGGCTGGGATAGCCAAATGTTAGCCGATGTGGTGTATGGTAGGAGTTACGCTTTGGCAGCACTTCGCTGCCAGAATTAGTTTCCTGTGACGCCTCGCTGTGAAAACCCCTAGCGACGTGGCCAGCTCCGTTTCAGTCAACAATTTAATCAGTTCATCGTCGTTGCCGCAAATCCTTGGCTAAAGGCTTTCGGTTACATTTTATTTTGGCGCTGGTTTATTTGTAGACCCTTTTGGGTTTTATATTTCTTAGACATTGCCACCAAATAAGTCGCCTTTAGTTGACTTTTTATTGATTGCCAGGCTTCAGGAAATTAAATGCCATGCCTTCAGCAAGTCCCATCAATAATACAGTTTCCCTCAGTCATTTGCCTTTAGTTCATAAACATTGACAATGGATTCGATATTAGCTTCGGCTAATGCTGATATATTGACAATTATTTTCATTTATATATATACATATATATATATATATTTGTATGAGGTTTTGGGTATATGGACATACGCATTTGGAAGGGGTATTGAGGGTGTAATAAATTTGCGAGATAGACAAGGGGTGAAACCTTAGAATGTCTTATTATTTACATAAATTCATAATTAGAAATTTCAGGGTCTAATTTCCGACTGAGCTAGGATTTAGTGCCTTTAAAAAATTTAATAAAATAAAAAAAACTTAAGTTGAACAAAATTTCAGCGAATTTGAATTTTATTATTGATTTCAAACAAACAGAAACATTACTTTATAAATATCTACTTTTTTTACACCCACAATCGAAAATAGCTCAAATAGATTAGGTTTTTTGAAAATTGCGTACACTTAAAGTGATTAAAGTGATTGAGAAAGAAAAAAAAAACCAACAAAAAAAAAAATAGAATAATATATTTGGAATGTGGGTCACTTTACAACAATTTTCCACTTCTAAACTTACAAACATATATTTAATTTTGTCAGTGGAATGCAGAATGAATATGTATATTCATAAACGTATAACTTTTCCGTCGAATGCACATTTTATGTACGATGCGAATTAGTGGAATGTATTATTTTAATTAATTGCGCCCATGTATTTCATGCTTACATATCTCAGTTTTGTGGTTTTGTTATGTTGTTCATGCTTACCCATGCACAAGAGATGCCGCTGATATGTTATGTGCGCTCATCTGCTAATTGATACGCATCGAATGCAAAAACAGATGCTGCATGCATCGTGTGCCATTTGCTTTTCTGGAAAATCGAACGATCTTTTTTTTTTGTTTGCCACTTATCAACACCCATACACATATTCAAATACAGAGTGAGTGAGAGGCAGAGATATGAACAAACACGCACATTGACTTTGAATGAGTTTTTAATAACATTGTTAGCGTCAGCTCGTGCGATGACCACAACCGCGACCTCCGAGCCCTGGGAGCTCTGGAGTTGACTTCTGCACACGTTCGAGGCCGGCCAACGTGACCAACAAGAACAACAAAAAGAGCAACAGCAACAACAATGTATATATGTATATGTATTTATGTCAGTGAGTGTAGGTGTTGGTGAGTTGGCTATTTTTGTTTGTTTATGCTACGGCAAGCGAACATATAAGCACGGACCTGACCAATGTTTGCTCAACGCCTCGCGCTTCTTTTTTCGCAGTTCACATGGCCAACATATTGAAAATGTCGCGCTTGTTGTGGCACATGGGGTGGCAAACAATGGCTTGGTAGCCGTTGTGATTTTATGAACACTGCGAAAAGAGCGCATTAATTTCTGCCTGGCAAATAATGTAGGATACCATAACCCATATTAAAAATAGCTCTACTCTGATTCTGATTTTAATATGGAAACTACAGTAAGCTATTCAGGATAGAGTAGTGTTAGCTTGATATTGTGATAACTGTAAAGGTATTTCAGCAGTTCACTAAGCTGTCCCAAATTAGTTTCACACAGAAAATGAGTCTACTTAGCAACTGCAAAAACTCGACCTAGCCATGAGGCTTAAGACCAACACTTTAGCTTATTCATGGCGCACACATGCGTACACATGTTGTGGCAGAGGCATGTGCCAAGTGGCACAGTGACTGTAGATAAAGGGCTATATGTGTAGCAGGAAAAAGCAAAGGAAAAAAATGAATTGCAAACAAAGAAAGGCTGCCGAAAACAAATAATCCGTTTGCTGTTTGTACAAGACTGTGTGTGTGTATGCGTGTGTGTGTGTGCGTGGATGTAAGTGTGCGTGCTTTGGTGTTTGTGTTTTCTTTTCACGCACACAGCGTGTTGCACGCTCCTCTTATCTTCTCTGTGCTGGATGCTGCTGCTGCTGCTGGTGCTGCTGCATTCGCTTTTTGTCTGTTTACATGCTGTTGCCATCACAGCCGCAACATGTTGAGCAGCAAAGTAATATATTATAACAAAAGGCCAGGCACGGATTCAGCACAGCTTGGGTTAGGGGCAGGTAGATGCAGTGGCTGGGACAGTGCGTCAGTCAGTTAGTCAGTGTCGCTAGTCAAGCACCACAGAGCTTAAAAACTCATTGACACGTTCATGTTGCAACACTATTCATTTCTCCAAGCTATTTTCTTTGGCATGTCCACCTTTGGACACACCCCACACAGCACTGTTCCTCGTTCGGAAAACTGACAATTTTCCTTGGTGTTAGCTTTTTCAGCTCTGTTGCATTATATTACGTATACGTAATCTGCTTTAATGTCTGGCTAAATGCTACATAAAATCTTTCTTTGAATACAGGTGCAACAGTGCGTATGGCTTGCTTTGAATATGCACGTAATTGCATTGCAATTTTGTAATTTGCTGAGCAACGAAACCAGTTCGCAATTTTCATACAAGCAACCAAATAATAATTCAATTACGTCTTTTTCTTTTTCTCACACAATCTCACACTATCTGCGCACTTGAACTAATTAAATTAGAGCTTTGAAGGTCCATTTAATTTCGACGAACCGCAAGAATAGATGCATTTTCTGTTGCTGAGCTGCTTTGCGTACATTGTCCTAGTTTATAAAATTCAAATCCTCTCTTGTATTTTACATATTTTATACATTTTTCATTTTGTGGCAAGAATGGCCCACAGGCAGATAGGCGGCACCTTTGTGCCCTTTGCGCCTTTGCTAAGCCCTTGACAAGCAGATAGTTCAAATATTTTACAATAAAAGTTTTGTTTTGTTTATAACGCGCGGGAAAAGCAATCACATGAAAGCATTTCTAATATTTTTTGTTTGTGTCTGCAAAAAGTTGACATTTTGGATAAAACATAGGGGCGTGCTTTATTAAACATAAATTATTGAAAGCCTATAATCAATTTGTACACCCTGTTGACCCAATCTATGTATATAAATATTCGAAAATTGCTTGTGACACGCAAGCAAAGCACGAAAAAAAAATAAAATAAAATAAATAAAATAATATAAAATGTCTACCTTTGAGGTCATTTTGAGCAGGTGCAGCTTAAGGCAGCACTAATCATGTTTAATCCACATCCTTCTTAGTGAGTTAAGTTAATACTCGCTCTATAAATATGCTGGATAATTAATGCCAGTTGCTAGCTGCCAGTTGGTCTTGTTTGAAAAATCTCTTTGGGCCAGTCAATTTCAGGCTCGAGTTACCTCGCTGCTTTTGGCTACAATCACCGCTCTTCTAATTAAGTTGTAGCCAATCATTCATTAAGCACATCGAATCTGTTTTTATGTGCGGCGCTCATTAAAGTTTTGTAATTGCAACAACTTTCTAATGCCACAAAAGCCAAACCAATGTCGCTTTTAATTATGTGCACGGTAGAACGGTAGCACGATTGAGCAGCAAAGAAACAGGTAACATACAAAACATCCCGGTAGCCAATGAGCGCCATTTAGCACCTCGACGCACGTCAAATTGTGTGTGGCACGAACAGTGCGGCCCAGCCCCTTTGGCTGGCCACACCCAATGTCAATGCAAGGACTGAATGGCGTTGGGCGCGCTCAAGGCTAAAAAATACTGAAATGGCTAACTGACTGGCTGACTGACTGGCTGACTGGCTGAATGACTGTCGCGCTCTGATCGACAGGCTGTCTGTCAGTGGCACTGTGGTTGAGTTGCTGCCCCGTTTATTTTTAAAACGACCTTCGTGCAAATCAAATGCAAAATTTTCCTGCAGCCCGCGAAACGCGTTTGCCTCTTATGAAAGGTCAAAGCCGATTTAGAGGCAATGACTGTCTAGAACTAGAGAATATACGACTGCACACAGAGAAATTATTGCAACCTTATAGATTGCAATAATATTTAGATAAAGTTCTCGATTAATGCAAAATTTATTTCTTATATTGAATACATTAATTTTCGTTTTTTGTTTTATTTGCCATTATTATTTATTAACAGTCGTTTAGAATTATTTTATTTATTTTTAAATCTTTTTATAGTTCGAAGAAAATTTAATAGGTTTTTTCCAGCCAGTTTTTATTTAGTTTTCAGTTCTAGTTTTTTTTATAGTTTTTTGGTTTTGTGTTTTTTTGAGTGTATTGGCATTGTCCCTAGTGATGGCTGTCATGCACCTTTGGTTTTGGGTTTGTTGTTATGAGTTGTTTGTGCTTTTGGGCGCTCAATAAACATAATTAACATTTTGCCACTCGACGTGGACGGGCAACTAATGAATGAATGTGCTGAAAATGTTATGCTGTCCTGTTCTATCTATACACATTTCATATGCAAAGTGAGCTGCTACAGTTTATTAAAAATGCAAAAAGTGCTTAACTATTGGGTTGTTAAGCTGGCAGACAGGTTAGTCGCAAGTCTGTAGGGCAAATAAATAAACAGCAAATTGTACACACACACACACACACACATACCGCTGCGAAAGCACTTCAACCACATGCATACAAGTGTCACTTGTGTGTAGCACACTCCATACTTGCCAACACTTGCAAATTGCCAAGTGAACAAGCACAAGCCAGCAACACATGGCGTATGCGTGTTATGTCCTTTTTGGCTGGTGTTGGTGCTGTCGTTTGCCAGGCTCTGTGCGTCTGCGGCGGCACCGCAGTGTGTAATTAAATATTTTACAGGCAATCTACATTCTTGAGATAAACACAACTTTATATGTGGGGTTGCCAACAGCGGCAGCGACCACAAACAACAAGGCGAAGCTGTAAGCTAAAATAAACAAGAAAAACAAAAAAAAAAATAGTGCCATGAGAGACATCAAAGTTTGCATACGCTCTTCAGAAATTATTCAATGTACTGGAAAACCTGTTCAAAATTGTTATTGAGCGCCATGTATACCCCTAAAACTACTCACAAGCTGTCTTTGATTAACTGAATGATTTCGATAGAGTTTTATCGATGACACTATTTTTTCGATGATAGTAATTTTTTAAGTGATTACATAGAGAACAACTTTCTTATTTTAAACAGATGCGATTTTATTTTGAAATATTGTAACAAATGAAATATTCTATTTTAGATAGCTTAACATAATTTTTAAGTTTGGTCATCGTTAATTTAGTAAATAATTGCAATTTATTTAATAAAAAATTTTTTAAATAAACACAGATGGTGTATTGGCAACCTTCTCAAAAAAACTGATATATTTTCAGTTAGGGTATTTAAGGGACAACACTATTAAATGTCAGATTAATTTTTGCAGCGCACTCACTCTTTCACATACATATCTTTCACGTACATATATATAACGGGCAAGGCCTGATCCCGCTGCCGCTGGTATTGCGCTTAGACTGCAATATTTTGAAGGCCTCCCCCCCCCCCCCCCAAAATAAGCCTGTACACATAGACATAAATATCCAAACACATACACGTACTGGGACACGCAGACGCACTCCTTTCGAAAGGAGCTTGTATCTTGTATTTTTGAATTTTTGAATTTGCTCGCCTTTTGTGGAATTTGGATTAGTGTCGTTTGACTTTTTCGAGATACAAATTTTGCATGAAAAGATAATCGGCTTGGCTGTGTTACCATTAACATGGACATGCTGTGGTCCGAACAGCGCCTGCGTTTGAGTTGCCACATTCTAACAGCTTTTGAATACTGCTTTGGGGTTTTGTGGCTGTGGCTGGGCGCTTTTTGGTGCTCGTGTCTGTCCCGCAGACCCAAATTAGATTTTGTTGTTGTCTTCCACTTGGGTGCGATTCCTGTGTGTGTGTGTGTGTGTATGTGCGACATGTGGCATGGTAATACCACCTTGTTAAACACATGCAAGCATGTTTGGAATTGCACTTAGAGTTTGTAATTTGTGAATTGAAATGGTTGAGAGTAAAACTTTGTGCAGATTTTATAAGCAAATTATAATGTCAGCCCCTGGCAGGAAATATGTAGCAATGAAATAGCCATAACCGACGGAATGTGGTAAGTTATTTAGACGCATTTCCCCGTCAGCAGCAGTACAAGTTGCTTGGATTGTATAATTGGATTGTGTTTTATTGCACTTTAATTAACAATTAAGCTGAAAATGAATTAGCGAGCATTCTATTTTCATTTTATTAGCACTTTTTATTTGCCATTCGCTTAATTTTTTAGTTAAAATTTAATTAAATGTGATTTTGCATTTAAATAATTTGTAAGTCATACCGCCATCTGACATTTGCCCTTTCCTTCAAGGGACGACAACCGTCTTAGTCATGGCAACGTAGCAGAAATATTTTGTAATTGCCCCGCTATAAAGGGTTGGGTGAGTGTTGGTGCGAGAAAGAGATTGACCAATGATTTAGTACAGCCAGCACAGCTGTTAAGTGGGCCGAACCACAAACATACATACATCAATACATATATACGGAGTCGAGCACACGTTCTGCCCACTTGTGTTGGCCTAATTGGCTGGCCAAGTGAAGGATGTGCGGTTGTTGGTCAAAAACGAGTGCTGGCTGCAGTCGAAGCATTGCCTCTATTGCAGTGCAGCTGAAAAACGGATGTAGGCGGAAACGAGCTTTAAGTAAGTGAAGTATAAATATTTCTAACTTAAGCACCTGGATTCAATTCCTTTCACTTTCTTTAAAAAGTTTTGCTGACTTTGATAATTTTGTGGGTCACCCACTAGCGAAAGGATAATATCTATCCAGCTGACGTGCGAGTGAATCAATGTCAAAGCGCACGTGTTGCTTACTCATTCAAAAACACACACACATACACGTGATATGCATTAAAACTACAACAGCAAAAGCGGAAACGGAAATGTACAAGCGTGTTTGAGCTGAAAGCCATAATTTTACATTAGCAGTAGCAGCAGCAGCAGCAGCAGCAAACTGAGAGCTGCTTTTATGGCTGCGCCACATTTCATTGAAATGGTCCGCGAACGTGATAGAAATTTACATATAAGAAGCAGAAAAAAAAAATTTAAAAAACGTTCTTACGTGTTAGCCGTTTTCTCTAATACTAAGCCCAAAGCATTACGAAATTGAATGAAATCTTTTTCCATTTGTCCATATATTAAAACAAAATATAACCTTGAGATTTTTGGGTACTGAAATGATCTTGTCGATATATGAGCTTATCTGCCTATTAATATGTGCTTTGGTAGATCTTAGCTGGTGGCCAAAGCAGTTAGAGGTGTCTTGTGATTTTTTATTTTTGTAAATGTAATTTCTTCTAAAGCTTAACTTAAAAAATAATTGAATTTGATACTGATAAACTAGCTGCTATCAAAAATTGATCTGTTTGCAATTTGTTATGCAAGTGGATTTTGATTCAATCAGTGTATGCTAACTTCGACCGTGCTAAAACTCATTTTCTATCATTTGTTTTAAAAATTTCCGTAGCTATGCGATTTGATTGTACACATAGCGCATGAGTTGTCAAGTGTTGTAACTGATGACTGACGGTGATTGAAGGAGAATCCGAGAAGTGTGAAATCTGAGTTCGGTGCGCGTATAATTGGAAATTCTTGTCCAGCGTCTGTTTTCGTATCCCCGGCTCAGCCTTGGCGCTGTTTCTATATAATTAGTTTTGCACTAACTGGGGCGTAAGAAAAAAAAAAAAAAAAAAAAACAAGAAACATACACACGAAAACACAGACACTGCGCTCCGGATCGAAGCATTTGCCTGGACGAAAATCATTAAAAATATTTGCCTGCACGCGCTGAGCCTCGTCATCCAATCAACCACCCCATCGAAAAAAAAGCAGAAAAGAACACCCCAATTTGGGGCACGAAAAATTGTTGCTTACTTGGCAAAGATGTGTATCACAGAGCCGGTTGAACACCAAAAGCAGGCCAAAATGGGAGTCGGGTGTGGGCCAGCTATTGACTGTGACTGCTGCTGCTGCTGCTGCTGCTGCTGCTGCTGTGGTAACTTTCGGCGTCGCTGCGGTTCCCAGTGTAAATATTTTGGCATTTTGCGCTCGCGTTTTGGGCTTTCTTTCGGATTAGTTTCGTTTATTTCAACATTTGTGCGCCGCACTAAACGCATCCTGTGCCAGTTTCAGTTCCCAGCCATCTCAGTGTCTCCTGGCTGTTGGCCATTTTTTGTGTGGCCGACTGCTGCGGCATACGAATTTAATCAGGCCGCTGGGGACTCTAAAGCGGCGAAGCACGCCCCACCAAAAAAAAAAGAAGAAGAAAAGCATAGTTGTATACGTACTTGTAACACACAAATTTCCTTAAGCGAAATGCTGAAAATGTGGCCCAAGATGATGACTATGACGATGTCGATGACTAGCTTCCATGCGCACCCCACCAATCCCCCCTTTGACAAACCGCGTTTGCCTTGGTTGGCCACTGTTGGATTTATTTCGGAGCTATTCGTGTTGTGTGTTGTTTTGCTTTTTCTTTATTTTTTTTGTTACTACACATTATACAAGTGTGTGAAGTTGTAATTTAAGTGCGGGGCGTTGACACGCCCACCAGCGGCATTTGGGGTGCATTAAATGCCGCCTTCAATTCAGGCCTCGGGGGCGTTTGTGCTTCCCATTGATTTTTGGCATTCTTTTAAGCACATTTCTTTCCACGGAAATCATTTTGGTTTCATTTCGATTTCAAAGAATTTCTGCAACATTGAGTGACATTCACTTCAATGGATATGGATACTGTCTGCAGTCCTTACACAGTCGGAAGCAGGCAAAGCTCACAGCACGACATGTCCCCTGCCACTTTTCGTGTCTCACAAGCAACTAAATGGCAGCCTTTCGATGAATACGAACTTATTGCTTTTCAGCTGGTCACAGGTGAAGCTCACAGCGGTCAAGTTCTTTAAAGAACTTTCCTACATATTTACCCTGAGGCAGATGAATATATGTACATACATTAGACTAATTGCCCCTCCGCATACGAAAAGTTAATTCATTTTTCCAAAATGAGAAATTCGAGCATGTTTACGAAACAGTTGGCAAACTCAAATGGAACTTTACAAAGTATTACACCTTACGAGTTAATTATGTAAAAGGTTCGATTGTAATTGTTAGATGTACACAAACATGTAAAGTCGTATTTAAATATATAATTGTAATAATAGTAAATAGTAAATGAATAACAGAGCCACTTAATGAATTTCAGTACTTCATTTACAATCATTGTGAAACTTTCAGCATCGATAAAAATATGGGTTTATTAGCGAAACTCTGGAGGAAAATTAAATATTCATAAACAACATAATCTGTGTAGAGAATGCGGGTACATGGGAAATGGATTGTTATTAACTTGTTAAGCATGTTTTTACATTCCTTAGAACACATCCGATGAAAAACCAATGAAAAGTGAATATGCTTTATTTAATATACGTGAAACTTCAAAAATTGGTTTTCTTCTGAACTGAAATTTACATATAAATCGCAAAATGTTATCTGAAAAATGTAGCATTTGTGTGCAATCTAAATATATCAATTTGAATAGCTTGTTAGCCACATAATTTATTTATAAGCCGTTAGTTGGAATTATAATTTTAGAAGTCGCAATTTCCTCGCTTCATGCATCCTGTCGGCGACTTTAATCCTGCAGCGAGCAAAGCAGGAGGCTGACGATGTGCTTGTGTTTGTGCTCATATATTTTTAGAATACTTTTTACTAGGCAGACATACAATCTCAACTGGCACCTGTCTAGCTGAGTGTCTGTTGGCCGCGTTTTGGCTGTTAAATCGATAACAATTCACATTCCTTAACATATTCTGTTTGATTGATCTAATTTAATGTCAAGATTGATGGTGCAATCTCAGAATTTGTCTAGGTTATATGAATATGTATACAAAAGTGTATTGCAACTTACATGTACAACTTGAGCAGCTGCAGCAACAGTTGCCGTTGACGCAAGCGTCACGGCCATCAACAGCAATGCAATTCCAATTGCCGTTGCAATGTTTAACAGCACTTCGAACTTGTAACTTGCCAAACTTGCCAAACTTGCCACAAAAAATTGTACTTGTATGATTTTTGAAATCTCTGTTTTTCCGTTATATGTGGTACACAACGCGACACTATATTGTACGTCTGCTGACTGCCGTGCAACGCGACTGTGCAGCCCAACGGATGTTTGTGGACTGTGCCCCAACCTGGCCGTAACACGGCCTATTAACCAGCTACATTTTGGCTGGAGCAACTGTTGGTCGTGCGCTTATCGTAAACGATATAGCGCGCTCGGCAGCTGCACGGCCATGACCACGAATCGGCCGTATCCTTCTTCGTGCTACTGCTGCGGCACGGTCTTCGTGTGTTCAACACACCGCACCAGCAACAGCTTTGACGTTTGTGTTTGTGCTCGTGTCGCTGTCGGCAGCTGTTTAACTATTTTTTGGTTGCTTTTTAGTTTTTCATGTGCTTGCATCTCAATGACAAATTGTTGCATCTGCAAGGAACGATCTGGCACCGTGTTACGACTGTTCGAGAGAGTTTCTTTATGTGAGAGAGGGTGCATGTGTGTGTGTGTGTGTGTGTGTGTGTGTTTGTTTGCGGGTGTGGGCAAGTACGTCAGGGACGCTTATATGCAAGGCACAATCAATATTTTGTTTACAGTTGCAATTTCAGTTTGTTTATTTTTTCGTCTCAAAATTGTTTTGATTTTGAACGCTTTACGTTTATTTTTTTTTTTTGCCTTTTACTTTTTGTGAACAATTCCCACTTACGAAATGTAATTTAAGTCTTGCAGATGGAAATTCGAGAATGCATTGATTTTTTAATTATTTCGATTTGATTATTATTATTGAAATGTATTCGAAATATTTATTTTCCTCTCGCACTCAAATACATATGTATATATTTCATAGAAACGGCTTACAAAGCATTTAAATTTATTGCACAATAACAAGAACAGCCACTGATAGCAAAAAGTTTAATGGGAAATGTAAATGTAACGCCATTGTATGACATACGACAATAAAATGAAATGAGACAATAGAATAAAACGAAGTCGATGCCTATTCCGATGCCAATGGCGAAGTCGTTGCCGGCGCTGCTGTTAGGCTAGGACCAGGCCAAGTCAGATTCCTGTACAGGTTGTTGGCTTCTGCAGTGCCGTAAGGCTTCACGTTACCTGCAATACCCTAACTGAGGATATTTTGAGTTATCCACGAAATATTTGTTTGTGGATCAATTTTGATTGTATTTACAAAATGTGTATTTGATAAAAGTTTTTACTAATATTTATTTTAGCTGTAAACAGTTAATTTACAGACATCGTATATAGACTATTAAAAATTGAAGACAGTTAGGTTAAAATAAAATTTACTATTATAAATAACAGATCAGTTTGATATATCTAAACGTATATAAAACAACTGTAAAGGTATTTCATTTTCGTTATACCAAGAAAAATAAGTGTCTTTTTTTTTTTTTATTTGCTGTTATTTTTCTGCGGCCGTAGCCATATTTTACAGTAACAGTGGCAACAGCGGCAACAAAAACAACAACGTGCGAGATACATAAATACGAAGCTGAAAATGAAAGAGTCTAACAATGTGGCATGGCTGCTGTTTGCACAGCATCCATCCATGGTTATATGCCCATGCCCATGCCCATGCTCCGGCTCCTGCTCATGGCCCGGCCTGCCACCCTTTCTATTTCAGTTACCGTTGCCGAAGTCGACGTAGACGTTGCGTTATGCAGTCAGAGAGTCAGATATTTCATTACGTCTCGCTCGATATGTCAGGCTTCACCCACCTACAGGATTGTGCTTGGGTGTGTGCACCATAATTCAATTTCAGCAGCAACGTTGCCCCAGTGTCTGTTTGCATATACTCGCACATAAGGGATTGATATGTATACAAGTGTTCCCCATACGGCCTTATGTGTGTTATGCGTGTGGCTGAAAAGTTTAACGACGCATCAACAAATATGGCCGGCCCGGCACTAAGGCTATTGTCATTTTTATCGCCATTTTTATCATATGAACAGAATGACGCTAAAAATATAACCATGCTCGCTTAGCATATTTATTTTTTTTTTGCTTTTTTTTTTTGTATCACAACATTTGTAAAAACTAAACGACACACAAAATTTCAATGATGGATGTGCTTTGATGTATAGCTTGCCAATATTTTAGTGACTTCCCTATGTCGGAGATGGTGTTCATTACTTGTTTTCGTTATCAGTTTTCTGATAGCTTTATTTGAATTAATCACACAAAGTTAATTCCGGAAACGTTGTAAGGTTTATTTGCATTAGATATTGAGGCTAAAAGCAAACGATTAGCCTTTTTCACAAGACTTTGTTTTGTTTAATTGAACGTTTGAAGCCAATTGCTAAACATTCTCTCAACAAGGCTAACACTTAACTTGTTGATATGCAAATATGCAATTACAGCTAACCATAAGCTATTGATATTAAGTCACGCAGGGCTATAAAATTCAAACATGTAAATAATTCATTGTCAATTAAAATTTCTTTGTTGCTGCTGCCAACATGACTATTAAAAGTTTCAATTAGTTAATGAGAAATACACATTAAGATGTTATTATATAAATGGGGAAAAATTATGTAGATATGATAAAGGTTACCAAATTCCCAACTACATATTTTACAATATCAGATTAGTGTTTATTGTAAGTCAATTTACGTTTTTTAAGTAGAGTCATGTATAAGAGGCATCACTTAAGGTTTTTATAGTCTGTAATTGAATCATAAATACTTTGCCACTAAGCATTTTAGGTGAGTGAGATTGTTAATCTCACTTTACCCACTCCCGTTCCTAAGCGCACTTGAAATTGCTCTATAAATCGATTAGCGTTGTACATGGCAACCGCTTTCCAATTGCCATGTGCTCCATGTGTAATTTCCAAAGCAATTAACCTGCGTGTCGCTGCCACATGCCCTCAAGTTGCATTCAACATCCTTCATGCACATCCTTCTCAACAAGCGCCTGTTGCTTCGCTGTGTGCTGTGTGCTGTGTGCTGTCTGCCGACTGCTGACTGCTGTGCTTGATTGTGTATATTTGTGTTTGTGAGTGTGATTTGGCAACGCACTGAATGGCCACTAAATGAAGTAAACTAATTTCGAAATTCAATCAACGAATTTGCCTTGCAACCAAGCCAAGCCAATGCCATTTTGTCCTGCCTATTATTTGTCGCACTTGTTGATAATTGGATTTTGTTTGTTTGACACTTGAGCACTTTGCCTCAGCCAAGCCCTTCATTGATATTTAAATGGCCAAATTGTCTGCTCGTCCGGTGGCTGCATTGATATTGATATTTATTGTGTATACGTCATGTTGAGCCACACTCATTGCCTAATGAGACGATTATGTTGGCTGAAAGAGGCGCCATTTTGCTTCAGATTTCAATTGAGTTTCAGTTAAATAGTCGTTAGGCTCGTTACATGTATATCGCCAAACATTCTTCATCAATAACTTGCTTCAGTCACTTAAATGGCAATCAACGTCGGCACACGGACAAAAAAGGAAATAAATTTATATATATATTTATATACATGCGCAATTTTTTCCTTTTAAAGCGAGATATAATAAAAGAGTTCGCTCTCAGTGCACAAATCGAATAAAAATCGACGCGATGCTTTTTATGTGCTTTTTTTTATATTCTTCTTTTAATTGACTTTGACGTTGCCCCGTGTTGGATTAAGTGGCTCGTTTTTAATTTAAAAAAAATACTAAAAGAAATAGGAAACTGGAACTGTCATTTACACGCCAGTGGCGGTAACAATTGAAATTGAATGCCAATTTTATTGGCAAGCAACTAGTTGGTCTGTCAGAGCAGTGCACAGATATAATATTTCAACAGAACTGCGACTGCACAAGAAACTGTTCCACACTTTTGGCGAATTCAATAATTTTTTTGTGCTTTACAACTTTTACTTTTTACAGCTGTTGCCAGTGACGATGGCACGTGCTGGCTGACATCAAAAGCCAAAGCAAAGTGAATCGTGAGAGGCATGCATCATTGCGCTTCAACAGTAAGTTCTCGTTGTCGTTGTCGTTGTCGTTGTCGCCGTTGTCATGATGAAAATATAATTAAAGTTTATGACAGTTATCTTCAACCAACAATGAATGACACTAGAAGCTGTCCGTTTGTGTGCGTGCGTGATTAATGGCAGCGAACTGGGCCAAAAGCATGTCAGCAGCCGCCATCTCAAGCTGGCCTCGCAGTAAATGGTCAGCTGTATGGATTGGAGCAGTACGTATCGACTTACAGATCTTGGATTCCAAAGGTTAGGATATTATAATAAAAGCTCTTACAATTTAAATTAAGTTACTGAATGTTGCACAACTATAATTGCTTTATTTAAGCAAGATGCTGTACAGGTTCCTTGCATTTGGCATTTCTGCGACCTGTGGCAGGATTCCATTAAACAATCTACTGCAAATTAAAGTCTTCAGCATGGAATTGGTACTGGCAACAATCAACAGATGCGCACTGACTGCAGCACTAGCAACATTTTCCATTAATTGCCTGCCATAAATGCAGCGAAGGGATTAAAAGACTGTCGAGATTGCGGTTGATCAAACGCGCTCAGGTGTTTGACTTGTCCTATGGACTGAGGCAGCTGAAGCTGAGTTGAGCGTGCAGCTTATAAGCGTGACATGCATTTGTTCATTCCACATGCTCGTTGCGTATTCTTGTTGCCTGGACAGTCTAAAGCTGCCGCCGTATATCTGGTTGCTGCGACAAATAATCCCCCTGTTTTCGGTCACTTTCAAACATGAATGACCAGAAAATGTGGCAGTAGAACTTAGTCTCTCAGAAGGCAAACTGCCACGAGACTTTGAGAATCTCGAAAATTATAATTAAATAACTAAATTACTTTACGAATAGGGCATGGCTTAAAAATAGTTATTAAAGTTTAATTAATTTAATTTAAAAATAAATGTATATAAGTTTCATAATTGAAGCCAAACAACAATTTCATTCGAGTTCTATGAAGTGTAACATCATGTACAGCCTTATCTGCAACAGTTTTGGTCAAGTTGCACAAAATAATTTTATTAAAGCCGAAGGCCAAAATAAACTCGAGCATATACTGCGTATACGCAATAAGCGTGTCTGTTTCGGTGTCACTCAAGTATGTGTGTGTGTGTGAGCCTGTATTGTCATAGAGCTTTGACTTGCTTTGCCATAGGCCTTGACAAGAAAATCCTTTTACACCATTTTGGGGTTTGCTGTTGTTGTTATTATTATTGTGGTTGTTGGTGTTGAAGTCTTTGGTTGTTTTGTGTCTTGCTTTGCTTATGGCACCACTCATTACAGTTGCAAATATTTAGTGCGTGTTATTATCTCTCTTTTTTAGATAGGTGTTCGAAAGATAATACATATACACTCTAAGCAAAAATAGACATTTGAGTTCCCAATTCAAGTAGAAACATTCTAGAGAGGCAGACAATGTCAAGAATCATTTTGAAAATGTTCGCTCTTATTTAATTTTAACATACTCAAGTTACTATATTTAAAAAAAGACAGCTTGAATCAAGAATTTGAGGAATTTTCGAGCTTTTGCAATTAATTCCATAAAAGCTTTTTTCTGAGTGTAAATAGTGCATTATATGGGCTTCAAATATACAACAGTTGGATAATATGCCTGATAAATAAAATTACACTACTAGGACAGAACACAATTATTTAGCTTTAAGAACTTTGTCAGTGGTTGCATATACAATCTTTTAAGTCCCTTAGGCTCCAAACGTTTTGTATAATATTTGCAAAGTGCACCGAAAGTTCTTGTGAGTTATGCAAAGTGAAAAATCAAAAAATCAGGCGCATTTGAAACGGAAACACAATCAAATCAAAATACAACTAAAATACAAGCCGGGCTAGTTTAGTTGTTTCTATGGCAACCCAGACAAATTCCCAAGGGTCAAACTACTTTTGCTGAAACTGTCGTCCGCAACTGGCAAACTGAACGAAATGTTTACGACAAGCGCAAAAAGTTGTTCACGCTTTTGGCGCTGCAGCAAGCATTGGCTAATACATAGACACCCATACGTACTTACATCTGTGTATATAAAATATATATAATTCTTATTTAAATGGGCGTGACACATGTGTGTGTGTGTGGGTGTGTGTGTGTGTGTTTTTGTTTTTGCGTGCGTTCGCATAAAACCAAAATCATGAGAGCACTTCAAACAGTTTTTTGTACATCGTCAGCGCAAACATAAAGTTTTGTGTGTCACACGGGGCGTATGCGTAACAAGCACTTTTAGCCCGAGCAATTTAAGGACACTTGACGATCCATTTTGACAGGCAGCCCGCGGGCTAACAAGAGAATGCTACTACTTGTTACGCGTCGTCATTTGCCCAATTCAATTAACACAACAAGTTGAAAAACTCAACAAGCGAAATGACCAAATCGAGCCACGCAGCTGCCACTTGTGGGGTGGGGTGGGTGGGGTGAATTGTTTGAGGGCTCATTAAATTTTATGTGGCGCCTAACGAAACTTGCTGCGATTCCCTTTGCCTGCCAAACAAATGCTAATTTTCGAGGCTGTGCATTTTAAGTGGCTCAAATCCAATTAAAACTACAACTATGCCGTAAATTGCGTCAAAGGCTGGCCAAAAGCAATGAATTAAAGCTTTAGACGATGTTACTTTAGTTAGTATGTGTGGATAAGCTCGTATTTTTAATACTGCTATTTACCTTGGGCAGCTTAAGGCTTTTATTGAACATCAAACTGAAAGCAAACAAAAATGCATGCAAAATTTGGATGTTGTTAAATGTACAAAAAGTAAGAATGCTTTAACTTAGATACATAGACAGAGAGAGAGAGAGAGAGTTAGAGAGAGAGCTAGAGAGAGAGAGAGAGAGATTGCTCGACCAGAAGATACTCGAATCATCACACAATAGTGTTTAAAAAATTTAAAAACTGATTGTGGAAATAGCTTTAGTTCTATATTTCATTTTGGCAATTTTCGTTTGTGCTTTTAAATTTTACGTACACATATATTTTGTATGTATCCAAGGCACACACAAAACTTGATCACACCCTTTTTCTCGTCCAGCTGTGTGCGGGGAATTAAAAAGAAAAACTGTTTGCCAACTCTCAGGCGCTTTCGATTGGAAAAAAAGGGAAAGCATATGCTCGTACAAGTACTTATATGCAATATAATGAGTTTCGTTTGAATGCTCAAAGCCCTTCACTGTCCAGACCAAAGCCGCAAATGGTAAACAAAGCGACAACCGTTGACACTTTGCCCTAGCGCAGGGCATCTATGTTTAGTGGTGTGTGTGTGTGTGTGTGTGTGTGTGTATTTGTGTTTACGTGCCACCATGTTGGCAAGCTGCTGTTGAAAGTCTCATAATGTTGATGGACATTCGCTTTGATTTGCTGCTGTTGCAATGCTGTTGGCCTTTTTTGTTTTTGCCCGGAAAGCTGTATAACGATGTCATTTGATGTCATCCGTGTGGTTATGAGGACCACGCAATGGCCAGCCTTATGTCTGACTTAATCTCGCTCTTTCACATACACCTTCTTTTTTTTTTTGCAGGCTCCAACTTTTTGGGCTTAAGCTGCGGTTCATAAAACCTCATTGACGCCGCTTTAGGCAACGTTACATTTAAAATCAATTTTTGTGGCATGGCACATACAACAAAAAAAAAGGTAAATAAGTTCCAGCCTTTTTCAGTCACTGTTCTCTTTGTTGTTGCTGCTGTTGTCACATCTGATGAGACACATGAGCTTAGACATATGCAAATATGAACATGTGCACAGGTTTTTCTATGTGATTTTTCTTTGACTGCTGTACACAAAGACACACAGGCTGCTTCTTAGTATTCAGCCATTTATTTTTTTCATTCAAGCTCGCCAGTTATGGTCGGTTCTGTGCTATATGAAGGTCATTGCTGATAAGCACGTAAAATTCAGTTGCACCGAGTCGTATGCGTATTATGAACGCTGGCTTTGGTTCAATGTACTGCGAGTGCTTCCTGCTTCTACCCAGGCGGAAGCTAAAGTTCATTTGTGTCATGTTGACTTTGGCAGGCAACGGACGAGTCCTGGAAGTAGCAACAACAAGTTGGATCCTTAGTTCAACTACAAAAGTGGCATAATGGCCAATGCTTAAATTCGGATTCAGATATATGTTAATATATAATATAATATTAATAATATAAGTTAAATTTCAAAAGACGCAATGAAAATTGAATTGTAGATTAATATAATTAATGATTATAATAATTATATTATTATTATTATTTAATGGCCCATAATAAATGTATAAAAATAGCTTTGACTTTCATCTTTCATAAACGCGAACTTATATCGATTCAAGAAAATTGCATTAAGTCGGTTAGGTGACTGATATAAATATATAAATACATAAATACATAAACTGTGCACCTTAGCGATTAATAAGTTACTCCTTTGCAATAAAGCTATAATTACCTTTGCAAGAGTATTTAGCAACAAGAATCTGCTTTACTCGCTTTGAAACTTCAATTAAACAGTTTCCAAATGGCAAAGGGAAGTTGCACCCACTTATTAAGCAAAGTTCTTGCATAAAATTCAAGGCAGTTGCCACCTGACGTCAACAGTAAAAGTTTCAGAGGCCGGGTCGTGGCACGTGGAATTATTCATTCGACATTTAAGTGTCTGCCAGGGCGAAATGTAAAAGTTTTATGCGCCAACGCACACACAAGCCACAAAAGCGAAGCAAATTTAAGCTAAACAGAGACCAAAGACGCATTTAACACGAACTGCCAAATGCAATGCTCAATAACATTGAAAACGTTGCAAAAGGGGTGAGAGGGTAAAAAGTTGCTTGGAGCTTGTGCCACAAATGACAAATTCTACGCATATAATTTTTCACTGCATACTTTAAGGCATATGAATATCAGTCTGGTGGCTGGTGGATGGTGCATATGGAATTTTGATGGCCAACACAATCGATTTTCATGCAAAAGCAAAAGCAAAAGCATGGCATAAAAAGTGATTTCCTGTCAGCTCCCCTCTAACAAAAAGCACACAAAATATTTTTACCAAAATTGTGTCGCGCTGCGACCTCTTATCGCTGAATAATGTGATTGGGGGATGGGGAAGGTTTTGGCATAGCATAGCAGTTTCTCGATGCATGCCGGATATATTCAACACTTCCGTTGTTTTTATGTCTTCCTCCCCCCAAAGAAAAATAAGCGCAAAATAATATCAAGTGAAGAAGTAGAAATGAAAGCTGTTGCCAAGTTGCATGGCGACTGCTTCCAAAATCCAAGACACGAAATTGAAACACGTGCTGAGCCCGACAGAGAGGCAACCCAAATCGTTGGGGCTGCCATTTTATTTACCTGTGCGCTCTCTGATTTTTTCATTGCCCCCTAAAGGCGCACCATTGAACTATGAATGCGATTTCCATGCAAATGTTGATAGCGTATGTGCAACAGCAGCACGTTCACCACATGTATATACAAGCGCAACAACACCAGCAAAAGCAAATTCGCTTAAATAAGTCAGTATTGTTATAGCCTCGGAAGAGATGTATATTAAAATAAATAATTCTGCCAGTGGAATGTACCAAATATTTTTGTGGCTGAAAATTGAAGTGGTTGGACGCTATTTGAGAAAAATATCTACATATTTACATTAGGAAACATAATACACAAAAACATAATAAACTACATATTCAAATGTACACATAAATTTACTAAATTATTCAAAGTGCTCTGTACTCAAATGGGATACAGTTTTGAGTATAATAAACTCATATGCACTTGTTCCTTATCTACACACAGTAACTTCTTATCTAAAAATTAGCGTTCTCAGTTAATCTTTAATGCCAGATTTTACTTAGTAAATCGAAATTCAGTCAATTGGAGAGAAAATGCATAATACTGGTCATTACTTACACTATGGCTGAGCTTTAGATTTATATTTATGTTAAGTACACTTTTATTTACAGCTATAAGCAAATATAGTGAAAAATCTTGTCATACTGAACAAACCGATATGCACACAATAGAACCAAGTAACAGATGAACAATAGCAGCCAGAACAACAACAGGATAAACAAAACAATTGCTGTCTAAATCTATTGTATTGGTTTTGTGCGTGGTGCAAAAAATGGATCACTTGAGATACGTGATTTGAGTGTATATGTTTGCTTGTGTGTTTTGTGTACGCGTATGTGTCAATGCATGTCTATGAATAAAAATATTTTCATGACGTCTCTGTCGCATTGTCTGCATTGGCGGAAATATTGTTTGCCATGGTGTGTGTGTGTGTGTAGGTAGTGCGTGTGTGTGTGTGTGTGGTTGCAACATACAAACGAATGCCATTTGATTGTGAGCAAGCAGACGCTTCACTTCACATTACTGTCGATGGTTGGGTCGTGAGGGTGATGGGCGTTTCAGTTGATACTGTTTATTATTGCCAGCCGACTGAATGCTGACGACAGACAGGAGAGGAAGAGAGATGGTGATGGTTAGAAAGAGAGAGAGAGACAGACAGATGATGTTGATAGGTTACCACACTGATGTGTCACTCTGAGAGAAATTACAAGAGTATGAATGTCAAATAATTACAAATTAAAAAAAGAGATAACTAATAGTAATAACTAATGCAGAGCACGCAGATTATAACCGACTTCGAAAAATCAATCATTCTAAAAATGTCTTTGTGTTAAATAGAAATTCATTAATTATTAATGAACTTTTTTTTTACATATACCCTCCTTCTGAATAAAATTTGTACTTTACCGAACCAAATATTAAAACAGACAGTTACAATTTAGTAATAATAATAATTTCAATCAAATTTTCTGTATATATATGCGAGACTTCAAATTTGCAGATTTATTTTGTACTGTTCAAAAGAACACACAACTTGGATAGTTTTCAGCATCTCAAGGTGCAACACTGTTCGGGTACTTTGGACGGCATACCAATTGGCCGACAAGTGTCGATTAGCGACGAACGTAGTCTCTGAAAGTAGGTCGAGAGTTAACATTAAATACACATATAATATGTGAGCTCATTTATTACATGTGATAATTTCGCCGAGAGGGGCGAAAGTTCGATATCGTGATTATACTTGGGCTGGGGATGTGCTCGTTTTATCTGAAAGCAATTAAACGACGATTCAAAAAATATGTATGACAATGATTTTAATCACCTGTTCCCATTTTTTTAACGGCACTCATTTTGTTGTGTTGTTTAGCATTCTTGCCAAATTCACTAATTTCTTCCAAATCGGCAATTATAAATATGATCATTTGATGGTTTAGTAATAGATAAAACGCTCAAGAAAATTATCATTTTGATTTAGCAACTGCACCATTCAACTGTTTACAACTGCTGCCACTTTTAAGGGCAGATAAGCTTATCATAATTCTATATATCAGTAAACAGTTGTAATATCTACTTCTATCTAATGTCTATTTTCGAATGCTTGAGCTAGAAAACAGCTGTTGCTACAGTATACCAATATTTAGATTGAAATTTAATGCGTTTCAACGCATATTTTTTGCAAGAAGAAATGAGGTTTTTCACACTTAACGAGACAATATTTACAGCCATAAGAACAACAAGTAAGAATACTGTAGTCGACTGACTTATCGGGGTAGGTCGGAAATGTCAATTGGAATTATATGAAAAGATAAGATATCTATTTGGTTCATACTGGAAAATTACCTACAAATAAATGCTTTTCTGAATAACTTAGAGAGCGACCAACCTAATGGAATAAAAAAATTATTACCTATTGCGATTGCTAATTACATTATAATAATATTGTATGTTAAATTGAATATATATATGGACAACATTCTATTACTATTAGTTCAGCAAAGTTAATAGTCATGCTAATAATCAATGATCTTATGCAAACAATACAATTTGTGAGGATATGCCTTAAGTCAAATAAAATCTTCTATTTCAATTTTAATTATCAAACTCGGCTGCGAGTTGGAGAGCAGCTGATCTGCGTCCCTCTAATTGGCAATCAGTTGGCATGACTTATTGGTGCGGGTGGCAACGCCCATTTCTGTCGAAATGCAATCGAATTGCTGCCCTTCGACCAGTTCGAAAATGTTCAGTGCTGCGTTATATCAAATACAGCGGCGAGCTCTCTTTCTGTTGCACCGCGGTACTATTTATTTGCTGCGTTGCTCAGACGAGCCACGAGAATGAGCGATTTGCAGTACGGAGCTACATATGCTGCATGCACACATTTAATGCGTTTATCGGATTGTTCCTTGGCTTTTTTTTCATTTATATAAGTTACTTATTGGTTTGAATTTCATTTCTTAGCTTGTAATTTTTTTTTGGAAAACAGACTGCTGACAGCGATGGAATAAAGCAACAATTTTGTGAGTGTGGCCCTATTTGTAAATTTGTAATAGCACGAACGAGCTTCACACCTGACTAAATAGGCCAACTCTTGTGTGATGTTCGGCCGAACATACTCTTTCCCTTAAGAAAATTCATATTGTCAAATGAAATACCACAATTCGTACTTGTGGGAAATCTTCTCTAAACGGTATCCTTTAAATAGAGCAGAAATAAGGAAATTACTTATATCTCACAATTGGTGTTTTTGGCAATTACCAATAAGTAACAACAACGAAGTAAATCCCAGTATCAGCAGTAAAGTATTCCTAGATAATTACATGGCTGGTTTTTATATTTGCAGCTTCATTTATAGTACCCATTTGTCTGTATAATAATTATATTTATTAATTAAATGGATTTATCGGGGGTAAATACTGATACACTTTCATGCCATAGTTATATTATAGAAAACTAAGTGCCAAAGAGGCGATGGCTAAAATCAACAACTGGCGGACTTTGCCACACACTCTGAACGGTATCAACGGCCACCTGATTGCGCCAATCGCCAATGCCCTTGAATAAGTTGAGAAACATGCTTGTGAACAGTGTTATATCCTCCGGATTGAGGGACGCTGAATTTTGCGGCAATGGCGGCATTATTGGAATTTTGACCGCTGTGTTGCCAGTGCCATTATAGGCTGGCATCGCCTTAGCAGTCTGCAATGGGAGTAAATCTAAAGTCACCTAACAAAATGATTCTCAAATGTCACTCACAGCAGCAGCGAGTAGCAGTACCTGCATCAGCAGGATGCTCATCATTGGATCTCCTCTTTTGACGTCAAGTGAACTGAGCAGCGCGGCAGAAAACGACTTGATTTTAAGAGAAGTTTGTAGTTAAATGACCCCGGGCATTAATTAATTGTCAAGTTTTTAGCTCGTTTGACATGGTACACTATTTGGTGTTTGCCCAAGTCGAGCAATTGGCGACATTTGTGTCAAGAGTTCGAGATAATTGAATACAGAAGCAAAAGCAAAATTGCTGGGTAAATATTTAAAGTCAGGCATACGAAACGAGCCAGGTACAGATAAGACTCTGTAGATATTAATCAATATTTGACTGTTGCTTGACCTTAAGATTGCTGCGACCAACTGAGTTACTCAATGGCCATTATGTGTACCAAGGTTTATTTGCACAGCCGGAATTGTTTATTTAATTTTTTAAAAAATTTCGTAATATTAATATGAAATCTCTTGATTAGCGAAATAAGACCCAAGCAATGCGCCACTTAAAAAATTGAAAACAATGTGGTTTTTTATTTTTTAAAATGTTAATCTTTGAAGGAGGCTTCCTTGTAATATATATAAATATCTATTACGAGTTTCCTAGTAATCTACCAGCCAGTTTGGTAAGCTAAGCGTGACCGAAAAATATATTAGAGGACGTTCCTAGTAAACTACCTTCCAAGTTTGATAACGATAGTTTTTAAATTGCAAGAGATACAGGCTTTTGAGAATCGTAGGGTCGGTAGTGAGCATGGTCGATAATAATATATAATTATTAATATACCAGTAATATACCAAATTTGATGGCCTTAACTCAAAAACTGCGGAAGATATAGCCTTTTCCAATTTTTATATGAGTGGACATGACCAGAAGTGGGCGTGGTCGATGCCGATACAAATAAAATTTAGTGACTGCAGCCTTCAAATTGTAAGAGTTATTCGCATTTATCGATTTACACCAATCGATTTTATCGATTTCTCAGCCTAATAATGGTTATAGCACCCCAATTTTGACACTGTCTAATGCGGGTATAGACCACTGTATTTTCAAAGTTTCATCGGCCAGAAATATATATTTTTGTCAAATTGTAGATAATTCGCGAAATTATTTAGTGGAACTGCAAATGCGGTTAGCGCTTAATTTACATATAAACAATTATATGGGTGTTTTGTTTATATAAACAGTCTAATCAGTTGCTATGAGTGTGCAAATAACAAATACAAAATATTTATATCATATATAATTAATTTAAAATTCAGTAAATGTAGTTCAAAAAACATATGGGTATTCTTGAAAATTTTACCATCATTAATTAAGGTGAATGCTTTGCTCTCTGAAATGTATAATCTTTACCTATATGTACACAAATTTATTTCGAACTCATTATTTACATATATGATATCAAAAGCCGCATAAGCCCCCGTGGCTGCCTAACAATGCTCTTTTAAAATTATTGAAGTACTCGTAAGTATGCTCAAAAACTTGTTTATTTTTAATACAAAATGGGCCTTTAAAGTTATGGTTTTGAATACAATAAAATTTATTATGAAGTTTGCTTGTTTTCCCTTTAGGTGACGCACTTGTGAAGATAGAATGGACAACGTTTTGTGCAGCATTCACTGTTATCTGAACACTGTTAAATAATAAACGAAAAGAAATGTGAGAAAGTGAGAAATGACTTCGGGCTACAAGCAGCTTACTTCATGACCAACAAGTTTACATGTTCTTCTCGTCGTTGGATCTGGCTTGGCTCTGTCTGTTATCATCTCATATACGTGGTCCACTTTCTCCGTTGTTTGGATGCTGTTTTCATTGAGTTTAGCTGTTGTTGTTGGCTTATCATCTTTTAGTGTGACAATTATGGGATCATCGTAAATGGGTCTGGTGTCAATCCAATCCCAATATTGATCGATATGGTTGCCTCTAGTTGGGTTTACAGAACTGTGATGATACTGCGATGCTTTGGGGGCACACATATACATATATGTCATGCATTTGCGGGAGCAACATTCCCAATGTGTTTGGCACTGAAAATTCCAATATTATATGGCGAAGTTGTTAAGACATTTCATTTTGAGTCTTTACTCACATATTGTCCATTGGCGGCGCAATTGTTATCTTGCCGCGCCTTCACATACTGCATAGCACAAACGCCAATCACAAACCAAAAGAAAAGAAATTTGTAGCAGCGGTCCATATACATTATAACGTTAACAGAGTAAAGCATCGACTGAAGCGATTGGCTTGTGCAACCCGACGCTATATGTTGCTATAGAGCCGTCTTTTGTACACAAGCAGAGAGCCGAACGCTTTCCGAACTCATGCGGGTAATTAATTCAGTAATTTAGCTCAGGCAATACACTGCAAATATTAAAACGAAATCTATATTTAAAAAGACAAATTTTTTCGATATTTAAGTTCATTTTTTCATATATATTTTTATCTCAGCTTTATCTTTGTTTTATTATGTATAAGTAATTTATCTGCCATTCGAATATGAAAATATATTTTTTATAAAAATATATATATGTATTTATGAGCTGAAGGTCGCTACAGCTCCTACTTGTATATTTAATTGTAATATTTTTTGTAATATTAATAAGCAATAATATTATATAAATAATATTGAAAAACAAATGAATATAAATAAAATAAAATATCTGATATCGAAGAACATTTTTCACACAAAATTCGATATGCTTGTAGCTACATATTTCGCTCAGTGCATAACAACTTATTTCCAGTTGGGCATCGTGCGCTCTTCCAGCATTGCAGTATAAAATATAAAGAGCGTACTTAAGAGCACGAGACTTCAGAAACTTGATTGTGAGAGGCAGGATTGAGCCCTGACCTGTCGCAAGGGAGTTGGAAGAGCACAATTCCCGAGTCGAAATAAGTTAATTTGCTCACACCAGGCAACAGTAATCGACAGTGCTCTTATACGATCGATCACATCTTATCTTATCAGAACGGGCTTAGTGAGCTTTAACCGCAGCGACACAATCGCCACAACGTTTAGTCAAGTTTCGGTAGTCAACGTGTGCGTTCGCATAATCACAGTGCCGTAATGTTTACGCCCTGTTTTATATTTCTGCTGATTATGGCTCCGGGCCTGTCGCAGGAGGCAATAACCGCAGAGGCAACGGAAGCGACAACGGCATCGCCATATCCACACATACTGTCGAGACGATCGCTGCGTCTGCCCAACGATACGTATCCATTAAGCTATCAGCTGCACATTAGCAGCAATATACATCTCGGGGACTTGAGCTTCAGCGGAAATGCCACCATAGACATTGAGATTAGGCGATCGACGAATGAAATCGTGCTCCATGCGAAGAACTTGAGCGATATTCAGATAACGCTGCGACTGCTAGACAGCGTCAACCACGAATCTGCTGGTGAGCTTCTGGATTATGTTACGCACTCATACGTTCCACATGCCACATTTCTCATCATACATCCGATAATGAACTACCAGGCCTTTGAGGCCGGACAGCGTTACCGCCTTCAAATATCCTACACGGGCCTGATGGGCACGCAACCCAAGGGCTTGTATTGGATGCCCTATGAGGAGGAGATCACCAATCGTACTAAGTAAGTTGGTCTTGTTGATTTTACGGTTTGATAAGATAATTTGCTTTACGTACTTATTCAATATTTGCGTGCGCTTGTTTTCTTATATAATCAAAAAATTTAATTGAATCGAAAATAATATACGCACAACGTATGCGTTTTGTTTTTGCTCTTTTCGGTTATTAATTTGTATACCCTATATCCAAACAAAATTCGATAAAAGGCATTATATATTGCATGGTAACAATATTATATCAAACTGATCTTAAAGATGAAAAATGTACACAAATCAATTTTTGGAAACAATGTTTCTTTTTGGCGAATATACAAACATCAAATGAAAATCGTTAATATTTAATTAATATAAGCTCATAAATATTTTAGTCTGGATTTGCAGGGTATGTGTAAGTCAAGCAAACACGACTTAAGCTCATTCACTTGTTGATAGTCAGTGCGATTCATCAAGTATGGCCTTATCATATAGAATATGAATACTCTGATTCGTTATGCGCGTCATTTTATTGCATGTAAACAAATACAAATAGAGGCACATTCATACAGACCATCGAGGGTTTAATGTTTTCGTTATAAAGGGACATGACTGTCCGCAGAAACAAAATCCGGCTATGACTTGAAGTCGCTTATCGCAGAGAGCTGAAATTCAGCAGCAGCAACAACAATAAATTTATCAATGTAGCTTATTATTATTGTTTGTTTTTAAAATAATCTTCTTGGGATTTTTTAATTCTCTTTGGCGGGAAATTTGGCAAATAATTAAAAGTTATTCTTTAACCTCAAAGTCGTTAACAGTTCCATGATAATTCTAAAGAATCATATCTTTATTAATAATAAAACAAATATATGCTTATTTACAGCTATGTGGCAGCCACACAATCGGAGCCGACCTATGCACGTCTCATCTTTCCCTGCTATGATGAGCCCGGCTTCAAGTCGAACTACAGCATCAAACTGACGCACAGCAGCAGCCTCATGGCGGTATCCAATATGCCTGTATTGGAGCTAGAAAATCATGGGTGAGTGTTCTCTCCTACAACAGAACTAAGCGTAAATTAAAAATAAATTGTGATTTCATTGTGTACAGCGAGCTGACAACAACCACTTTCCGGACAACGCCGATCATGTCAACATACTTGGTGGCATTTGTTATCTCAAATTTTGAGCACATCTCTGAGACATATCGTGGCGTTACACAGAGCATCTATTCATCATCGACGTGCAAGGACAAGGGACGAAGTGCACTTAAAAATGCAGTCCAAACTGTTGCCGCTCTGGAGGATTACTTTGGTGTTAGCTATTCGCTGCCGAAGCTGGATCATGTGGCACTGAAGAAGAACCAGGGCGCTGCCATGGAGAATTGGGGCCTAATCACATTCAAGGAGGACAGTCTGCTAGCCAACGGCGTCACAGACAGGCACAAACGCATCAAGAATATGTTAATGCAAAATCATGAGATTTCGCATCAATGGTTCGGTAATCTGGTATCACCGGAATGGTGGACTTATGTCTGGATTAATGAAGGTTTCGCCACATACTTTTCCTATCTGATAACCGATATGGTAAGTTCAAAATGTGAAAGTCTGATTGGGCTATTAAATTAAGATTTCGCTTTCATCTGCAGCTGCATCCTGAGGATCATGTTATGGATATATTTATGAAGGATGAAGCGGATCATGCATTCAGCTACAGTAACTTCTTCGATGTACGTCCAATGACATACTACGTGGAGACTGAACCGGATATCATGAATGTCTTCGATATTATCAGCTACAAGCGTTCCGCCTGCGTCATCAAGATGTTCCATCATGCCTTCCATCAGAAGACCTTTGTGCGTGGCATTAGTCACTATCTAAAGAAATTGTAAGTTCTTGTGGGGGAGAGAGAAAGAGGGAGTCACTGAATTGGTTAATTGCAAATGATCTGCAAAAGTTTAACACCCTTCCAGCCAATACAGCGTTGTCAGCGAACTGGATCTGTTTGATGCAATCCAGGCGGCTATCTTGGAGGATGCACTCTTCCCTCAACAAACCTGGTCACATAAGATACGCGACATCATGTTATCATGGACGCATAGTGAATGGCTGCCCATCGTTTCGGTTATACGCAATTATGAGAACGATACGATTACATTTAGGCAACGGTCGATACACTCCAAGAGTGAGCACTGGTGGATTCCACTCAACTTTGCCAGTGCCCAATCGCCCAGCTTTGACAATACGCATGTCGAGTACTTTATGCCACCGCTTATGGAACACACGCTCAGTTTGGAGGAGCTACATCTGAAGCTGGCTGGTTCCGACTGGTTGATTGTGAACAAGCAGCAGACAGGCTTTTATCATGTGCTTTACGACACGGACAATCTGCAGGCTATTGCCCGGCAGCTGCAACAAAATCACACAGTTATACATGCCATAAATAGAGCAGCTCTGTTTCAGGATCTGGCTCCACAGATCGAACGCAATGAAATCGAGTCGGTTGATGTACTATTCGATCTATTCAAGTATTTGGAGTTTGAGGATGATCTGGCACCCTGGAGTCAGGTGGCCGATACTATGGAGTTTCTGGATTGCAAACTCTTTGGTACTACAACATATTCGTTGTTTAAGCAATTCGTTAGACGACTTGTGACGCCCATATATCTGCGACTTTTCCAGAATCAGGATGCTAACGATCCCGCTATGGATGTGCTTGTCCGATCGGATATACTGTTGCTGGCCTGTCGGATGGGCCTAGCCGAGTGCTTGGATTACACGCATCGCGTGGCTGCTGATTATTTTTTCAAGAAGGTCAACTTTGAGAGCGATTATCCTGATTATTATACCATACATGATGCAGTCCTTTGCATGGGTGTCAGCCATATGAACCATGAGGAATTCACTCAACTAATCGACCTGCTGCATGCTACGGATCGGAACACAGCATTTTTCGATGATATCATTTATTCGTTGCGGTGCACGAGAAATCATCGACATTTGCTACATTATTTTAATCTGCTGGTGGGCGAAAACTCGGCTTATCAGTTGATGGATGAAAGGGAATCCATGATGTATCTATCCTATGTGTACAAGTCGAATATGGCGGCACGTTCAGCTATCTGGAACTTTATTGATCATAACTACAAGTTACTTTGCCGTTCACCTCACTTTGTACAGCTCTTTAACGATATGACCGAATTTTTACCAGAGCGTCAAAAAGCATTCGTAAGTTGTTTATTTCTTATAATTGAATGAAATAATTATTGTAAATATTTTATTATTTAGTTTGCTACACTACGCCAAAATATAGATATGTATCGACAGCTGGAACATCTAAATCCCAATCACACTTTGATCGACATAAACTCGCGACGGGTGGGCAAAAGGATGCGCAACAGCGAACAATTTCTAGATAAGTTCGAGAACCAGATACACAACTGGCTGCTTAAAGAATTGCCTCCATCGGAGAGTGAACAGCTCTATGCGGCATCCTTAGGCGTGGGAAATGGCTCCAATCGACCCACAAGTCTCTTGCGTGTGGCCAGGCGAATGGTCCAAAGTGCGATAGGTGTGAAACTGCGGTTTTAGCCGTTGTTTGTATTAAGCATAACCTTTAAGTTGAAAGTTAACTAAATAAATGTAACTAAGTAAAACAATATTAACCGATTTGTAAAGTTTGGAATCAAGCAAAATAAGCTCAAGTTCTATCCAAAGCGTCGGTTTGATTATGGAAGTACTCGGTAAGAAATAAACTTTCCATTTGTATGTCTTTTATTGCCATTTTACTGTCTTGACGAAATTTATTTTACATCCAAAAATAACGATCAATGGCAGACAACTACATCAGTTTACTTCCATATTTTGCATCGGTCAAAAGATTCGTTATTGTTTCTTAGGATTTAGTCTCTTCGCTAAATTTTTTTTAATTTCAAAGAAATTCCGAACAAACTCTCCACTTAATAAATTATAACACTTAAAAAAAAAATAGATTTTCAACTACCTGTTGAAGATCGTTCTTGATTATGAATATAAACATTTTGATCTAAGCCAATATAAAAATTAATGTGGGTAAATATTGATTTTGCTTAGTGCCAATCAAAAAGTTAGCTTTTGTCAGGGACAATTCTCAATAAAGCACAATTCACCACAAAATCGATGAACATTTATCGATATATGCTTATTTTCTTATTTACTTTTATCATGGTAGGTCGAACTTATTTACCTAAGGCACTGCACTATAAAAGTATTTTAGTGCAGCAATCAACCATTTATAGACAACGTCTATAGATAAGCTGCTAGAATGTCGGACAACCGAATGTCTCAAAAGTCGAACAAGGTAATTAACGCATTGCTTATGTTTTAGTTTTATTTTGTTATAAAGGTATTATCTTAATTGTGATTGCATAATTGATAAATTACAAGCAGTAATTTCATAAATGTGCGAGCATTTCGAACTCGACGTTTAATGTTCTTGTGACTCGAGAGCGCTCAGCATGATGCGCTGGCTAATAACTTCGGGGCTGCTGCTGCTGTTAGCGGCCAGTTTACAAGCAGGACTCGTGCCACCGCCAATTGATAATGAATCGCAGCTGGAGACCAAGGGATACCAGCAAGTATCACTGATTACTCCGCGCGAGGACGACAACAGCGATGAGAACTATCGGCTGCCCAACAACACAGTACCCATTGCCTACGATGTAGAGTTGTGGACGCAGGTGGACACGGGTATACGCGAATTCAACGGCATAGTCAAGATTGATCTTCAGGTTCTTACTGCCTCCAATACCATAACACTTCACGCAAAGCAAACGGAAAATTACAAAGCCACCCTGAAAAGCAAGGATAATGCGGCGAGTTCATCGATTCCGCTAAAGTGGAACGTTGGCACACGTGATTTCCTTCAGTTAACACCAGTGGATACCACTCTTATATTCGATAAAGACAGTAATTGGACGCTGACCATTGAATATGAGGGTTCCCTGCGCACAGATAATGGTGGTTTTTATCTATCTACCTATAATGATGACGACAATGTAACTCAGTAAGTTTAGTGCTCCTACATAGTATTCAGGTATTAATGTATCTTTAAATAAAGCTACCTGGCAACGACGCAGTTTGAGAGCACAAATGCACGTCACGCTTTCCCCTGCTATGATGAACCGGCTAAGCGTGCCACCTTTAACATAACTATACATCATAATCCATCCCACACTGCAATTAGCAATATGCCTGTAGACCTGACTAAATCGACGTAAGTTTCAGTGTTATATTTAAAGTTTAAGATAACTTATTTCTAACCATTTATTCGCAGATCTGGTATAACAGTTTTCCAAACAACGCCATCTATGTCCACCTATTTGATAGCCTTCATTGTTTCGGACTTTGAGTTCACAAGCGGGGAGCTGAATGGCTTGCGACAACGCGTCTTTTCACGCAAGGGTATGCAGGATCAACAGGAGTGGACATTATGGTCCGGTCTAGTGGTTGAGGCCAGCTTAGCTAAGTACTATGGTGTGCCTTTTCCTTTGCCCAAACTAGATCAGGCGGGAATTCCCCAGTTCTCAGCTGGCGCTATGGAGAACTGGGGCTTGGCCACATTTCGTGAACAATACATGTGGTGGACCAAAGAGAATTCCACGATTAATTTAAAAACGAACATTGCCAACATTATCGGACACGAGTATGCGCATATGTGGTTCGGTGATTTGGTTTCACTCAAATGGTGGACGTACCTCTGGCTGAAGGAGGGTTTCGCCACTCTTTTCTCCTATGAGTCTAATGACATTGCCTTCCCTGAATGGGATACCTATCAGATATTCCACGTGAGCGACTACAACAGTGCCCTAATTAACGATGCGTCCATATCGACCCCAATGACGCACTACGTCCAAACTCCCAGTGAGATTTCGGGGCGCTATGGCACAATTTCGTATGCGAAACCTGCCAGTGTGCTCTACATGTTCAAGAATGCGTGGACAGATGACGTTTTCCGTCGTGGCCTCAATCTATATCTAACACAATTGTAAGTACATCGAATACAGAATTAATTAATTGATAAGTTTTGATAAACAACAAGGTAGAGATAAAATTAAATTAGAAATTAATTAAAGTCCACAGTCCAATGCAAACAATAGTGACTTTGGAATCGCTTTTCAGCAACGGAACCAGCAATGCAATTAAAATGAAAATTCAATTCTTGTGTGTTTGTTCACAGTAAAAGCCGTGTAATTGTTAACTAGATATTCAAGATATTTGACACTTTTACTAATAATTATACGACATTTCTTTTGTGCAGTGCATACACCTCGGCAGACGAGTGGGATTTGTTTTCCTCACTGCAGAAAGCAGCTGATGAACTGGGTCACAAGTTGCCGGTAGCGCTTGCCGACATCTTCTCTAGCTGGTCCAAACAGGCTGGTTTTCCCTTGCTTACCGTGGAGCGTAATTATCAGGATGGAACATTTACCATTAAACAGCAGCGTTATCTCAACAACAAGGAAACACCCAATGAGGATACCTGGTATGTGCCAATCAACTATGCAACGGCATCAAATCCCGATTACCGCAACACCGTCGCCTCCCACTACCTGCTCAAAGTGAAAGAGAGCACGGTGAGCGATGCAAAGATAGCCAATGATGATTGGCTAATACTGAACAAACAATCCACTGGATATTATCGCATTTTGTACGATGAGGAAAACTATCGTCGGATTGCGCAGGGCCTAATAGAGAAACCCTATGGGTTCCATACACGCAATCGTGCTCAATTGATGCACGATGCGTATCGCTTTGTGGATACGGGTCGAATCGGAGATGGCATCCTTTTGCAGCTAATGGCGTATCTGAGAAAGGAGGATCAGTATGCACCCTGGTCAACAGCCAATAGCATTTTCAATGTCTACGATAGATATCTTAGGGGCGATGAGCAATATGTGCGATTCAGCGATTTCGTTATCGAATTGGTCGAGGATATATTTGAAAAATTGGGCGTCAACGAAATACCAGGAGAACACTATCTGAACAATTATCTGCGTGTGATCCTTGTGAGCTTGGCCTGCCAAGTGGGTAGCCAGACGTGCAGTGAGCAGTCACATCAAAAGCTAAAGCAGTTCCTGGAAGACAGTATTCCCATTGAACCCACTCTAATAACGCAGGTTTACTGCGCTGGGCTGAGTCAAGCTGAGGACTCTACTTTCAATCTGGCCTTTGATAAGCTCCTATCCTCGAATGTGGCAAGCGATCGCAGCTTATTCATCTCATCATTGGGCTGTTCGCACAATGCAGCACAGCTTAAGAAATTGGTTGAGAGCTCCATCGATAACACCAATGGTCTCTCCTATTCAGAACGCACCTCCCTGCTTCCTGCCGCCTACACAAGAAGCGAGGCTGGCCTAACCGCAAGCTTGGAATTCTTGGAGTCTAATTGGAAGGCATATGCCGAGCTCAGTACCACACCTCAGCAAAAGCCACTGGACACAGTATTGCGAGGCATGGCCCAATCTGTTGTTAGCGAGTCTCAGAAAAATCGGGTAAGTCTATAATCCTATCATACCTTTTGATTCAGTTCATAGATTTTCAAATATTTACAGCTTAATGCACTGGTCGCCACAATAAATGGCAATGGAATTGAACACATCGCGAACGATACTGAGACTGCTGTCAACAGAAACATGCAGGCAAACTTCGATTGGTTGAATGTACATCGTGATCCTGTTATAAATTGGCTAATTGCTTATCGTAGCGGTACCGCTCCTCTCTCAGCCTCGATCTTTGCTACCCTGGCGGCGTTAATAACATTGCTTCTGTGCAAGTTCACTTAAATGCACATTTTTATTATATCCTGATCCTGATCCTGAACTCCCGTTTTAGGGGATATGACTCACAAAATATGGCTACATTAAACATGTATATTTGAATTTGTGGTGAAATAAACAATTTTTTTTTAGCACCACTACTAATAACAGTTTCAATAAGGTTTTATTGTTTTACCCGGAATTCGGTTTTTTTTTTACCACACTTCACTCTAATCAATCTTATCGCTTTTTACGCAGCACAAAGATTGTTGTGATAGTAGGTTTGGTTAATTAAATTTACAATTGATATTACAATATGTACTATTCAATGTTACCCATAATTTTTTTGATTCAAAATTTCATAGAACCGCATCAGAATTGAATTGAATTGAATTTTTTGAGTGGCGAATGGCAATGCAACAGCCATAATTGAACCAATTGAACCGTACCCAATGAAAATTATTTGGAGCGAGTTAAGTTACGATTTATCTTATCTTACAGAAATTCATATCATTAAATTTTCAAATAAAGCTAAGATGTATATCTCAGAAATTTATTTAATGAATGGATTCCCATGTAGATTATATTATAGTGTACCTTCTTGAGTTATTTTTTTTTTTAATTTTGAGGTTGTACAGTGTAGTTTCTAGTTCCACACAATTTGACATTTGCAGATCGCATTTTTCTTGTCACGTGAGTTTAGGTTGTTCGAATCTTGAGCACTTAATCAGTTCTTTACTTATTATTATTACCATATATTTTAAATCTTTAAGCTGTTGTTATAATTGGCAGAATTAATTACATACAACTTTGTATTTAAGTATGTTATCATCAAATGATTTTAGTGTCTTTAAATGCCCATGATTTCTTATCTAACAGTTTACCACTCTCATTCCCTTGACAACCGCGTCCAAGGAGTTCAATCCCAATGCCAAAGAGTAGAGTGTTCATAATGAATTCGAAAATCAGTTCATTGATTTATGGTAACAAATTGAATTGGGCTTGCGAGTCTTAATCTTTATATTAGGTGAGGCGATAAGATGAGTATTTAAAGATAAGATGAGCCATTTAAAATGTATGTGAAAATAACGTGGCGATTGTCTGACTCGTGGCGAAAACTAGCTTAAAAGTGGAAAAGCATTAAGGGCTGCTCAGTTATTGACCAGTTGTCGTCGCCCCGTAGACAACATGGCTGTCGCTCTAGCATCGATCTTAGCCCTGCTGCTGGTGGCCACCGCACAGTCGGCAACCTTAAGTCAGTTTCCCCCGTTCGAAAAGCAACATCTAATCGCGAATTCCAATCTGCGTGTGGCTCCGCGTGCCGATGAGGCCACCTATCGTCTGCCAAATAATACGGAGCCAGTGGACTATAATGTCGAGATTACCACGAATGTGCACAAGGGCGAGACACCCTTTACCGGCAAAGTGATCATCAGCCTGATTGTTACTGAGGACACCCCCGAAATTGTGGTGCATGCACGTCAGCTGGAGTTCATTGACGTGATAATACGCAAGGCTGATGCCACATCTGAAACTAAGCTCGACTATAGTCGTGATTTGGAGCGTGAGTTCTACAAACTAACTGCTAAGGATGTGATCTTTGAGGAGGGCAGCAGCTGGGTGCTAACTATCACGTATACGGGCAATCTGCGATCGGATAACGGCGGCTTCTATTTGTCCACGTATACGGATGAGACTGGTGCTACAAAATACTTGGCTACCACACAGTTCGAGTCGACCGATGCTCGCCACGCATTCCCCTGCTATGATGAGCCAGCGAAACGGGCCACTTTTACCATTACCATCAAACATGATCCCAGCTACAATGCTATCAGTAACATGCCAGTTAATGCCGAGGCTTCGAGGTTTGTTTACTTATTAGTTTTTCACACATTCACCACTTACAGATGTCCATTCCGGAACCTATAGAATACTTATAAATTTTAATTTGTATGCAGAGTCTCAAATAGTAAGTAAATGACAGCTGAAAGAACGAAAAATTCGGTTATTACTTAATCACGGTTATCCTTAAGCACGTCCTTACGCATAGGTTATGTTTTTCATTTAATTTTCTTGGCATTCACTTAATCTATAGTCAGTCAAGCAGGAAGAGCTATGTAAAATATCCTGCCTAAAAAAAAAAGAAAAAAGGATTGCTTAATAAATGGCTCCATTTTTTTGTTATAGCCCTGGCATTACGACATTCGAAACCACTGTCAAAATGCCCACGTATTTGGTTGCCTTCATTGTATCGGACTTTGTGTATTCTGAGGGTGAGCTGAATGGTCTGCGCCAGCGCGTTTTCTCACGCAAGGGCACTGAGAACGAGCAGGAATGGGCACTGACGACTGGCATGCTGGTGGAAAACCGCCTGTCCGATTATTTCGGAGTGCCTTTTGCTCTGCCCAAACTGGATCAGGCGGCCATACCTGATTTTGCTGCTGGCGCCATGGAGAACTGGGGAATGGCCACCTATCGCGAGGAGTATCTGCTGTTCAATCCCGAGAAGTCCACAATTAACACAATGACGAACGTTGCCACCATCTTGGCGCATGAGGATGCGCATCAGTGGTTTGGGAATCTGGTTGCCATCGAATGGTGGGGCTATCTCTGGCTAAAAGAAGGCTTTGCCACACTCTTCGAAAATTTGGCTGTCGATTTGGTAAGTGGTCTTTGTCTAATAACCTTTTAACATGTCTCTAGCCCATTTTCTCGCTCAGGCGTATCCGGCATGGGATATTTTCCAACTGTTCCACGCTGGCTCCTATCAGGGTGCCTTGACTGTTGATGCCAATCCCAATATCCGCCCCATGACATATTATGTGGAAAAACCAGAAGATATAGGGAGGCTATACGATTCGATTGCGTATGCCAAGGCAGGCTCTGTTCTAGACATGTGGCGTCATGCGCTAACCAACACTGTTTTCCAACGTGGTTTAACTAACTACCTGAATGCTAAGTAAGTCACATATTCTGAAAACTGCACTCGATCAAAAAATCCAATTTAATTTTGAAAATCAAATTGAATTTGCACAAGAAAAAACATAAATTTATTTGTGATTTGTTGAAATAGTTTCTAAATTTTCGACTGAAAGTTCATAAAAGAATCACTCGAATCGACTTTCTGAGTTGTTGTTCTCACTAACCTATTAACTAACTGTGCATTATCACAGACAATACTCCGCTGCCAACGAGACAGACCTGTTTGATGCCATTGGGCTGGCCGCTCGGGAAGAGAACTATGAAGTGCCGGCCAAAATTGAGGATATGCTTGTTAGCTGGACACGTCAGGGTGGCGTCCCAGTACTAAATGTGGAGCGCAACTATGACAATGGTTTCTTCACCATTCAGCAGGAGCAGTATACCAACGACAAAAGTTACCAGAGCAGCCTGCTTTGGTATGTGCCGTTCAATTATGCCGTCCAATCGAATCCCGATTTTCGCAACACCGAAGCCACAGACTACCTCCTTAATGAGAAGGAGAAGCTGATCGAAGCCAATTCAAAGACCGATGAATGGTTGATCCTTAACAAGCAGTCCACCGGCTACTATCGCATCAACTACGATAATCGTAACTGGGAGCTTATCATTGATGGTTTGATAAATCATTCGCACAAGATTCATGCGCGTAATCGCGCCCAGCTGATTAGCGATTCGTATAACTTCGCCACCAGCGGCCGCTTACCACATGCCATATTGCTACAACTGATGACCTATCTGCCGCAGGAGAATCAATATGCACCCTGGGCAACGGCCAACACAGTTATCACGCTCTTCAATCGCTACCTGAGTGGCGATGAGGACTACTCTGACTTCCAATTCTACGTGTCCGAGCTGGTCAGCGATCAGTTTGACAAATTTGGAGTGAATGACCTCGCCGGAGAGCATCATTTGGTCAAGTTTACGCGGAACGTGGTCATCAATGTGGCCTGCATGGCCGGTTTGAAGAGCTGCTTGAGCGAAACGAATACCAAACTCCAAGGCCTGGTCGATAATGGCACTCCCCTTGAATCCAATCTACAAACACCTATCTACTGCAATGGCCTAAAGCAGGCCAAGGATGACGTCTTCAACTTTGTGTACGACAAGATGATGAACTCCAACGATCAAGCCGAACGTCGTCTGCTCATATCGGCACTGGGATGTGCTCAGAACGAAAAGCAACTGGAAAAGTATGTGTCCAGCAGCATTGATCACACCAACAAGTTGCGCACCCAGGAGCGCTACACGCTTCTCTCTCCGACTTATTCGCGTGGCACTGTGGGCTGGAATGTCTGCGTTGATTTCCTGATGCAGAATTGGCCGGAGTATGGAAAACTGGATTCCGGCTTTGGTGGTGGTAATCCCCTTTACTCGGACATAGTTGGCATGTCAAACTACGTGGTGAACGAGGGCCAAAAGGCCAAGCTACAATTGCTGGTCGATGAGGTCAAGAATTCCCTATTCGTCCCCGACACAATACAGGATAGCGTGGATTCCGTCATTGCAGCCAACATGGTATGGTTGTCGACCAATCGTGGACCCATAATTTCCTGGGTATCCACCTATCGCAACGGCAGTCCAGCTTTGGGTGCATCTGCTTTAGCCCTGGCACTTTGTCTGCTGGTCGCAAAATTGTTTTAGGTGTTACTCACAATTTTAAGTTAGCTCTAGAACTAATTCATCCCTAATTCACCCACAAATGTATGTACATATATACAATCGCAATATTTTGATTTTCTAATAAAAAACATGATAGTTGAGTTGAGTGACTTATTTTCCACTTTTAAAAGCTCTTAAAAACATAAAAAAATTACGTACACGTCCATCATAAATATCTCAAATACTTATCGTAAATCAATACGATCATATGGTAACAATAAGTTAAAAAGTAAGTTATCGATAAAACAACCAATCAACAATCGGCTAATCTAGCGTTGATAAGCGCCATTTTTTATGATGTGTTTAATGGTTTTATTAAAAAGTAATTTAAAATATTAAAAACAACATTCATATTATTACATTGATATTTCGAACTTTATTAGTTCACCCACAGGTTTCTACACGAAACTGACAGATTAGGAATAAGATATCATATTGCTATCATTTTATAGACCATCATAACTATTATAATTTCAAGTACTATTAATAAACCAAAAGAGCATGTAATGCTCTTTATTTATGATCGATTTGATTAGATAAAAGCTAATTCCATGTCAAAGTCATGTGTCAAAGTCTTCTACGTCAATGAGAATTTTTGTGTTTCTTATTTGACTCCTAGGATATTTTCAATTTACAAAGTTGACTTGCCATATAATAAGTGCTCCAAATACCAAATCTAATATAATTACGTTATTCTCAAAGATAATGCTTTAAGCCTTGGACATAGTATTTTACTTTTATTTTACTTTATATTATTTTGAATTTTGACATTTTGTAAGGTTAAAAGTGGACAAGTTTTTCAGCGGATCTAATAATTGATTCAGATTTGGCAGATAACGTTCAAATGTTTCGATTTAACTCTTATATATTCATTTTGATTATTTTTATTAAGTACAGGCTTTAGATTGTTGTTCAGTATTAAATCTATCAATAAATAACTGTTGGCCATGATACAATTGGCAAGTACTTGCAAAAGGCGTAAATCACCGCCATAATCTCTTATCTACTGCGTCGTCGTAATCGTCTCATAATCTATCAAGACTGTAGACTTTATCTTGGTTGAAATAAAATAAGGCTACAGATAATTCTATGTTAGAGTCACTTAAACCCTTTATAAAGTACCGTTTGTTGGTAGGCACACTTTAGTTGCCAAATCGCGTGTCGCACTGAGTGTTTAAACTTTCGTGGTGCCTTTAGATAACGTGGTAAAATAAATAGATTTAATCATTGGACCTTTATCGCTAATTATTAATTTCACATTGTAGTCCACATGTTTGTCTTACGCTTGGCTGTCCTCTGCGCAGCCTGCTTGTCCATCGTCCTTGCGGGCACAAGGAAATTGGACCTGCAGCCGCCCACAACTTTTGAACTTCAGAACCCGGAATATAGACTGTCCGAGGACATTATTCCTATTAACTATAACATAACGTTGCGTCCTTATTTGCTAGAAAGTGATAACAATAAACGTTTCACCTTCGATGGTGAAGTGTGGATTGAAATCGAACCGGTTAAGACTACAAAGCTCGTATCGCTGCACTCAAAATTCTTAGAATACTCGCTCACCGAATACTGGCAGAAGGTAGCAGGTACACCCGCCATACAACAGCTGACTGATCCTAAATATGATGAGCAAACAGACATCCGGAATTTGACTGCAGCTGCAGATTTGGTGGCCAATCAGCGCTACATTCTGCATTTCAAATATACAGGCCAGATGGGGGATGATATGCACGGCTTCTATCGCAGCTACTATGTGAATGACAACAATGAGACCAAGTACGTTTGAGTGCTGTTAATATGCCTTATCTGATCATTAATAAATGCGGTATCTTTTGTGGCATCTTTTGTTTGCAGATGGTTGGGCTCTACACAGTTCCAGACAAATCATGCCCGTCGCGCTTTTCCCAGTTTCGATGAGCCGCAGTTCAAGGCCACCTTCGATGTAACTCTGATTCGCCATCGTAACTTTAACACCGTTAGTAACACAAGGCAAAAGTCCACCATGCCCACTACAGATCTGTAAGTCCTGCTTGAATCCTCTTTGTATTAACCCACTTAACTGCTAATTTGCTTTAGGAATTACTATTCGGATGTTTATGAAACAACGCCAAAGATGTCCACATATCTGCTGGCTTTCATCATATCTGAGTTCACTATGCGCAATGACGATAAATTCGGTGTGCTTGCCCGCCCTGAATATTATCCACAAACACAATACAGTTTCAATGTGGGTCGTCTAATTCTGGCTGAGATGAGCAAATATCTCAACTTGGAGTACTATTCGTTGGGCAATGATAAGATGGATATGGCTGCAATACCTGACTTTTCAGCAGGTGCCATGGAGAACTGGGGTCTCCTTACCTACAGAGAACGTAGCTTGCTGGTCGATGAGTCTGCCACAACGCTGGCATCTCGTCAGTCTATTGCTCAAGTTGTGGCCCATGAACAGGCGCATATGTGGTTCGGTGATCTGGTTACTTGTAAATGGTGGAGTTACACTTGGCTGAACGAGGGTTTCGCTCGATTCTTCCAATACTTTGGCACCGCCTTTGTCGAGAAAAATTGGGAACTGGAGAAACAGTTTGTCGTAGATCAGATCCAGTCGGTGATGGGAATGGACTCGACCATTGGCACAAATCCGTTGAGTGATGAGAACACTTACACGCCGGCCCATCTTAGCCGTATGTTCAACAGCATTTCCTATAACAAGGGCGCCGCGTTCATTCGAATGATTGAGCACACCATGGGAACTGAGAATTTCCAGAAATCTTTACAAGAATACCTTAACAAACAGTAAGTTATTAGTAATCTGTGTTTTCAATATCACAAAAAGGCCTATTGTCCGATGTTATCTGAAATCGTGTTTCCACATCCTTTACCAAATTGTAGTTAATTTTTTTTCACATTTTCTTTGTGGTGTCACAGCGCGTACGATTCATCGGTCCCGGCGTTCCTGCTGAGTGCGTGGCGCCAGAACTGGCCAGAAAATAGATTTAACAGCAGCTCAGGGGATATCTTTGAGAGTTTTACCACCCAGGTGGGCTATCCGCTGATTAATGCCAAGTTGTCTGACGATGGCAATACGGTCGAGTTCAGCCAGAAGCGTTTCCTGCTTAAGAATGATGGAGCCGATGACAAGCTGACCTACACGGTGCCTATTAGCTACACCTCTAGTCTTGAGAAGAATTTCGAGGATACTAAGCCGAAGTTGGTGCTAGGCAGTGCAAGTCATAAGGCCACGTTGAGCGGTGTGGCCAGTTGGGTGATTGCCAACATTCAGGAGACTGGTTATTATCGCGTCAACTACACTGAGAAGAACTGGCACGCAATTCATGACGCGCTCTCCGGTAGCAACTGGGGAAATATACACGAAATTAATCGCGCCCAGATTGTGGACGATTTACTCAATTTGGCACGAGCCGGAAACATTCAATACGACCTGACACTGAAGGTGATTGAGTATTTGGAAACAGAAGTCAATTATATACCCTGGACATCGGCCTTTAACGGATTTAACTTCCTGGCCATACGTCTGGGCACCGATACCGAACATTTCGGCAACTACATTCAACAGCTGACCTCAAAGGCGTATCAGCAGCTCGGCTTCGCCGAGGCTGAAACAGACAAGGCTCTCGATATCTATTTGAGGACGAAGGTGCTGTCTTGGAGCTGTCGCTTTGGCAATGCCGATTGTATTAACCATGCCAAGACATATTTCAAGTCGCTGCAATCGGTGCCAAAGAATATACGCTCCGTGGTCTACTGTGTATCACTGCGAGAGGGTGGCCAAACAGAGTTCGAAGCGCTGTATCAGAAGTTTAAGGGTGAAACGGTGGCCACCGAGGAGACGTTGCTGCAGAATTCCTTCGGCTGCGTGAGGGAGCAAGCGCTCATCGAACGCGTCTTCAATCTGGTTCTGTCGGAAGAGATTCGTAGGCAAGACAAATCCTCAGTGCTCAGCACCCTGTACACTGAGAACAACGAAAATGTTAGCCCCGTCTTTGAGCTGGTCACAAAAGATTTCGAGAAGCTAGCTGTCGCGTAAGTAATTCATATATCTTTGTTAAATGTAAATTATATTTATAATTATTTGAAACAGCATGGGTGGCTACTCCGCGGTCGCTACAGTCATCTCGAACATTGCTTCACGCTTCACCGAGCAATCGCAATACGATGATCTGCAAAAGTTCAACACGGCCAACAGTGCCAAGTTTGGCAGTGCGGCAACCACGCTTAATACAGCGGAATCAACCGTCAAGGAAAACCTCGATTGGGCCGAATCCAAACTGGGCACCTTCCGCACCTATCTGGCCCTGAGAAACGGCAGCGCTATGATCAGCGGTTTCAGCCTGCTCACCCTGCTGCTGGTGGCTTTTACCACGTTGCTGCGTTAAGGCCAGCAAAATGTGAGATTGGGAATGCTCATCCAACGAAAGTATTTGTGCAATTATCCCGCAGTCAAAGTCAATAAATTATTCAGATAAGATGGGATTGAATAGAACTAAGTATTGCAACACCGGCCAAAATTTTAATAAAACTCAAGTAATCTATATGGCTATATTGAGACTTTGGTTTTACAGTTCACAGTTTATTGTTGTTTATATTTCGACGAAAAACTGAAGTTTAGTTTATTACAGTTCACAGTTCAACATTGTATATATTTGAGTCCTAAGCATGAAATACAATGAATTTTTCTAAATTAAAATAAATATGAAGAGATTTTTAATGTAAAATAAGTCTAATTGTCGAGCTCGTAAATAAGGAAAATATAAATCTCTAAGCAATTGCTTTCAAAAACAGGGTTTCTTAAAAAGTTCTACAAAAGGACATATATTCGTCTGATGATGAATGTAAAAGAGAGTGCAGATTCTCAAGAGTAAGGTCTTGAAAAATATAATAGTAAAGACTTAAAAGCAATACTCGTCAGTGCTCCTGATATAAAAAGTATTAAAATATTGGTGCACCCTTCACTAGAGCTTAGGAAATCGATAAATCGCAAATTACTTGTAAGTTGATCAACTAAATTTTGTTAGTATCGTACGACATCTTTGAAAGATCGGCATCGATCATACTAATGGAGAGCCATTCCGCACCTATAAAGTGGAAAAAACTAAATATTTCATAGTTTTCGAGTTTTTTACCAGAAACCCCTTTATAAAATTAACGAAAAATATGTAATTTTCACGTTCACTTTCGTTATAAGAACCTATATTAGTGGTAACACCCTTAAAAAAAGAAGAAACGCCTCAAAAAAATTTCTGCCACCTATAATCAGTTGGCATAATACAACAGAGTATTACGGAGTCGACGCCGTCCAACTGCAACTTCCTTAGTTGCTATATATGAGTTTGTTTTTGCGTTGCTTAACTCGATTACAGAGGAGAATTTTATGAATTTGTGAACAACATTGGGAGAACAAACTGATAAGGTCATACATATGTACATATTTGTAAGCAAATATCTCACAGTATAAATTCCTTTTAAAGACTTTTTATTTATGAGCTAAATAACGTACGATTTATGCTAATAAATTCGGGTGTGTCATAAAAGGTTTGAAACGTTTCTTATTTATACACATTCGATGAATATATAGTACATAATAAATAAATAAATTTCAAATAAATAAAATAAGTAAGTTAATTAAAAAAAAAAAAAAAGTAATCAAACAGTTTAAATCGAGCACCTTAAAAATTGATTAAATTATTATTGGTTTAACACGTAAACAAATATGTAATGTAAATTAAACATATTATACAGTTCGTATTCCAATTTAAGTCAATATGTCTTTCAAAGACTATTGAAAAATGCCTCTGATAGAAATAGGGTTAAGAGCTGCTCTTGCATTATTTGTATTTCGACAACCACAAGCTTCACCATACAACAATAACAAGAAAAGTGTGTAGCTGCCTAATCAGAACATCGGCAGCTATTGTCCACGGGACCTAATCATCAAAATACATCATCATCTGTTTTAGTGTGAATACTCATTAGCCATTAGCTCTTTCTCGAGCATTTCGGCCTACGCGCTTCGCTCAGTATTCAAGCAGCTCTCAGCATGAACAGTCTTGGGCCGGTCATATGGCTGTTCGCCGTCATTTTATCACTTTCAGTGATAGGCGGCGGTGAGTGTTCTGATTATCGGCTCAGCCGCAATGTGCTGCCCACCTTTTACGATTTGACCATCAGTCTACGTGGCGATGCTGAGAATCCAGAAAAAATATTCGATGGCGAGGTCAAAATAACGCTTCATGCGCTTCTGGCGAATGTGCAGCAAATCACGCTGCACATGGACAATATTGACATTTTATCAAATGCTCAGCTCTACAATGATGCAGGTCTCGTCGTAGAGGATATTGTCAACACTTCGATGACATATAAGCAGGAGACACAGCAGCTAACATTACATTTAGAGCAGCCGTTAGTCGTCAAGCAAAGCTATGTGCTACTCTTCAAGTACACTGGTATAGTGCGCACTGATATGACGGGTCTGTTCTCCGCCAGCTATATAGAGGAGCAGACAGGCAAGACCAAGTGGATGGCACTAACACAGATGCAGCGCCTCAATGCCCGTCTGGTCTTTCCGTGCTTCGACGAGCCAGCTCTTAAGGCAAAGTTCCAGGTACACATTGGCCGACCAAACGGCTTGAATGCTATCAGCAACACAAAGTTGCTGGAAACCACTGACGATGGGTAAGTAGGAGTAAGTTAAATGGTTAATCTTGAATTTATAACTTATAGATTACGATTGCAGCCATAATCGTTTTGTAGATCATTTTGATGTGACGCCGCTTATGTCCACTTATTTATTGGCTTTCATGATATCTGACTATAAGGCTCGTGGTAATCTTAGCGACTTTGCTGTGGTATCTCGACCAGATTATTACAACAAAACGGAGTTCAGTTACCAAGTGGGACAACAAGTGATGTCGGCCTTCGGTCAGCTATTCCATCAGTCCTATCCCGATTTGGGTAATCAGGCACTGCTGTATGCGAGCGCACCCCGCTTTCCTCACAATGGCATGGAGAACTGGGGCCTCATTCTTTACAAGTGAGTTTTAGCCATGTAAACCATTATTTGTTACTCCACCATTAGGGGACAAAACCAGAACCAATTAAAAATTGAAGAAAAAAAGGGCATAATGTAATTGTGTAATTGTGCAAATCTATTTAACAGACACAAAAGAATTATCCGACCTTTGAAAAAAATAAAATATATTTATATATATATATATATATATATTCCTGAATAACAACAACTGAGTCGATATAGCAATGGATGTCTGTATGTCTATCTGTCGTTTAACTGTCCGTCGGTCTATCTGATAGCGCCGAGCTTAGTGACTATCAGAACTAAAAATTTCTGATCGGAAATGTACATTATTGTTAACAAAATACAGATTAAGTTAACGGTAGAATTTCACCAATTTTTAATTTTAGTCATGACATCGCAATTAATTGAAAACATGGATAATATATTCAATTTACTTTTAAGGGATGCAGTGCTGGTACAACATCCCGGGTACACGGACGGCTGGGAAGACCAGGAGTATTGCATTCGCATTCTGGCTCATGAAACATCACACATGTGGTTCGGAAACAGCGTTACATTTAAGTGGTGGAGCTACTTTTGGCTAAACGAGGCCTTTGCCCGCTACTATGAATACTTTATGGCTCACCAGGTAAATGTCCACACAATTATATACTGGTGTTAATTTCAGCTGAGTAAATAGCAAGCTTAACAGCTCTACCCAGAGTATCAGTTGGACGAGCAGTTTGTTGTACGCCAACTTCAAATGATTTTTTCCACCGATGCTATTGCGACCGCCCAACCAATGACCAGCCCCGAGTCAAGCATACAAACACCCTCCGAGATTGGTTGGAAGTTTAGCAGCATTGCCTATGCCAAAGGTGCCAGTATTGTGCGCATGTGGCATAATGCGATGGGTGCCGAAAAATTTGAAAATGCCATCGGGAACTACCTAAAGGAGCAGTAAGTGTATATATCTTAATATCAGTGTAAAAATTCACATTTGCCTTTTCGCTGTCAGCCACTTGGGCAACACTGAACCTAACGATTTGTTTGCTCATCTCAAAGAGAACTGGGCAGCACATCAAACGTTGGATTTGGATGAATTCTTCTACGACTTCACTGAACAAGTGGGCTACCCAATGATCATTGTGAATATCAGTCAAGAACATCAAATTATAACGCTGCGTCAAAAGCGCTTCCTCCTAAGTCCCGGCGACGGCAGTGATGCTGATATACGCTATACAGTGCCCATCACATATACCACGAATTTGTCTCCCAATTTCCAAAACCTAACTCCGGAAATGTACTTTGAAAAGTCACGGGATATGGTGAACTTGACTTTTAACGATCCCATCGAATGGATTGTGTTGAATCTAAAACAGTCAAACTATCATCGAGTATTCTATGACACAGCGCTCCTCAACCGAATTCAAGGAGCCTTAACCAAAACCGGCCACAGTGGAATCCCCGTTGAGAATCGTGCAGCGTTCATTGATGATCTCTTCAACTTTGCCAGCATTGGAAGCATTGACTATGTTGAGGTATTTCAATTTATGGAGTATATGACCATAGAAACCGATTACATACCATGGCATGCAGCCTTCTTGGGTATGACCCGAGTGGCAAAGCGCTTAACACCAGAGCAGCTGTCCAATTTCAACAAATATCTGAGCGATATCACAGATGCGGTGTACAAGAAACTTGGAGTGAGCTGGAGCTCGAAGGATAAGGTTCTCGATGTCTACAATCGCAATAAACAGGTGGCCTGGCTTTGCAAGTACCAATCGGAGGACTGCAATAACCAGGTGCGGGAAAAGTTCGAAGCCGAGTCGGAGAAACCATCACCAGATTATCGCGAGACTTTCTACTGTGCAGCATCGCGATCTGGTGGATATGAGCGCGTCCTGGAGTTTTATGAGATTGAGACCGATCCCAGCACCAGAGAGCTTCTGTGGCGCGCTGCCAGCTGCACGAGGGAGTACGATAGGCACTACCACGACAAGATCTTGGGTAATGCCCTTAGCGTGTCCTTGAAGACTATGGGCCTGGCTCAGCTATATGAGCAGAATCCGGACCTAGTGACTCCCATTTTTAAAATGATGACAGAGGACATCACCCAATTGGCAAATTCGTAAGTTGGAATTCAGAAATCATAGGTAAATTATAATTAATTATCATTAACTACTTCTCTTGCAGTTTGGATAGCTGGCAAAAGACAGCCCAGGCGTTAAGCGATTTGGCTGACTATTTTACTACGCGGGAGCAGCAAACTCTGTTCTCCCAGTTCATTGAAGAAAGCCACATGCTTTTTGGCAGCTCGTCTGACATACTTCGCAAGGCGATGACCACAGTGGACTCGAATCTGGAGTGGGCAGACCTGCGTTTGGGTCCCCTGGGCAATTATTTGATAGAGAGAAACAGTGCTGGCAAGCTTGCAGTGGCGGCAACCATGCTGTTGCTGGTCTCTACATTCTTAAGTTTGTGGGCTATTTAAGAGATTATATTTATGTATATTTTACTCGATAAAAAAATGCATGTCAGAAAATGAATAACTTAATATTTTACCCCTTCTAAACTTAATACATAATTAAGGGCCAACAAAAGGTCAACAAAATGTTAGAGTTGCAATGATATTATATCATAGTCATAAACGGAATTATCGCATATCAAATTGGGTTTATCATCTTAAACAACAAATAAAAATAGTTTAAATAAATATTTCGTTTAATGTCTTTATTCTTGTCCATGTAGTAAATGAGTAACTTTGTTAAGTTAAGCATGTGGTTAGATTATTTGTGAATAATAATAATTCGTTACATTTGTAAACAGCTTTTGGAAAATAATTTAAATAACAAAATTATTAGACCCAAAAAATATTTTAGCTTATAGATTTTAATGAAAAATCTAGTTACTATTCAAAATATCAACAAACACCGCAATCTATGTTCCTAAACTTTATTACTGCTTATCTCTAATATATATTCACTATTATATTCGCGTGTTTGTTGACTGTTACTAATGCCCTATGATCATTATTAAGTTAACAAACAGTCATGCATTCTTATCAGTTCATTTATATGGCCAACAACTTATATAAGGTATATTACCTTACCAAATACCTTTTCCCTAGAAAGTCCTCCTATTGCATTTCCTATCGAATGTATAAAATAATCTAATCTTTCACAAAATCACCCATTTCGGAGTTTTGAGCATAAATGCGTCAATATTGCCGCGATTTAACTCAGTATTGAAATCGCCTTCGACATGAAAAGTCGTGTTTTCAGAACGTGTCCACTGGTCATCTTGCTTTTACTGGCTTGGCTAGACTCCTCTGACTGTGCTAATTATCGGCTCGGAACCAGTGTAAAACCGTCTTTATACGACCTGAACATCACTATAAAATACGATACTATAATTCCATCTGAGATATCCTACAAATTCGATGGAGATGTCGAAATCACTCTGCAGGCAGTGGAGGCTGACGTTTTACAAATAACACTACACAAGGACGACATTGACATAACCTCTTGTTCGCTCTACAGTGGGGCTGGAGTGCTGGTGGAGAGCATTCAGAGCAGTAGGATGTCATATGAGCAGGAGACGCAGCAGCTAACTGTGCTACTGACTCGAGCGTTAGTTGCCAATCAAAACTATATATTGAAATTCGAGTACACGGGAAGATTACAGACTGATACGGTGGGACTGTTCTCCACCAACTACACGGATCCAGCGACGCTAACGAAAAAGACGGTGCTGCTAACTCACATGCAAGCCATCAATGCGCGCCTTGTTTTTCCCTGCTTCGATGAACCAGCCTTCAAGGCCAAGTTTAAGGTTCACATTGGACGTCCCAGTGGGTTCAATGCTATTAGCAACACAAAACTGATAGAAACCACAGACGAGGGGTAAGCATTAGAATACAATTCTCGTATTTGTAACTAACTACAATTGACAATTGTAGCAACAATCGCTTTGTGGATCACTTTGAGGAGACGCCCGTAATGTCCACCCATCTATTGGCCTTCGTGATATCCTCCGAGTATAAGTCACGAGGCAACAGCTCTCTGGCCATTTATACTAGACCGGCATATTACGATTACACCTCATTCAGTTACAGTGTGGCTGAACGGGTGCTTCCCGCATTCAATGAGCTGTTCCAGCAGCCTTACCAGGATCTGGGCAACGAAGTGCTGCAGTATGCGACTACTCCTAGCTTTCGTCACAACAGCATGGGGAACTGGGGTCTAGTTATGTTCAAGTATGTATAGGAGAAGCAAACCACAGCGATTGCAAAATGTAACACAATCTAATTGGCGTTTCAGAGATCAAGTAGTTTTGGAACAGCCTGGCTATACCGACGGGTGGACACAAAAGGAGTTTGCCATTCGCAATATAATCCACGAGAATGCGTACATGTGGTTTGGCAACAGTGTCACGATTAAGTGGTGGGGTTTCTTATGGATGCAAGAGGGATTTGCGCGCTACTATGAGTTCTTCATGGGACATCAGGTATGTGTTGACTGAATTTTGCTTTACCCATTTAATACGATTATAAAAGTAAGTGCATGAACCACACAGTTGACCAGCAATGCGTGCTGAATAGATAAAGTCTGTCTGTTATTTTGAAAGTTGTATGTAGCTTTAGAGGCTAGATAACAAGGATGAGATTTAATGTAAATGTGATTATCTAATTATATAATAATAATTAATAATCCTGACAAGAGTAAGTTTTTATTTTGTTGGTTCCATCCCAAAGAAGACAAGCACACAATTGCACATAAGAGAAAAAGCTCTATTGATTTACTGACTCTCAAACTGTGAATTTAAGACAATGACTTTTTTGAGATTTTCATTCAAATTCTTCAAATTTGTTGAAGATCCAGCAATATGCATTAAAGCTGAATTTATTTGTAGAATATTAATTTAAGTCGATTCAGACATGAATGAAGAGTAATTCCCAGTTGAACTCATATTATATGCATTAAAATTTAATACGACTTAAATATTTCGCACATTTCATTGTAGTTGTACCCGGAATATCAGTTGGACCAACAATTTGTCGTAACTAAACTTCAGCATATTCTTTCCATCGACTCTCTAAGTAGTACACAGACTGTATCTTCCGGGGAGGCGAAGGTTAACACCCCCCAAGACATCGAAAAAATGTTTGGAAGCATCACTTTTGACAAGGCAGCCAGCGTTATTCGCATGTGGCGAAATGCAATGGGCACTGAAAACTTTGACAAAGCCATAGAAAGCTATTTAAAGGAATTGTAAGTGTAAATTCACTTAACCCAATTCTATAAATATCATTTCTTTTTCCTCCCTTAGCCATTTGGGAAATACAAGTCCTAATGATTTGGCTGCGCACCTCAAGCAAAACTCCCCTGATATTGATAATGTCACATTGCATAACTTCATTGGTGACTACATCATACAGGTTGGTTACCCGGTGGTAACAGTGAGACTTGTGCAGGAAGACAAAGTCGGCTTAATGCAGAAACGCTTCCTGCTCAATTCTAGCGACGGCAGTGATCCCAGTTTGAGGTATACGCTGCCCATCACCTTTACTACAAATCTTTCGCCCGATTTTAAAAATCTGACTCCCCGATTTTTCTTGAGTAAAATATTGGAGGATTATATTACATTTGGAAAACCGATAGACTGGATTATCGTTAACAAAAAACAGTCCAACTACCAGCGAGTATTTTATGAAGATCCGCTGATGGCCCGCATTCAAAAGGCACTGACAGAGGTAAATCACAGTAATATTCCCGTTGAGAATCGTGCAGCGTTCATTGATGATCTCTTCAACTTTGCCCATGCTGCAATGATTGACTATGTCGAGGTATTTCAATTTATGGAGTATATGACCATAGAAACCGATTACATACCATGGCATGCAGCCTATGAGGGCCTGACCCTAGTCTCAAAGCGCTTAACACCAGAGCAGCTACCGAATTTCAACAAATATCTGAGCGATATCACAGATGCGGTGTACAAGAAACTTGGAGTGAGCTGGAGCTCGACGGATAAGGTTCTCGATGTCTACAATCGCAATAAACAGGTGGCCTGGCTTTGCAAGTACCAATCGGAGGACTGCAATAACCAGGTGCGGGAAAAGTTCGAAGCTGAGTCGGAGAAACCATCACCAGATTACCGCGAGACCTTCTACTGTGCAGCCTCACGATCCGGTGGATATGAACGCGTTTTAGAGTATTATGCAAAATCAACTAATTTAGTAGATAGCGAGCTTCTTTTGCGCGCCTCCAGCTGCACAAGAGATTATTGGACGCACTACCAGAACATGGTAATATTAGGGCGAGGCGATGTGCCTGTTAAGCTTATCGCTCTCGCCCAGCTGTATGAGCAGAATCCCGACTTGATAACTCCCATTTTCCAAATGGTAATTGAGGACATCACCCAATTGGCAGATGCGTAAGTTCAATTTGAGTATTTATCAAACACACTAAGCAACTTTCTCTGTCGCCGGACCGAATTCAAATTCCAATCCGAAGATCAATTACTGAAAATTACTGATAGTTTTTGCAAGCAAGGTTTTTTCTGATTTATTGAATTTTTTTATACTCGTGCATTGAAATGTTTGATACATTAGAAATGCATTAATAATATCATAAGTCTAAATTAAAAATATTATCAAGCAATTGAAAACTATAAAAAATACTATCAAAAACATTTGAAAATCTGTAATAACCTTTTGCTTAACCGACAGTTTGAATGGCTGGCCGACGACAGCACAGGCGTTGAGCGATATGGCAGACTATTTCACCACAAGGGAGCAGCGGACACTGTTCGAGAACTTCTATAATGAGAAACATGCCCTGTTCGGCAGCTCAGCGGATATACTTAGCAAGGCCCTAAGCACAGTGGACACGAACCTAGAATGGGCCGACAAACGTTTGGGTGGTCTCAATAAATATTTGGCACAACGGAACGGCGCTGCAGGACTCGCCTTGGCGACAACGCTGATGCTACTGGTGACGATGTTCTTAAATTTGTTGCTTAAATGAGAAGTTGATTTGCTTTATAAGAATTGTCGCTGATCTCTCGTCTCATGCAGAAGATTAGATGTTAATTAAGTTGTAAATAATCTGTTTTTGTGAGTTCCATTGACTAACGATATTATAAGTAAATTGCATTTAGCACAAGATTATCTTTTTATTGCTAATAACAATACAAAAACAATAATAGAATTAAAATATTCGAATTCATAAAAACATCAAATTCAAAATAATAATAATAACCATTTTGTTATAAGAACTATTTTTCAGTCCAATTGTACCAAAATCTTTTTGATTTTTTTGGTTTAAAATAAATATTGGAAAATAGCATTAACCATAATAACAATCGGATTCATCGTATTTGCTAAAAATTTTCAGTTTTTTTCAATTAACTATTATCTTTTGATTTCAATTACAAGTCATATTAACTAATAACTCATATGATTATATCGGTCATGATATACTTGCTAAAGACGTAGTTGATCGCCATAATCTCTGATCTGCTCTGCCATCATAATCGTCCCCAATTCTATAGTCAATGTATACTTTATTTTGGTTGAAATAAAATAAAAAATCGTGCTGCTGCACTCGGAAAACTTTGACTTAAACTTCTGGCGGTGAGTGCTGCACCTGAATTTGGATATACCACGCCGAAGTTTCGAGCTAGGAGCGCACAGTCCGCAACAGCTGCCGCAGTCGATCGCTTAACGGCTGAATCTGGTCAGCACAATATTCAATTAAGAGCAAGCACATTTGAAAATTACCATTGAAGGTATTCCTTATCTTAAATATAAATACCGCGTGCGGCGTAAACAATCAAGACGCCAAAAGGCCCAAACACATGTGAAAAGTTAAACAAAAAAATGAACTGCAAACAAAATATTGGAGAGCGCGAGAGAGAGAGAATAATATGACATCATCAGTTTAAAGAGTCAATATTAAACCAAAAACTCTGAGTCTCAGAATAAACAGAGAGCAAGAATTTATTTTGTACTCTTTGGCTATCAGCTATCCAGCGTTAGAGCTTTTCGCGTCATTATAAAAACATTTGTATGGTTCTTGTTGCTATATTTTCAGCCTATAAGAACAAGCAGATGTAAACAAAATCAGATAATGTGATATTTGAGGGGAAAGTGTCAACGTCTAAATAAACGTCAAATTTAATATAATATATACATTTTTAAATACCAAAAATACGAAAAGGTTAATTTAAAGACTTTGTACTTACTAAAAAAAAGACAATTATTTTAGTATACAATAAAAAGATTTTATAATACATGAGTGGATTTTATTATGCATTTACTCATATTGGAAAGGAATATACAGTAAGTAAAAGAATTAACCTTTTAACTTTATTTAGAATCTTAGTTTTGATTAGATAACAAGAAGTGAAGATAAACATATTTTAAAAACCATTATTACACATTAAGATGCAAGAGTTAAACTTATTCTTGCATACGCTTTCGTTTATTTGTTTGTAGTATGTTTGTTTACTAAATATCTCGCGAAAGACACATACAAACAATGGTGGGGTATAACACAATTTTGCTGAACTGCCAAGATAAAGCATTCCTGTCCGATGAGCACTCAAATCTCCACAGGCGACTCCACCGGCTCTCTATCCAGCTCTATATTTTTTTCTTGCTGCTTTGCCTCACGCTGCTCGGTTCGGCGATGACGATGACGTCGTCTCTTCGGCGGCGGATTTGGTGGTGGGCTCTGGAAAGTATCCACATCAAAGACGGGATAGCGTGGCGTAAACCGTGACGCCTCACTGACCGTATTGGTATCCGTATCCGCGATGTCGGCGCTCATGAAAATTGCCTGCTCATATGTGGGTGGTGCTGAAATAGGAGGGGTGCAATACGTTTATCAATTATGTGTGCTCTAGTCTGGAGTCACTAGTTTAAATAATCTTCTATAAAGTCAAGGAGGTAAATTACTTACGCAGTTCTGGCACTAAGTCATCCTCGGTGTCGAACTCATCATCCCCATCCTCAGGCAGTTCATAGTTTTGCAAATCGTCAGTCATTTCATATCCGGGATTGTTAACGCCCGAAGCTAGCGCCATAGCTCGGGCCGAGGTGCAGGGCAAGTCTCTTGGCACAGTTGCAATACCCGAAGTAGCAACTGATGATACAGTGGCTAGCGGCACATTGCCAATAGTGATGGGTATGACTACTTTTGGATTGGCCATCAGCCAGTTCATCACAGCCACAATGCGCATCTCGTACGAGACTCTCACCACCTTGCTAAGGTGCTCACATGTGGGCGCCGTTGCTGGGATGCGTAGCGATTCTGTATACGATTTTTGGGCATTATGGAGGACGGGACCACTCTCACGCTTGGCCAGCAGTATCTTTTCGGAGACGGTGCACAGACGAGGCGTATCGGCTGTGTAAGTGGCTCGCAGGTAGAGCATAATCATGAGCTTCCTGCAATCGCTGCTGGAGTCGTTGCGCACATCTGCATGGATGAGCATAAACTGGCCGGGCACATAGCCTTGCTGCTGTAGTGTGACCTTCATATGCACCGCCTTCGTGTGCATGAAGCAAAAGTATTCCATTGCCTCGTTATTGGCCGGTTCGCGAAGCATTTTGTTTTCTTGATTTAGATCGAGCAGTTTGAGCACAGTGAAGCCCACGTTAGTGGTACGATTTGAGGCACCTGGACGTATGAATGTGACCTTCGCTAGATAGCGTATGTGCCCATAAGCGCCCTCAAAGGAGGATGGACAGTGACTGGGTATGGGACAGGCAAAAGTGTATGTATAGGTGCCTGCATCAATGGGAAACGGTTGCGCCTGTTCCGAGCCCATCAAATATGTTGTCGACGCTATGTAGTCCTCTCGGCCCATGAAGTAACGTCTGCGTCCAGGACGCGCTTGGTTTGTGGGCAGTTTACGGCCATATTTGCGACGCCACTGAGCACATGCAAATCCGATTATTTGTAGCTTAATACCTAGAAAAGAGGTAGTGTAGAGCTATTATTATACTGGACTTTATTTTATATAAGATGTATCAGTAATATCTAATATTATCAACATTTCTACTTACACATTTAAGTCAAATATTTTAATATTTGGATAAATGAAAGAAAATAACAACAAACAATTATATCGATTTAATTTTTTTTTTAAAAAGTCATGAAATTTTAATGAAAACCATTTAAATAAAAAATAAAAACCATTTAAATAAACCCAGATATGTGATTCAATAATAACTTACAAAATCGGAAAACTTAATTAAAATGACTAATTATTTGTGTCATATTCTGAAGTAAACAGCAAATGTAATTCCCCTGTGTCTTGTGCCCAACCGCAAAAATACTTTTTGTGCGTTCTGCTTTGCATTATCTATATCATACATTTTGTAGGTCTATAACAGTTTTGGGTTATCAATGAATTACGAATATAGACAAAAACGAAACACATTAAAAAAAACACAAACACATATTTCACAGATAAGATAACAGCCTGTTAGCATAGCAGATTGATATACTTTATATATATATATATATGATATAGAAAATCAAAGAAGTTGTTAAGTCCCTGAAATGGTTACATACCTCTCAGTTTTTTGGTCTTATTCAAATTTACTACCACCTTGCCGGTTACAACCTGGCCCGTAAAATATGTGCCATGTTCATTCTGATCGAATGATATGATGCAGTTATTGGACATTTTTGTGACACCGATTAGAGCTCTCTGAACCCGCTCGCTGTTAAACGGCAACTGAGCCATTTGTTTTTGGTACAAACAATATTTGCTGGCCATAACGACTGTCGCGTGCTATCTTATCATGGAAAACTCTCTGTAATCCGAGACATGAGAGTTTTAAAGACTTAGTCTGTCGCGTTGATGTATGGGTGCGAGAATATATTTTACTTTACGCAAGGCGTACAATTTCTTTTTAAAACTGGAGAATAATTAATATATTAGTAACATTTTTGCATTGATAATGACTCACTTAAAAACACTTGAAATACATACTTAATTTGTGGAACATCTAAATATGGTTGCATTTTATTTTAATACCCATTTTTCACGAAAGTTGAATCATAAAAGTTTTATCTTTTTATCAAATCGCTCAGTTATAGTATCTAGCTTTGCACTTGAACTGCAATTACACATGTCAAATGTAACTTTTTTTTTATAAATAAGAATATAATTCCAAATTATCGTATTGATAAGATAATACTTGTCAATTCCTGTTCGTTGACAAAAATTATGTTGTTTTAAGTCAGTGTGATTTTGGCCAGCTAATCGAAACGCAGACAATCGGTCGAATATAATACTGTAATATTTATTATTTAAATAAATAATTAGGAAAATATCTCACATTCTTAGTCATGGTTGTAACGTGTGAAATTAATCTTAATGACAATCCATTTGATGTTTATTATGCGGGTCAACTTGTTTCGGGTAGTGTAGTTTTAAATACTGACAAGCAAAAGTTGGTCAAAGGTAAGCAGAAATAATATTTCAAAAATAATAATTATTATTATTTTATTTAAATTAAAATTAAAAAAAACAATGCCTTAAAATTTTTTTGTGTGCGTGTCATTATGGGGAAACGTGATTCACTTTTTTTTGTTGATTATTTCTACCCGAATTATCTATTTGAAATTTGAGGCCAACGATGGAGACCTATTGGAACAATTGAGGGCTCAAGTGTCAAATGGTGTTGGCTTCATTTTTTAATGAGTTGTGGAATAAAAATCAATGGCATAACTGCTTGAATATTTTGACTGTCGGTTGGCAAGCCAAAAAGAGTTTTATTTTGGAAAATTGTACGCCAAGGCGCGAAAAATGTATCAGCAAAATGTGTCAGCAGTTTAGTGCCAGTCTTCGTGAATATTAAATCATTGGCGTACCTAATTCAACCGTCCTTTCTTATTTTAACTAAAGCAAAGTTATTATACCGTTTATTTTTTATTACATGGAAAGACACAGGAATACAATCGCTTAGATTGTTTATCTTCAGATACCTCTTAATCACGTGCTTGAAGTAAACCTGGGGGAAATACACATCGGAGCTGACTATTGTCAGCTTCATCTTGGAGCGCTTGAAGGTTATATTGTAATTTCTTATAGGAAGCACATTTTTATTTTTCCCAACCTTTCTGGACACAGCAGCTGGAGCTTGTTTTCGCTAGCTTTCTCTGTTCCCTACAATACTATTAGTACCTCTTAACTTTAACATTCATATTTATTATATTTTACAGCTCTAGTTTTAGAGATTAAAGGCTTTGCTTGGACATATTGGACAGAAGACACTACTGATCTTGATAATAAAACAACATCCAATAGCTACAGTGGTCACGAGGATTACATAAAATCAAAAGTTCAGTTACTACAAGCTGATGGAGAAAGTAAAGCCTCACAAAATTAAAAAAAGAGGTCCATTAGACTTACGTATTTCATTTCTGTCCTAGACGTTGCCCTCGAGCCAGGCAGCTACGTTTACAACTTTGCCTGTCAAATACCTTCCGTTTGTCCATCATCCTTTGAAGGAAATAATGGACGTGTGCGATATATGGTAAATGTAAAACTCATCAGGCCCTGGAAATTTGATCAGGTTTACTCACGTCCATTTACGGTGCTGAAAGTAATGGATCTCAACCGAGTGGGACTTTGCTTAAACGTAAGTTTGGTGATATAAATTTTGAATTTGTATACAAGCATATAAAATGAGTGATAATTTACTTGCTTTTAGACACCTGTCTATTCGGAGGACCAGAAAACTTATAACTGCTGGCCGTGTCGCTCAAAGCCACTCAAGCTGCAATTGTCACTGCCGCAGAAAGGATTTGTGCCTGGCCAGACAATACCTGTCGGTGTTCTGGCCACCAACGATAGTCACATACGCGTGGAAGAAATCGAGGCTACTTTAGTCATGTTGGTTATCTACTATAGTCAGTACAGTGTGGAGACAATCAACGAGAGATTTGTGGTTAGCAAGAAGAAGGGCGAGGGCGTCACAAGAAACTGCAAGAAACAGTTTACATTAGAGCTGCCCGTGCCGGCAACACCGCCGACCTGCTTCGATTTATGCCGCATCATCCAAATTGCTTACCAAATAGAGGTGGTGACCAAGGTTAAGGGCTGGCACGTAAATGAACGGGTGCACTTACCCGTGACTATTGGCAATGTGCCGCTAACGAGGCAACTGACACAGCAACCACGCCAGTCTCCCATTGAAGTGGAAGTTGTGGCACAGCAGCTGGACGAGAAGGCTCTGGTTCTGGTTGATGATGTGCCTGGTGAGGCGCGGGTGCCTGTCACAAATCCCTGGGCTGTGGACTCTTCCATAAGTAATTCTACTATAATTTGGAATTATATAAATTTCAATTCTTAATATTTTACAACAATATGTTGATATTTTACAGTGCCTCCCAGCTATGAAGAAGCCGTGCATGTGCGTTCATACGGAATTAATGCATCCAAGTCTACAGATAGTCAGAAGTACTATAATAATGATCAAGAAAACTCGACAAGCACTCAGAAGACATTTGATAACGAAAATTGTCACTTTATTCCTCTCTATACTGTATTTAATATGGTAAATCCAGCAGAAAATGGTAGTAAAGAAGATATTGATCATAGTACATGGATTTAAGAATGCTTAATAAAGTTGTAAACAATTGTTATTGAATTCATTTACGAGTAAAAAAAAAACGGACATGAATCCTTTTTTTTGATGTTACATTTGGGCAGATTGTCAAACGTTCGGTTCGAATTTAGTTTCCAAATACGATTCTGAAACAACAAGTATAAAATTAATGCAGAGATTTTGATTTTATTGAAAAATTTTACGGTATTCTGTTATTGTTCATCATTGTAGTGATGCTCCGATATAGCATTTGAGTTTCAATAAAAATGCAAAATTAGGTGCTGATTCCTATTCTGATTCTGAATTTCAATCGGTAAGCATGCGGTTCCGATTCCGATTCCAATTTCGGTTTGGCACTCTGCTTTTAAGTATGTTATTATATTTGAATATTTTGTAAGAGCATATAGCTTAACAAAACTGTTCATTCTCTATTTAAATAATGAAATATTTTTCACAGTGCAAATATTTGTATTTTAAACATGCCAATTAATTTTCATCTTTCCAAGTATTTCTGTGTGAAACATATTTCCGAAAGTAAAAATAAATTACTCTCAAGAAAAATAAGTGTACATGTAACGATCCGATTGTCTATCGACTCCAACAACAGATATAATATCGACAACACAAGTATTCTAATATCGCATATTGTATGCTGTGTGTTGAATTCGCTGATAGTCCCATGTTTAGGATTTGCACGATTGCGAGCAATTTCCACTTCAAGTGTTTTTTCCAATGACTCATTCTTTTCTTATCTGCAGCAAAAGATTCGATAAGATTTGAATAAATTATTTTTTAAACATTTTGTGGACACTACGAAAATAATGTGTGTCTTCTATTCAGGCTTCGATGGACCGATATGTTGCTTATGCAAGGATAATTCTATAGATTGTTATAATGTAAGTAAAGACTACTTATCATATCTTGTGTGTGCAGTTATCTATTATCAATCTTTCGAAGTTTACTGAGGCAGAGTACGCTGTATAACTACAGTGGCAGCGGTAGAGGCTAAGTTCAAAGACTATTATCGCACCGAAGTGATCAATATACCTGTCACTATGGGAAATGTGCCATTGTCGAAGGACATGTACATTACTCGACGAGGATTGGATGTTTAACCACTGCAAGCACTGGATTTTGGGGCATCGGACATTGCACGACCCATTGATTCTTACCTGCCCTGGTATGGATAGCTGTAAGTACTTTCTCCTAAGGAGGTTCTTCACATACAAAGTCCTCCAGAGCCTATTTCGGAAAAGTAAATATGATGACAAACCTTACCTCTAACCATGTTGTTGTTCATGTTTAAGATGTATTAAACGTTTAGATTACAGGTGTGTTGATATGGCATTCCATGACGATGTACAGATAAGTCTATAAATATGAAACTATATATATATTGACAGGGAAATTTGTTAAATATATTAATATTGATTAGGAATTTATAACATTTACGATTATTTTATGTATAAAATAAACACTCTACATAAATCACAAATAGTAAACATTATTTTGATATTATTTTTTATTTCTTTCAGTATAAATTCAGATTCTTATCTATATGTAGAGAAACCGTGTTGAGGGTATTATAATTTTGTTGTCGACTTTGTTGTCGATTTTGTTGTCAATTTTGTATTGCATTGCAGGAGACATCTCCGACCCCTAAAAGTATATATATTCTTGATCAAAATCACAAGCAGAGTCGATATAGTCAACTGACCGTCATATATCATACGAATAATCGGTCGAAACCGATATTACATAACTAAACATATGTGGAATATACAGTCCACAGTTTTTTAAAGCGTATAAAAACACTCCGGAACTCCGGAACATCTAAATCTTCTAACAGATTTACTCTGGTCTAAAAGGGTATTTAATCTTGGCGTGCCAAGGATAGACGTTCTTTCTTCCTCAAATTAACAACTGGCTTGGTAAGAATACCAAGAATATATGTTCATGTTTAATTTATGTTTCGCATTTTATTTGCATACGCTTATAAAATTTCAAAAGCCCTCGAAAGAGTATTTATGATTCCTCGAAAAAACCACACTTCCATAAAGGTATGCTTGCGTTGCACTTGAGTTAAATTAATTGTCACAGAGATAAGATAAGAAATGTCCAATGGTTTGGTTAACAGTTAGAGAAAAATGAAAAGAAAGAAATCAGTTTGTTTCATACTCAGTTTGTTTCTATCGGGCCAATAGGAACGTTTGGATTGTCGCGGAATTTGCCAAACTTGTCGTTATGTGAGAAATAAATAGCGTTCCGTTTGGCTTCCAATAACAACTATATCAGTCGTGCTGCGGATTCCGAAATGGCAATTTGTGTTGGCGGCATCACATACAATAATACTAACAGCTATAATATCGGAAATACGAATATTCTAATATCGCATAATGGGTGTTACATGTATAATTGAATTTGATGGCAATCCACATGGTACCTTCTTCGCAGGTCAAGTGATGACGGGCAAAGTGACATTAAAACTGGATAAGGCTAAAGTTATCAAAGGTAAGTCCCCGCTAATGTTTAGTATTCGCAATATTTTGAGCAATTTCAACTTCAAGTGCTTTTTCCAATGACTCATTCTTATCTTATCGGTAGCGTGTATCATTATTCACGCAAAAGTTTCTGCGCGCTGTGTAAATATTACAGGATAGACCAAGTAGCAGAAAGTGACTAATTCATCATTAAAGCTGTAATGGCACGCGCTACATTTGATAACTTATTTTGTTGAGAATATTTTCGTTAAGCTTCTAAAATGAATTAAAAATAAAGGCTCTACCTTTACTTTCAGTTGTCAAGCTATTGCTTAGATATAAATTAAGCTCTTAAAGGTTTTGTGGACATTTCGAAAGTATTTGTTTCTATTAATAGAATAATAATTCAAGAATAATTTCATGGTTTTCAATAAATACAATTAGTTGTAATTGTTTTTATAGCATTTATTCACTAAGCCGATGTGATATTCAATAATAAAAACATAAATAATAATATTTATTATAATATTACAAAATTTTCTATACTCCATGGATTCAGCCCTCAGTTTAAACATTCGTGGATTTGCTGAAACTGAATGGAGCGAATCGAGAGGAACAGGAAAGGATAGATCCAAAGATTATTATCGAGGAAGGGAAGACTATATAGCATCCAAAACCTACTTAGCGGGATCCACTCAAAGCAGTAAGTAAATTCGTTTATCTTCGAATGAATCTATTATCAAGTTGTACATAATTTGCAGCGCAAATATCGATCGAGGCTGGCGTTCATGTCTATAACTTTACCTGTCAGATACCCGCCATCTGTCCCTCATCGTTTGAGGGTTACTATGGCAGAGTACGCTATATGGTTACAGTGGCGATGGAAAGGCCCTGGAAATTTGATCAGTCCTATGTACGATGTTTTACGGTGCTTAAAACAATGGATCTGAACATGGAAAGTCCACTATTCAGGGTAAGTTGATAGAGTCATTAATGTTGTTGGAAAAATAAAATTCGGTATTTTTGGTTGATGAAAATGCAAATATTTAGCACCAACAGCTGAGTTGATTATACAGTCTGTCATTATCTATTAATGCTTTTAGTTCTAAGGCCATAAAGCCAAAACCTTTTGTATTTACGGTAAAAGTAGTTAGTAAAGTGAAATTAATATGCTCATATAAATTTGCGAAAATACTAACAAGGCTTAAAGTTGTCGTACTTAATTAATTTTAAGAAACTTATTCTGTCTGAAACATAAAAATAATCTTCAGTTATTTTTTTTAGTTAGCAGCTCATGTGGAGACACAGAAGACCTATTGTTGTTGGCCCTGTTCATCAGCGCCACTACAGCTACAAATGTCGCTACAGCAAACTGGATTTGTATCTGGTCAGACAATACCAGTGAACATGACGGTAACCAACGATAGTCACATAAGGATCGAGATGCTGCAGGTCAGTCTGGCCATGGTGGTTACCTACTTCGCAGAGCATTTATCGCGCAGACAATCTCGAACGGAGCGGTTTGTTGTGACCAAGCTGATGGGTGATCATGTGCCAAATTACTGCAAGAAACAGTTCAACTATTTGCTGAGGGTGCCCGCCACGCCACCCACTTGTAATAACTTGTGCAAGATTATACAGATTGGCTACAAGGTGGAGGTAGAGGCCAAGGTCAAAGGCTGTCATCGCAACCAAGTGATCAGTGTACCTGTCACCATAGGCAATGTGCCATTGTCGGAGCACTTGTACATTCAACAACGTGGAATGGAGATTCAAACACCGCAAACACTGGATGCTAAGGCTTTGGGTGATTCTGCGGCGGCTGCGTTCGTGCCACCACCCATTGATTCTAATATGCCCTGGACTATGGATAGTAGTATTCGTAAGTACTTTCCTACTTTTAACTAGTTCGCTGTATATAATCACATTTGTTTCTGCAGCACCACCAAATTATGAGGAGGCTGTTCACATGCGTCATAATCCCGATTCAGTTAATGCAATTAAACCGACTGCACCACCGAATACGCAGAGTTTGGATGAGAACGAATTTGCACCACTCTATCCCATATTTAATATACCAAGTCCAACGGCACCTATGGCTAGTACGGAAAATGATGGTATTCCAAATGCTGATGCGAATGCAAACAAAGGAACTTGGCTGTGATCGAATTCAAAGATCCAACAAACCATATACAGGCTATTATAACATTGCATTAACATTATGTAGTCTTCATAATAACAAAAAGTGCACAGAAAATATGTTTGTAAATATATAAAATTTGTGAAAAAAAAAATGATAGCAAAACTCTTACGTTCTATTTTATCAAATTTCACTAATCCGCTCCCTCAAACCTTCGTCTGCTTGTCTGGTTGCTTCTAAGCTTTATCAAGACTTCAGCCGTCTGCATAAAAATGAGCATGACATAGACCACTGTCAAGGTCTGCGCTCTTGTGATAAGTTGAAACACACCTTAGGTAAATATTTCAACTCCTATAAATTCATATTCCGATTCCATTTTGTACTATTTACAGTCACTAACGCTTTCCGACCTTATCGCTTATCAAATTCAACACGCACAACAGCAGAGTCCGCGATACCGATGGAGAACCGCCCGAGTGCGTTCTCAACTCGCACCTACTTAATTTAGTCGCTATTTGTTGTGCAAGCTAAGTGTGGTGTTTCGGACTCCCACGAGTTGTGCTTGAAATCATTGTGTGATTTAGTGCGAGATTGAAATGGTTGTTACGTGCGAGATCACTTTCGATAATAATCGGCAAGGCACTTTCTTTGCCGGGCAGTTAGTTAGCGGATGTATTATTCTAAAGTCGGATAAAGTTAAGGAAGTGCAAGGTATACAGAATCCAGAACACATTAAATTATCAGTTTGGGAAATGTCAAGAGCTGTGGGTTTTACGCATCGGGAATTCAAATTTCCACCAACTAAAAGGGTTATAAATACTCGGAACGATAACGATAACTGATAGACGAAATCAATAAATATATATATATTCGATTATGACGGCATTAATTAAGATAAGAATTTTGTTGTGCATGAAGGAATGCGAAAAGTTTCTTAAATAGGCGCTGTATATAAATAAATATGAGGTTTTAAGTCAACTATGCCTCGGCGAAACATACCTTAAGTGCTCAACTCGTCAAATTGTTGTTGATTAATTAACATGTGATCATAAATAATATGTACCTTAACCTTAACTAGTCTTTGCAAAGAGGAACTAATAATGTTCACTGTCTAACTAAAATATATTGCTTAATGACTTATTAGTAAGTTTGAGTTATTAAACAATTAAAATCCTCTTTAAATGGCCAATATAACTCTGCGGAAGAGGCATTAGTTGCCTTGATTCTATTACAGAGGTCACTCATAAATTGCGATAGAAAAAAAATAATTGGTCGATACTGGCTAGGAATTAGTTTAAAGGAATACTCTTTTTGATTTTCTTTACAATGTATTGAAATAAATAAAGAAATCAAGATATTTGAAATATTACATTTTATAAAATTTTTATAACTCATCATAAATAGCATCTCATATTTCAGGAAATAAAATATTATTTGAAATTAAAATGTAATAATTTTTGAGTGATAAGTATTTTTTTTTTATTTTGTTGCTTTTTAGCAAAAACCTTTTGCAACTTTTCACCTGTTTGCCTATAGGGATTATATCAGTTAATTTTATCATTCGTCATACTTATCTTTACGACAGCTGCGCTAGTTAAAGTCGTGGGCTACTCTGTAACCAAATGGAGCGAGAAGCGACTGGCAAACACAAAACTCTTCTCCGGTCGGGAGGATTACCTATCATCGCAGACCTATATATTAGGCTCAGAGCAATGTGAGTGTAACTAAAAATCAGCGCCTTCAGAATATATTTAAAATTCGCTCTTAATAGCTAATGACAGACACATCATACAAGCGGGTGTACATAATTATAATTTTGCCTGCCAGCTTCCCTATCAGTGTCCTTCGTCCTTTGAGGGTCGTTATGGCTGCATACGCTATATAGTCAAGGTCTTGCTGATCCGGCCCTGGAAATATGATCAGGTCTATACGCACGGCATAACAGTGCTGAAAATGATGGATCTAAACTTTGAAACACCGCAGCTCAGGGTTTGTATTGATAGTTGAACAGAATTACTAAAAAGTAAAACCATAAAACAAAACTTATATCTGGAAGTAATTTTTTTCTAATGTAATGATTATACTAAAGTATGTTTTTTTTTTAGTTAGCCGCTCACAGCGAGAACTATAGGACCTTCTGCTGTGGACCCTGCAAGACGGCTCCACTTAAAATGGAGCTGAAACTCCCCCAGGCTGGCTACGTGCCCGGCCAGCGTATACCAGTTACTGTGCTGGTAATCAACAATAGCGGTGTGGCCGTCTCCGAGGTACGCCTCTCTATAGTCATGCTGGTGAGGTATTTTAGTATTACACCCGAGCATTCTCGCGTGGATCGAATTATCATTGGCCACGCCAAAGGCGATTCGGTGCTGCGGCGTTGCACGCGTTCCACAACGATTTATATGGATGTGCCCAGCACTCCTCCTACTTGCCTCAATGTGTGCAATCTGATACAAATCGCTTATCAACTGGAGGTGGAGGCGATAATCAAAAGCCTACAGAAGAAGCAGCTGATCACCATGCCAATCACCATAGGCACCTGGCCAATCGGTATTAACTCGGACTCGGGGGTGGTGCAGCAGCAGCCACCCAGACGCAGTGCTCGCTATGAGTCATCGGCTGAATTGCCCGTGATGGCGGCGCTCGAAAACGAATTGACGCTCAGCTCTCCAGGTTTGGATATGATTCACCTATTTCTTATTTACTTGTCAGGCCATCAACCATTCATGGTTTTTTAGCAGATCTGCCTAAATTTGAGGAATCAAAGCATACTCTGCGCGGCAATATCAACGAGGAAGAAATTCACGCCTTTGGTGTCAACGAATTTGCGCCTTTATATCCGGTCTACAGCATTCCCGATCTAGCGCCTGTGCTATCCGCCAACAGTTTGAATATAGGTGTCATCAACCAAAGCTATGAAAAGTGAGCTTTGGCGCTTTTGGGGCTTGCTAGTAAAGCTCACGATTTTTGATTGATATAAAATAAATAAAATGAAATATATTTGCGTCTCAATTACAATTGGAAATACCAAAGCTGTTGATTTATCACAGTTTTATTAAAAAGGTTGAAAAGCTTACTTAGTATACAAAGTATAACAAAATACTTGTATAATACTTTGTTGAGGGGTTGAAAATGGTGACACTTTCAACTGGTATATAAATATAAATAATCGTTTGCTAATTCGTAAATGTTTTGAAAATGTATATTGTATTTGAATGTTATACAAGTCAGTGTTGTTAATGATGGAGTATATAACATTTTAATAAGGAGCTAATTCTGTTATATTCGCCAACAGTTTGAATATAGGTGTCATCAACCAAAGCTATGAAAAGTGAGCTTTGGCGCTTTTGGGGCTTGTTGGTAAAGCTCACGATTTTTGATTAACATCAAAAAAATAGAAATTGTTGAATAATATTTACGTCTCAATTACAGAGATATACATTGTATAATCGGAAATACCAAAGCTGTTCATTTATGACAGTTTTATTTAAAGGTTGAAAACCTTACTTAGTATACAAAGTAGAACAAAATACTTGTATAATACTTTGTATAATACTTTGCTAATTCGTAAATGTTTTGAAAATGTGTATTGTATACATAATAAACATGTGAAATTTATACATGTCAGTGTTGTTAATGATGGAAATATATAACATTTTAATAAGGAGTTAATATTGTTATAATTGCTTTATATATATGACAGTATTCATGTTCAAGCTAAGCTAAGGGTTGTAATTGTGGTTGTAAAATTGACTTTTGCAAGTATAAAAGTGTGCGCAAATTGTGTATCTGGAATACTTTTTTATATGAAATCAAGATATATAAAATAGCTTAAAATCAAACCATTTTCATTTGTGTGAAATATAAATTTTATTATTAAATATATGTTGGTTTAAGTCTGGTTGAAAATGTACTAAAAAAATTACAACGCAAAAGTATAAAAGTTTTCATATAACAGTGCAAATAGGGGTTCAGATTGTTGCGAATTTATATTGCATTTCGGAATATAACAAATTTCTAACAAAAAGCAAATTGTTGTATAAGTTCTAAGATAAGCCAATTATTTGTTATACTGCAGGGTAAGCAGTGCACCCTTGTCCCAATAATAGCTGTTAAGTCAATTAAATAGATTCCACAAATTTTGCACTGCTTTAAGAAAATAGAATTCAAATTTTGTTTTATACAGAGGCATACTTCTCTTTTTTGAATGTTACCCACGTATTTCAGCCATAAAATTAAGATAGTTTGTACTATTGATTGTGGACAAGTTCTGAAAGACAGTTTGAGTTACACACATTCTCCTAACTCCATAGACCCTAATCTGGATGGGCAGATCTACAGATATTGCTCTCAATTCCGTAGTCATTATAATAGAAACGTCTTTATACTCCAAAGAGCACTAATAGAAGTTGCCAAACTTTATCCAAAAATGCGGATGATATTGCAGCTATCTTCAAGGGAGAGTACCCCAAAAGTAAATTAAAAACTAGGCGTAAACCCCACCAAATCAGAACTCTCCCCCTGCCCCCAGACTAAATAACATAACCCTCTTCGTTAGTAACAGCGCCCATGGCTCACACTGAACAAGAAACTAGACGGGAAACTCAAAACCCATCTACGGCTAAAGCCGCCTAAAATACCTGCAGAAGATTCATTAGACCCAAGTGGAGTATGTCCCCCAAACACTCTACACTGAGACGCCACTCTTTAATAAGTTAATCACAGTTAGAGAATATGGGATCAAACAGAGCTGTGAAATTTATAAATGCAACTAGATGGATCACCTCCTGATCGTAGCTCACACGAGTGCAACAGAAATGGAGTTAGATCCGACAATCGGAAACCGTGTAACCTAACTTACCTAAACACATCCTACAATGAGCACGTTGATTGTGAATTTAGTTTTAATCTGTCACATATACAAGGAGAAACATAAAATTCTCAGCTAAGCCCCAGCCACGTACTAACAAGCTAACGTGAGGAACCAAACACAGCCCAACAATCATAAGCTAAATGCTAGCGTGCAACATGTTTAGTTTTTATTGCCACCTCAACTACAGGCAGGATTTATACTCAGTTGGGACGCGGTTTCATTGTCTCTCAAATTTGTATGTTGTTGTTTTTATGTGTGGTACAAGTGTGTGTGAGTGTTGGTATGTGTGTGTGTGTGTGTTGTGGCCAGTGGCAGCCGCAACGCTTGGCTGTGGCATGGTAATGCTTCAAGCTGAAATTCAAATATAAAATGTTAGAGCGTAGTTGTACACATTTTGGAAAAGTTATAATCAGCTTGGTGAGCATTTAAATGACAGTTTGCTGTTAACGTAGAATCAAAGTTGAACTAATGAATACAGCTAATAACTAAGTCATTTTCAGGTGGTTGTAAGCTGGACAAAAGCAGTGATTTTAAACACACGGCAAATAATAATAGGAAAATATTTAAGTATCATTTAATCTACTTTAAAACTTGTTACAGAATATTTTAAAGCTGATTGCGATTTTAAGCATTTAAGCCAGTAGTCAGGCGTTAAAAAATTTGCTACCAGTCATACTCTGCGCACACGTACACACTTGCTGCAGACAAGTGCACAACACAATACCGAAGTTGAATCCGAGCCGTAAACAATGTTTAGCTGGTCCGAAATTCTACAGAGCTATGCGTGTAAATAGCTAACATGATGGGAATTTGGAAGTAATTGGCATTTCGAATTGGAGTTTCGGGTTGTTGTGCACATGTAGTGGCCCTTAATACAAACTAAGCTGCTTGTGTTGCTTGTTGCGAGTTTCAGCTTAAACAAAGGCATATTTCACGATCGCCTTTCTCTTGGAGGAATTGAGTGTTTCTCTTTTTGGACAGCATAAGTAAAAAGCGTGTCGTATTTTGAATTTGTAATTATCATCAATAACAAGAGCAGTTTAGCTAAATCTCAATAAATATTTGCTTAACCCACGCATAATTCTGTGTGGCTTAATATATGATTCAATTTAGATTTATGTGATTTCATTAGGAGATTTATTTATTTCTCTCTCAAGTGCTTGCAATTGATTAGCATACTTAAATTGCTTTTACTTTTCACTGATTTTAGATACACTCAAATCTTGTAAAAAGTCAGCTCATATGTGCTTGATAAACATGTTCTGCTTGACATATAACAACTGCAACAACAACAACAATAAAACTACAACAACTGTGGGAATGTGTTTTACATATTCGATTTGCTTCTGAACGCAGCTTTGTCCTTGTTTATCCATCTACTTTGCACCTTTGCGCGGCAATGCCATCTACAACATTTTTTACGTTGCCCGAAATTCAAGCGTTAACATGAGTGTTGGAGTGTGTGTTTGTGTGTCTCTGAGAGCAGCGGCTTTCACGCGTTTTTCACTGCTGGCTGAATCCTGGCCGAGTCCTTGTTGTTGTTATTTGCACATTGTGTTTGCGGCTAAAGCGTGTGTGGCAACAATCACAAGTGAATTTCTTGCCACAAGCGTATCCTTGTGGGTGTGCACTGTGTGTGTGTGTGTGTGTGTGTGTGTGTGTGTGTGTGTGTGTGTGTGTGTGTGTGTGTGTATGTGTATCGAGCAATAAAGATGAGTGGGCACTTGATGTTAGTGGAGCTGTTTTGATTTGCAAAGACCTTGACGTGTCTACAAACCAAAGCAATTATCGATAAGAGTTACCAATGTATTCATTGCTATTTGCTAATCAAATCGAAGAACAAAGAATACTCAATTGGCATTCAATTCGGTTGGAGGCATATCACTATATCATTCGCCAAACCGAAGTCTCATTAATTTGTAATGATAGTTGAACAAAAACACCATCCTTAATCTCCTTATAAATACAGCTCTTAGCACCCGCTAAAAACTACTGCTAACTGATTTTGCAAAAAAAAAGAAGGATTTTTTAACTTTTACAATGGCAAAAAGTTGTCACACTCTCGTATCTGTTAACTTTATAGTCACATCAGCAAGGGGAGAACGCATAAGCATGTTCTAGTCGAGGGTGCTTGGCTATAAGATACCCTGTGCACAGCCTTGAAGCTTCCAATGACTTTTTAGTATAGAGCGTGCACAATTTAGAGATAGCCTCATTTATGTTTTGTATATATATTTAAAATATTTTTTTTTTTAGATTTGTTCACTGCTCAATGTATATAAATGTATATTCATCATTTTATAATTTTAAATTTTTCTCATCCCATTTTTTAAATGCACTTGATGCTATCAGAAAGCATACACGTAAAATTTGGCTTTCATAATAAATTATAATTGGAATCAAAAAATTTGTGTATCTTTTCTTTTGTGCAAATTGAACAACCTAGTCGGAGGCTATAAAATATTGATTTGATACAGGAACCAAAATAACGTCGATTGATAAATCAAGTCTACGGCTCATTAACTCAAATATATAAGCATTTAAATATATAATAATAAACAAAATAAAATAAATAATAAATAAATATACATGTATATAACAAAATAACAAAAGCTGTGTTGTTGCACATTAGCTTACCGAGATCATACAGATAATCAGACAGATTGGATCTAAGCTAACTTTTTATTCCCGTTACATTCCCTAGGAAAAATGTCCAACACCCATTTTGCTAATTATTTGTCTTAAAGGGTATGCAAGCAACAAAAATGTGTACTACGAAAAATTTTAGCTGGCAAGGGTTAAGCCAAGTGGCACAAAACAAAAGTTTTATATCAACAACAAACAAAGCGCCTGACATGAGAAAATTGTAAGCTACTTTACAGGGCCGCAAATGCAGGCAGCAGAAGAGCCTAAAGATAAGCTGCACAGAATATATATACCTAAATGGTGCAACGCCGCTGGGCTTGATGGGGGAAACGCGGGGATAGTTCTATTCAATTATGTTGGGATAGCAGGAGTGCAGAGGACCATGCTGCACATGGATAACTGAAAAGTTTTGACAGTCAGTCGAAGTCAAAGTTTATGGCAGATAGAAAATCAATGCAGGTGCTATCCAAGCCTAACCCCTCACCCAGCTGATTGGAGTGCCACAATGTCACCAACGAGGTATTCACAAAAATTTCATAAATCAAAGTGGTGCGGGATGCGCGTGCATTGACTCAAGTAACATTCGTGGCGGAGGGATCAAAGGAGCAAGGGAGTAAGGATTCAACTTCTACTCACGCCACAGTAATTGCCTTATGCTGTGAAGCGTGACGCGGTCAACAACGAAACGTGAGCAAACCATTTTTGTTATTACACACTCCAACCACACAAACCAGCTTCCCTCCGCATGAACATACACATCTCTATATAGACATAGCATGTTGGCCAACATGAAAAAGTTCAAAAGTTTTATGATATTTTAGTTATTTGATGCGTTCGTTCGCTGGAGTTTGTTCACTGCCCTCAGGGTCTCAAAAGCTTACTATATGAAATATGTTGCTTATACTGTATTCATTTTGTAAATGGAAAACACTGAAAACACTGAAATCGAAGTAACGTTACAGATAACATATTTTGCCAAGGATACGTTCTTGTAAACTGACTTTTGATTTTGTATTGGGGCTTGTAATGCATTAAAGAAGGCGTCTCCAACTCCATAAAGCATATATATTTTGTTAACAATATTACTAGACATTATGGTGTCTTCACCAAGATATCCTGACTAAAATCACTGAATATTAGTGTTACTCTGCTACTCAAATTTGGGCAAATATTATATTTTTTACTGAAATTTAAAATTCATCAGTTGGACTCTGTGTACAAGGATTTTTTAATCTTCGGCGAACAAATATGCATTTCCCTTTTATTAATATTTCATAGATAAGTGAATTACCGATTTATTTATATAATATATTTACTTTTTCATTAATGCGATTGAAATATTTAAAAAATGATTTAATTAAAAAAATATAAAATTAGTTAAAAAAAACCAGTATTTAATTCTCAATTATTTGTTTGCGCTTTTTAATTTAAGGTAAATAAAATATATTAAAATTATTAAAATTTTCAAAAATTGTTCATAAATTTTACACTTTTATTTAACGCTGCAATAAGTAAAGATAGATCAACAAAATGTTAATTTCAATAAATAATTTCTTCTTCGATTGCAGTCAACTGTTTTTACATGTAGGTAATTTAAGCTGGCATGCAAAAAGACAATATTTTCAAAGCTATTCAAGTGTATTCACACACAAATGCGTACACTCTCATACAAACACTTGAAACTGACACACATTGAAGCGAGCAAAGCAAATTAAAAAGTCATCAAACCCGAGGTCAGCAAAAAAAAAAACAAAAAAAAAACGCAAAATATGACAAACATTGCAATACTAATAAATTATACAGCTGGCGGCAATCAAAACCAGGGTATAAAATCTTTTTTATATAAGGTAAAGAAATTTGCAATTCTTTAGCAACACAATCACACAATATAAAATGCAACACACACACACACCATCATTGCATAGACTATGTGGGAAAGTTAATAAGCAGTTTCTTTGAGGACTTGCGCCACAGGCTTTGAGCCCTGCCCCACACCTCCGACGTATGCATTATTTTTCATGGCAGATTTATGGCAAAAAGAGAAACAAAAAACACAAAACCAAAAAAAATGTATATACAAAAACCACAGACGATGTGCTGAGAGTGATGATATCAGGCAGGTGGCGAAAGTTTATTGCCCATACGAGTATGGCACAATGGCACCCTGTGAGTTGGGCTTGCAAAGCAATGAAAAAAAGGGAAAATAAAATAAGAGCTGTGGGAACAATTTGCGAAGCTGACGCTCTAATTAATGGAAGACTTTTCCATAGAAAAAAGCACAAAGAAAATTTAGATAATTAAAAAAACTGCAACAGTAAGTACAACTAGAGCAACTGGGGTAAAACTTCAACTTTGCCGGCAAACGCGTTTAGATACACATATATATATACATATATTCTCTGTATAGAGATATTTGTGCAGCTTGGCCATTTCTTGTGATTATTTCTAAGAACATAGGTCCATGCTGCAGTTTCGAAGACAGCAATACAAATTGCTAGCGGGCTGCAAGTAATTGTCGCTGCTTCGCTACTTTGGATTTGGATTTCTATTTTGGACTTGGCTTTGGCTTTGGCGCCGCTCAACATCATTAAATGTACATAATGGAATTGCTGTGATTTGTTTCTCAAGCTGAAGATTTATTATCTCACCCGGCATTTTCCAGCCGAAAAAATCGGCTTTATGTTACGCTTGCCTGATGACTGAGTGCAGCCAGACGAAAACGAGGACGACAGGGCGAGTGGGCCAAACTGGGTACAGATGACAGGGGACTGCTCCCTTTTACCCATAAACATTACAATGACAATCAAAGTCGCTTACACAAAGTCATTTGTGAGAATTTATTGTTACGACTGCGGCAATGGCAAAACTTTACGCATTTAATTTGTGCAAAATTTGCTTATGACTCAAAATTTAATTAACCTGACGAAAACTTTGATATCTGAAATAAGTTCCAACTTACGCCATCGGCTTAAATTCGATTGGCGGCATATGGCTTATAAATTGTAATTGATATTATTATATTTATAATTACATTTTAGAAAACCTAGTAAAAACTTTTCTACCTAAACATCGATCCTACTGGCGTTAGGCCTCGATGAAAGTTGGACTTCTAAATACTCCGAATTCTTACTTCGCTTCGAAAATCCTTTTTGAAATGTCAAACACAATTTTTGATATCGTGTAGAAATGTGTTTTCAAAACACACAAGCAATTGACAATCTAGCTAACGTTTGTTTCTCAAGTTTTGATTTGCAGTAACTTTCATTATTTGCATGTCAAGTTATGTCTATGCAAAAGTTTGCAGAGCAGTTTGCATTCACATATGCTTGAAATGATTGCAGGACTTCATTTTATTAAAATTTGTCAGTTCGGGCTTGAGTAATGGCTGCAATAGTTAAAATTAATTGCTTGTAAGACTTTTAAGACTACAAAGTCCTTGCCATGTCTGCTCCTTGATCCATCCTGCAAGCGCCTTCAGCATTTCTCATGCCTTCAAAGGTGAACGGTAGTTATCAAATAAATTAAATGTTGACCATGACAAAAAGCTGTCACAGAATCCGTTAAGTTTCCGGCCAAGTTTTGTAGATTGGTGAGATAATATTTCTTCGTATGTCCTAGATTTTGTATATACTGCAATTTGTGTCTATCGCACACGCAAAATGATATATTTATTATTTGCTATAGTAAATTGTCTAATGTACTTGAAGTAATTAATAGCTGAGAATTCACATTCAAAATATTTGGAAGATGAAAAGAGCCGAAAAGAATCTTACGGCTTCAAAAACAGTTTAATTTAATTTCATTAACTAAAAGCACTTAACATAAAAAACTGTAAAAAATACTTTATTACTGCTATTAATATTTTGTATATATAACTCTACATAATCATAATCCTCAGCATATTGTTAATTTCCCTTAGCGCTGACAATTTAAATGTTAAGCCTAAAAGGTTTTTTTATGCTTGGTATTGAATTGGTAATATTAATTGTATTACATTTGAAAGTGTGGCAAAGATTTTTATTGGTATTTTAATGCATTGAATACCAATGGAATTTTTAAATATTAATGCCTTCTGCAATACATTTATAATCGTCGCATACATTTACATAATAATTATTAAAGACAGCAAAAAATATATGTTAGGCATACAGTTCAGTGTTAAAGTGCTTAAATTAAATCTATATATGTGTATAAATATCGATTTTTCTGTCACCAAGTTTGTTGTCAGCTGTAATCAGGGAGTTGCTCTCTAAAACTGCTGCCAATCAGCAACAAAATTAATGCTCAAGCATAATTGCTTGGCTCCACAAATTAGCCACATTTAGTGGTTTTGGCGGTATGCGCATTAAGGCTTAAGGGGGTTGTTTGACTGCACTTAATACTTGCTACATGCCGGAATCTATAATTTATGTTCGACGAACTTGTATAATTAAATGAATATGTAGATAATGTCGTTGTTTCATCACAATATTTGGCACCTGGGCTTTGTCATTGTTAACCGCGGTTAAGCTAAATCTTTTTGGCCACAAATATCTAGTTTACAATGTTTGAAAATTTAAGGTAGCTATTTGATTTTAAATTAATAAAGAGGATTGCTAATAATTGCATCACTTCTTAGCCTATATTCATTACGTATTTCTTAAAGAAAGTTTAAAGCGTAGCCAGTTTTTGTTATGCATTGCGAATCTTTCGAAATTGAAAACCACTTAAAGATATATAAAACTTACTGTAGTTAATTTTCATATTAATATTAACATAAATTACATTAGTTACCTGCATTTGTATTTGTTATTGAGAGTTACCCATTCACAGTAAGCCAGTAATAAAATCGTAAACAATTTCAAAGTTTTTATGGTAGTTACCAAATGACTTGTAATTAGAAGCACTTGCATATTCTCAAGTGTTCTTAATCGTAAACTTTACCCCTGCACCTAGTCAGGTGTTATATAACAGCCACTTGGATTTGCCTATATAAACGGATTTGCAATGCTGAGTTCATAAATAGTTCATTGCGTTGCCATTAGCCTGGCTGGCACTTACACACACTCACACCTAATTATACCTTCTACTTGGCAGGCTCATTGACCTAATGCGTGTAATTCATTAGCTGCAATTAGAGTTCAATTCAAGTGCCGGACATGGTTCAAGGTCTGCTTTGGCGGCACAGCAAATGTTGCCATTGCCATCGAACAGACATGTAGCACTTCATTAATAGGGAGTGGCATCTGTGCTTCGCAAAGCACATCGCATCCTCCACTGGTCCCCTATAGCAAAATTATAATAATAATGGGGTCGTTTGTTTTCACGGCTCACGTGCTACGTTGGCGTTGTTAAATGCGTCCTTAATAGGCACAGCATTTGTGGCAATGTTTTTGCAGCACACACAGTTGCCTCCTGTCCTGTCCGAGTCCGTCGAGTCAGCTTCGTATATATGTAGCTACGTAGACGTATGTGTGCACAGCTTGATGATTGCTCATAATTGTGTTACATCTTGCGTGGGTTGCTTTTTGCCTGGTGATTCCACGAAAATCAAATGAAAAGAAATACGCACAACTTTATAATATGGATTACCCACATATATAATTCATGATGTGTGTGCGATAATTTTTATTCCATTTTCTAATTTATTGCAATCACATGATTCGCATTAATTGAAGCATTTTTTTTAATTCATTTATTTCTTTTCCTTTTAACATGTATATGTGAGTAAGCTAGTGTGAGATATTGAATTTTCAGTAGGATTATTTGCAAAATGAGAATGGTCGATAAATCTGTCAATCTGCAATCAAAATTCACTCAAGAAGTAATTTTAATTATTTTTAATTGAATCACAAGGAAATTACATAAATTATTTTTAATATTTTTGTGTAGCGATTAATGTTTATTTACAGAGGCACTATAAAATGTTAAAAAGTTCCTCACTTGATGTTTTATTCTGATCATATTAAACTTGATATGAAATTTAAGTCTAAAAGAAAAGATTAATAAATAAATGAGCTTTTTACATTTTGAAGCAAAATTCTCAATCACTGATTATTCTAATAACGATTGCCACAAGAATCATGACAAATGTTAAAAGTTCCGATGCAGAAACCAGAGTACCGCAAGATCAAAATACTATTTTAAGTGTAAGTATCGCTTCTGAGTTTCCAATTTCACTCAATTACTCAGTTTACTTCAAAAAGAATGTGGAAAAGTGTTGCTTAAGGACCAAAATTCACCAACACAGTTTGAATTCTTTCACTCAGGGCACAAAAAATCCCAAATACATTGAAAGCATCAAGTCCGACTTGGATTGTGGTGTGGTGCCAATGAGAGTATTTAGAGATCAGGTCGATTGGAGCAGACATCCTAGCTTCTCTATGAAGAAAATCGATTAGTAAGTGTGCAAAATATTATCTACATTTGTATTGCATTTACTATGATAGTCAGCTGGAGTGCGAAATGCGCTATGCGGAGAATCGGGAGAAATATAATGTACAACTTAATCGGGAAATGGAATTCATAATATCCTCAAAACAAAAGATATACGATCAGTACTTTACAAGAAGGTTTGTCTCAATATAATTGTTGAGCTCTTTTCAATTATAATATCATTTCGACAGAGTCTTTTCGTACACAACGTTTTGGCCACCCTTGCATACAAAACCCGAGCTGGATATATTTATAAAAAAGTTTTTTCAACTGACGTCGCCTCAAAAGAAACGTTTAAATTACCTAATGAACACAGAACTGAGCTTTATATAGTAATTCTGAGCCTTTTTTAGTAGCTGACAATTTATTTGTCAATTTAAGGTCGCAAAGTTCCTAGTAGGTGTACTAGGAAGAGAAAATTAAAGCGTCATAATAGAAATGAAAAATTGATGTTGCCAATAATTAACTAATGTTGAAAAAACAAAAAGATTTATAACAAGAAGCCTACTTGAATTCGATGAAAAACGAAGACTTGAATCATAGTTAAGGTCATATTAAATTCTTTCCTTCAATCGCTAATATAGACCAGGCATCATTAATAATTGTGAATATATTAATTGTTTTCTTCTTCAATATTAATTTTCAATAGCTTTCATTTATTGAGTAAATCATAAATAAATCCAAGTAATGCAATAAAAAAATTGGGTTTTGGCCGTGTGAAAATGATTATTCAATCTTTTTGTTTGCGTTTTTACAGCTGTTTTACTTTTTTTTTTGGGCACATGAATCAGATGGCCAAAAGTGTCGTTATTGTATACGTGTGTAAGAGTGTGTTAACAGGAAGTATGCCATTTGTCAAATAAAATTTTCAACTGGTTTTTATGTTTTGGCAAACCCTTACAAGCGACCTTGTTAGATATGCAAAATCATACATATACATGTATATTTAAATCCAATAATATATTTGTTATTGTGCTGCCGCTCATATATTTACTGAATTTTTTGTAATTTACCTGCCCATAAATATATCTTCATGGTCTTGACAATTATTATTTGTTTAAAATGAATGGCATAACAATACAATTTCCCAAAAAAAAAAACAAAAAAAAAAAACAATATTTATCAATAAATCAGCAAAAATATGAAAGGAAATTGTGTTTGCATATGTCGAATAATTTCCACAATGTTGCCATTATTTTGATTATTTCAGATATACATGAAAATTGAAAGTGATTTTAATCGAATGGTAAATATTTCATGGTTCAAGTTTAGTGTTATTGTTAGTTCATATTTAAGCAGCTCATTTATTTTAAATATTTTTAAAAGTAATTGATTTAACGCAGAGTTAACATGAAAAAGCAGTGAAACCGATATAATATAAAAAAGCTATTTTCGCCTTGCCTAAAATAAATAAATAATATACAGAATGCTTGTCGAGTATAATATCCTTGCATCTACAGTTGTTTTCAAAATTAAGTACAAAAGTTTTCTTTATAGACATTAACTGATTAAGATTTAAACCATGGTTGTTTTATAAACATTGTTTTAATAATCTTTATTAAATTAAAAATCAGTTAGAAAAAGCTTATTTCAGAAACAAGAGTTCATATACCAATATACATTTTGGTTAAGTTATATATACATTCTCAACACATTTTGTGCTAAATTATTATATCCTCTGGGCTGCTGAAAAACAGATAAACGAAAAATATTGAAAACACTTGCCATGCTCGAACTCATTTGCACATCAGGTTATGAATATTTGAGTCGAATAATATGCTTCCTTAGGCAGGTGAAACACTGGGAATATGGAAAGCAAAACACTTGCGGTTTTCACGCGCTTAAAACACAAGCACTTTTTTTATTAAAGCTTAATACTAAGTATACCTAAATTTTAAGGGCTGCTAAAGGGTGAGCGCTGGGAAAATGAAGAGAATGGAGGAGTCACAGTGGCCGCGGCCGGCATCCGCAACTTTCTGCAATAAATTATAATTTCCGCATGCTGAGCTTTGTTTTTTTTTTTCCTGCTCTTGGCTCTTGTGTCATACACCTAGATGGCCAGAGATCCAGCCGCTGGGCAATGGACCGCCTGGTCATTTCCGGTTTTTATGATGCTTATGGAAAAAGCCAAATAGAAAAAAACCTTTGTTGTTGTTGTCTGCTGCATGGCTGCAAGGTGTGCGCCAATTTCCGGCGTGAGTGGACGACGTGTATGAGTTTTGGGGCTACTTTTAAAATATATATTTAAAATGTTTGCCTAGTGAGACTTTTTGTGTGCCTGTGTTCGAATTGTGTGCAACAGACATAAACCAGATGTTGCCAGCGGCAAAATTGTTATTAATTGCGCTTGAAAAACGCACTGCGGCTCTTTAACATTCATTCAACCCAATTACTTAAGTGGTATTGTCTATAAACAGCAGTCTTCTAACCATTAGCCAACTCGTGCGTCTTCTGCTTTTAGAGTCTACAGCAATAGAAATATTGTCAAATAACGCCAGAAAACAGTTACTGCAAGTAATTTGTTTTTCGAATAATTTTCAGATTTTCTACAATATTTGAGTATTAATGATATTTAAATATTAAATCGAATTTAAGATACTTGAACCCATTTTATTAATACATTGATATTTGTAATCATAAATCTTGATAGTCAATAAATTAACTTAAAAAGTTCTTCATTTTATTTGTTTTCTTTTTTTTAAGTTAAATTCTCCATTTAACTGTCCTGCAGATTGAAAGTCAATTTCCTATCGAGCAACCCCATTGCGCACTTCACAGATGAAATGAATGCGGCTGGTAAGTAAGTATGCGTTACATATTTAACAAACAGTTTTCCTGTGCAATCATTGCCAGCCAGTGTTGTGAGTTTTCTCTTTTATTTTTATGGTATAATTCTTATCATCTGAAGTTATTATGCGCTGTAACAATAACACTATGTAATAGGATAAGACTCTATTCTGCAAATATATGTATTTGACTTGACTTATAAAACAATATCGAGCAGACGGAAGTGTTATTTAAATATACGCGAATTATTTGATTATATCAAACAAAGATAAGACGCAGATAAGTAAATAGCTTGATATACCAAAAAAGTAGTATGGTTCTCTTAAACCTAATGTAAATCAAATTAAATAACTTTAAGATATTGATCCCGTCTCTCTCACTACATACACAAGGATATGAAAATAGTTTGATATACAACTCGTGCAAATAGAATTGTAGACAATAAAGTAACCGAACCCTTTTCTCCCACTAACGAATTTAAATAAATTACTCTCAAAATATGTACACAGATGTCTAATGCGCTTTGTAGTTACAGCATATCTTTTAGTCAGTCTGTCAGTTGTCAGTTGTTCCATAACATTTTCCTTATATTTTTTTGCCCAGCATTCGCATCTACAACTCTTTTGGTTGTTTGTGTGTATTTGTGGGCTTGCGTCGTGGTCCTTTGGTCGTAACTTTCGCCCAGGGCGCACAACACTTGAGTTTTGTGGCACTGCAAAATGCATTTTATACGCAATAAAAATACACTTGCCGGTCGGTTCGTTTGCCAGTCGCTTCTTTTAGCGCCGTTTTGCTGCTATAATATTTTCTACTTATAAAATAAAAGCAGAACGCAGTGGGTTTGCTACATATATGCAATGCTATCTGCCATGGGGTTTTCTTTCTTTAAGGAAATTTAATGAGTTACTTAATGTTGTTGTTCTGAGCTCCCACTGCTGCTGTAGTTCATTTTTTGTGTGTTTACGATTTTAACAAGTTGGTTGTTAAATAAATTTAAATTATATTTCCCTTTTTCCCTTTAGGGAAACTCCGCCCGGGTCATTATGATGTTGCCACTTTGTCGGCCAAACAAAAATGTGCAATTCATGGTTGCCTGTGGCTATCATGCCGTCAATTTATTAAAGCTGCCAACAAATACTTAATCATTTCAGTAGCGTTCGTTCATTTTATTGCGTTGAGTGCAAAATATTATTTATTCATTTATTATGTATTTTAAAAATGGAAAATATACCTGCCGCAGATTTCTGCAAGAGAATGTTTACCTCCGACTTTTTCAATGACTGATGAGTCGACATTTTGTTAGAGCTTTTGAATTTTGAGAGTTATGGTAATTGATATCACTTTAAGAGCTCACCGCTTTCAAAATTTCACTAGCATCTTTCCAGTTTAAGTTGATCAAATGTCATGAAAGCCGGCAAAAATTTCTGATTAAAATCATTAAATCTTTTTAATTCTCATAATATTTTATATATTGCGTCCGTAGTATTTAACGGTTTTAATAATTTAATGGCCTGCATTAATTTTAAATTTAATTAGTGTTAACTTTGATTTATTTTTTAAATAAGTCCACACAAGACTAATAAAACTAAGTTAACTAACTTTTTTGTAGTTTACTTTTATGCTTTGTCTTTGAATAGTATTTCAAAATACAGTTGACTGGCATTCATAACGCTCAATTTGAAATAAATTTGCAATCGGGGTAACTTTTATTTGATGGAGACAATGGAATCAAATCAAACTACAACTCATTGTCTAGATTTAACATATGTTTTAAGGGTAAAATCATAATGAAGGTATCAAATATTGTTTCTCTTGGCTTAATGCAGTGCTCTCGCTATTACGAATATGTAATTCAATTAGGCCTGAAATTCAAATTGCAAACACAAATGCAGCACACAATCAACTGCAATAAAAATCGATTAGAATATCGACTTGATACACGCATAGGCAATTGCAAAATGCAAATGAAGAGTAAATAATAAAATTGAATTGCTCTGCGTAATTGGAGCCGGCAAATGATGTGGCCTCCGTTTGCATCAACAGCCACAATCAGCAAATGCCATTGATAAACGAGGTCGGGGCGAAACTGCGTTAAAGGCCATGCAAGTGCCACGAAGCGGTAATCAAATGTGCAGCATGCCCCCAGAAGTACACACAAGTAAATCGCAGCCACACACATTCAATGCCTGCCCCACTGTGCTCCCAGGTTTTGATTCACAAGTAAGAATACTAATATCATCTGCAAGTTATTTGTTTTATTAGGTAAATTTATGTACTTAAGAAACTTTAGCTTTAGAAGGACTTGCGCAGTTATTAATTTTATTGGCTTATCAATTTGTTAATTTACACATATTAATAGTTTATTCATCCATATTTTATTATTTATGTTTATATGAAAATTTTTAATATTAGGTTACGATTACTGATTCTACGTGTTGAAATTAAAAACAAATTTACTTACAGTCTATACTCAATTTTTGTATTTAAATAAGTTAACCAAATCGGTTTGTAGCCTTACACATTTAATAACAATTGAAAAATTTTCAAAAAATTCGGATAAGAAATATTAAATAAAAACCATTTTGTGTAATTCGAATGAAAATCGATTTGTGGAAACTGGTCCACACTTTGGCAGTGTAAAAACGAAAATGGCTGCCAAAACCCTTTTTGACATTTTGACGGGCATTGGAATCTGAAAAGCGGACCAAGTGACGAGTTTATTCGGGCCAAAGTCATAAATTGAACAGAAATCGGGATTTGGTTTTTGGTGTGGGCGGCGTTTTTCGGGATAGATGCATTGCCACTGTTTGGCAATGCATGTTAAATGAAATTATTTCCGGTTTTTTTTTTTGTTATTTCTTCTAACGCATATGGCGTATGCGTATCGTTAGCTCAATCCATCAATCAGCGCGAAGAGCCCAAGTCAGAGGCTCATTTTTTGTTGTGATATATTCTTTTTCTGGACAGCCCAACAAAACAAATTGACTTAGATTTACGAGTCTGCCTGTCTTTAGTTGGGAGTGTGTGCTATTTGACACTGTGGGCTGCAACGTTTGCAGGCAACAACTTGCTGAACCATTCCAAAATTTATTTTCACTTTGTGGCAAGCATTTAAATTTCAACATTTAACACTTTAATACATTTCTGTAGGTCAGTTATGTTATTCATTTTTTTACAAGAGTGTAAAGTAAAATGTAAATGTTTGACAATAGAAACGGGCAGATAAATCTTGAAGTCTTAGCCTAAGATTAAAATGTTGAATAGCTTATGGAAATGGAAGCTAAGGCGATTTGAGCTGGAATTAGCTCCCCTCTGAATTAGTAAGCATTAAGTTGTTGTATATACACCCCTTATCTAGAAGAGACTATTTATGTCAATTAAATTTCTTTATGGATCGACAATTAATAATGCAAGAATCACTTGCAAGTTTTACCTTCGATTTTATAATAACCATCGAAAAGTACTCACGATGCTTTTGCAGCGTACCAGCATAGATATATATCTTTATATATCTTTGTATTTATATCTAATGTGTATTCCCTACAGAAGCCACTTATTTGAACTTATTTACCAAACTTTGCTTGGCCAATACGCCACTGTAAGCCATGTGGATTATAGGAGTCAGGCTCGTTAAAGCCGATGGCTATTTTAAATGTTGCAAACACAACTCAATTACGCTACATTGGACTCGGCACCCCACACTACACACTACATTTCCCCCTTAGGTGTACCTACCTAATCCACTAGAGGCCATCACACACAAATTTACACATGGTTGGGTGTGGTGGGAGTTTGAAAGCGTTTTCGAGCCAATTGACGGCAGTCATGCTGGTTCGCAGGTGTAAGCCGTCTATTGCAATTTGGTCTATTAGTGCGTCTGTGAAGTGTGCATGTGTGAGAGAGAGACAGAGAGTTTGTGTGTGTGTTAATTACATTTGGCTAAAGTTGCCCAAAATTGAATTACAAGTTTTTGCAAGCATTTAGGCAAAGTATTTTTGTATATATTTGTTTTTTTTATATTTTTTTTTTTTATTTTTGCTTTGCTTCCTTCTTTCGTTGTTGCTGCCACTTTGGCCACACATGTCCGGGGTTGAAGCCGAAACTGTAAACTTTTCAGCACGCAGGCGAGAGTTTTTGGCAACAGTTGTTCCAAGTTGCTGGTAACTGATAATTAAAGCGCTGCAGCACAGCAGTATTTCATCTAAATTTACTGTTTTTTCTCTTTTTTAGTAAACATAAAATATTTGATTTTAGATTTATGAAAATGTGCTTCAGGAATCGGCAAAAACTTGAATATTTTAAATTGATGGCGGCCACATAAATAATCACGGATTTAATTCAAGTGCAGTGGTCGCTCAGTAATTAAAAATTATATTTTAAAATATATATGAAAATCATTTTGGAAATAGAAATAAAACTTAATAATACTATTTTTTTTTTTTACAAATTTAACCGAATTCAATGCTAATTATAATGCTGAATTAGAATAAAATATTTCAGACATTCATCGGATATATCCCACAATTGTTGTTCTTTGTTTGTCTAACCTTTAACTATCTGCCGTTTCAGTTTTTTTTAGCTTAGGTAGGATTTGCTTAATTGGTTAACTTTCATAATTAACCGCAAAGCAAAATTAGACACAGGTAGCAGTTGAAACTGCAACGCAGTGCACTTTAAGGGTTGCCGGCTCAAATCAATGCTTAACTGGAAAACCAATGCCTTCGCCTCCTCCACCGGTCACACAGTTCGCTGCGCTTCCGACCAGTTGGAACTCAATGTTGCAGCTTCTTTTACCTCATTTGGCTGCATTTCCTACAGGCCTCATTAACCTTTTCGTTCAGTCCATCCATTGTCTAATTTTGTTGAGCCAGTGCCCCTGGCTGCCTGTGCTGCCACGCCCATCCATTACGCCGCGCTAACAAACCATTTAATCGGGACAGTGCAGGACGAGATGATGGCTGCCATGGCTCCATGCTCGCCAAGTGCGAATAATAGAAATTCATTGCCAAATTGCGTAGAAAATCGCTGTGAGGACTTGGAAGAACTTGCTGCCGCTGGCAAACTTGGCGCCGCTTTGGCAAAGTAACTTTTCGAGGCACCGTTTTAATTACCACAAATGGCGGCAGTAAGCGCATTACGTGTACGCCACGTTGCAGTTGCCGATAAAATCGCATTTAATGCAAGTTAATTAAAAATGCGTCGACTTGGTCAAGTTCGACTCTCTCTCTCTCTCCCTCTCTCTTTAATTAGAACTTATTCTTACAAAAGGTGTACTTCGTTAACTTCATTCCCTCTACCGTTAAGGCCGAATTGTGTTCTCAATCCAGTCCATATAGTTCGCAACACGGGTATAAACCCCTGGCCAACCCTCCAGTCCGCAACGATTGCCAAAGGAGACAACTCCCTCCAGATACCAAGCATTTCTGAAACGCATCAGCGGACCACCCGAGTCCCCATCACAGCTATCGCGAGAGAATTCTCCGCCAGCGCACAACTGGGATGGAATCACATCAATATTCCGCGTGGCGAATTTCTGAACACAGTAGTCGGGATCTGAGACGGGCACATCAAGACGCTGCTTAATGTTGCTTTGGCGTCCTGCAAATGGGAAAAGTAAGGATATGAGTCATGTAAGTACAAAATAAAATATAATATAGAATATTTTCTAACAAAACTATATTATTGAATATTATCTGAGCTATGTTCACATTTTTGTGATCTAATTTGTATCCTAGATTCCCTAGATATTCCTTTCACTATGCTTAAAAGTTTGTAGAGGGTATTTTAATATTGTTTTTAAGTTTGCAATGCATTTAAGAAGGCGTTTCACAATATTTGCGAAAAAAAAGTACTGAGTTCGCTGCAGCTAGAAGAACAGAATATCTACAAAACAATTTGATTAAAATGGACAAAAAAATAATCATATTTCAAAATCCGAACAAAAATGTATGTATCACCAGAACTTCAAATTAATAAAATTGTTGTCGTGCCAAGACATGTTCTTTCCTGTTTCGTTTAATGTTATGCCAAATTAATTTTATATGGTGTTTCATCGAATGCGGCTATAAAATACTGTCTTAAAAGACTCGAATTGCTGTCAAAAATCATGACGAAATTCATAATAATATTCAATACAATCTTCTAACAATTTTTTTTCTGTGGCGAACTGTTTTTGAACTTTGAACGGGGGTTGTGAATCCCTGCCTAGAGACGAATGCTGATCGGAATAAAATTCGCAAAAATAAAATATACAAAAATATATTGGAAATAGATTGGCTGGTAGTAACAACAAAAAAACTTACTCAGTAGTGTCCGTCCCCAGCCACTGACAACGAGTAGCTCCATATTGTTAATGGCTGAACGGACGCTGGCCAGAGGCAGACAGACGGGTTGAATGTACGCGTCGAGAGTGACAGGTGCATTAAGGCGTACGAGAGCGATATCATGATGCCGATGCCTACTAGCTGGATCGTATTGGGGATGCGGTATAGCGTCTTCGATACCAAACTCGCGAATGGGCCGATTACAGACCCCATTCACGCAATCCAAGTCACTGCTGATGTCGTACTCGCCAAGGCGCACTTGGACGCTAATAACATAGAATTAGTATATGGCATAATGGGATTTCATTAAGAGATTTCAATTACTTACAGTGTCCCCACTACGGTCAGAATTTCGCCAGTGACACAATGGGCAGCGGTTAGCACATAGCGATTATTAATTAAGCTGCCGCCACAGTTCAGAAGGAGTTGGCCATCACCTGATAAATAAAGCGTATTAATAACTTTTGGGGTGTGTGAGCATGCATATGCTTACGACTTCTGTATTCCAAGAGAGCCATCCATACAAAGTCATCCAGCGCTGTGTCGTTGCCATTGTATACTCGATCAAGAAATGAGTTTGGGCCACAAGCCGGTGCCTGGGGCAACAAGTTGCCACCGTTATTATTTGTACTGGTTTGGGTTGCGCTTGTTGTAGTTGTTGCTGTTGTCGTATCAGTTGGACGAATTGTTGTTGTTGTCATTTCAATTGGCATATTTGCTGTTGTGCGCTGGAGATCCGCGAAAGTTGTGTCCCGAGTACAGCAAACATAAGGCTGTCGACCAAATCCATTGGAGCATTGCGAATTCTGCAGAAATCGGCGCTCATCGTTGCTGAGGTTTGTCTTCTCGACGACTCTGAGCAGACTGGGGCAGTCATAGATGGATATGCAGTAGCCAACATTTTGATTGGGATTGCGGCAATCTGAAATTATTAAACAGTCCAATCAATATTTTTTTACTTTTGTTTCAACTATGATATTTGATTGGACATTATTAGTTTTGTTTTTATATACTTTTCGCTCCTTATGAATTTAGTCATACTTAACATATTTAAGATCTGTTCTTCGCTATTTTTATCAATTGTATTATATTATAATATTTTTCATTACCAATCATTTTATTGGACTAATCGCTTAGGTAATTTATAGCAAAATGTTTATTCAGAACGTGTCACATGAAAATTACACACAATATGTGTAAATTCCAGCGATTAGCTTGATCTAAGTAAAATTGCTGTTCAACCAGTTCAAAATTATAATTTTCATATTTAGTGGAGAACCATTCAATTCATATAAGTGTTCGGTATATTTATTCAACAACAAATGATTTCGAGCTGTGTTAAAATAACAAAATTCATTTTGGACACAACAATTATCATGCTGAGAATGTTATCAGTAATATATATTTATTTTTTTTAAATTTGTATGTAGCGGCAGGGCTCCAAGCTTAGCGTGTTTCAGCATAAAGCCATTCATGATAACCCCACGCAAATACTAATTTATATAATTAATTCAGTTCAATGAAATTATAAATTATTTTAAGCACAACGGCGACTCAACAAGTTAGTCATTGCTCTCGAAAGTAGAATAACCTCTATTATATTTATAGACAATGGGAGACGACGGTGGATGCAGAGTCGTATAATCAACTTCACACGGAATGATTCACTGAGCACCCGTCAATTGACTTTGTTTTTTTGTTACTAACTTTGTTGTGCGTCAACTGCGCAGTGCAACAGCAGCGCTGAACAAAGCAGGAATCCCAATGATCTTAAAATTGATATCATGCTGGGAAATATCACAATTGCAGCAGCAACACACGCGATTCGTAGCCAGTCAAAAATGTACTTTCGATTGCGGGGCACACGCGATTCTTCGACCTTGACGCTGGCGCTGATCGAGTCGAACTAATATACGTGACAGCTGCAACGCATCTAAATATAAAGTGACTACCAATCAGAGTATGAGCCTCGCTTACCTGCTTGCAAAACTGTCGTTTAAGCGTCTCTGTTAACGGCGAGCGAATTTCTCTGAGCGTGTGCGTAAACCGGCTCTATTATCAGTGAGCAGTCCAGATTGTGAGCAGCGAGAGTGGGATTCACACTGGTCAGCCTTTGGTCAGTGAGCGACGCGGTTGTCAGAGCAAGAGCAAGAGCTACAGTCGGAGTTCGCATACAATTTAGAGAGTGGCGACAGCTCTTCTCAATAGCACCCAATACACTCAACAAATACAAAGAAGAAAACGAATGGGTGTTCATTGATGAGAGTTTATACTCTAAGAAAGTAGGTAGAAGAGTATATTGTACTAGAGACTTGAAATATATCCTACGAAATGTTTTCCACTAGTTTCAGATTATTCCTGATCTCAAGTATAAATGAAAAGTGTAAGCAGGGTGGGCCATGCAGTAACACTCAGTACTGTACACACTACACTCTGTTTTTTCTAACACAACAAGAAAGCCAAAAAGCAAAAACAAAAAATAACATAAAATAAATATATATACTAAACACAAATGCAATTTAATAACACAATGGAAACGGACACAGGTGTCGACGATAAGCCAACACGTGGCTCGGTATATGTAAAGTCGATGTCAAAACTGTATGATGGGCAAAGCCGATCATCGCAGCGTCAATCAAACTTTCGAGTGCCAAATGCTGACAGAAGCGGTTCTCTGTATCGATTTACGAGTCGCTGTGACGAGGGACCCGGCCAACCCAATTACCGGCGGGAAACATTCATAGTAACGCCAGTGATTGAACTCAAGTACAAGCCGAATGATGCCGCCGATATAAAGAGCCGTGAGCCCAGCTTCGCAAAATTCAAGATACCCTAGTAAGTGCTGGAAATGTTAAGCATTAGCTTCGACTAATCTTACGTATTTTAAGTGAAATGATATGCGCAAAACGGTACTCGGACTGGAAAAGGGCATACGAGGCACAGCTCGAGCATGAGATAAACCAGAATATTGATTTTCAGAGAACAGCAGCCGATGCCTGCTATTTTGTGCGGTGAGTCTCAGCTCCGTAAATATTTGCAATAAGTGTTAAATGCTTTTGCAATAATTCCTGCATTTAATTTAGCTGCATGTCGATTACGACATTATGGCCACCCTTACATAATATGACTGAGGTGAAGCATACGAGCAAGCATTTCTTTCAGCTCACCGAAAAGGAGAAAATGCATCTCAAGTATATTATGGACACCGATATCACATGAATTATGCAAATGTTTTCTAAAATCTACATTACAAAATATGTACAAAAAAGTGAGCTTGCAAAAAAGAACTCCTCAAAAGGAAACACCCTGTCTCTAAATATCACTCAAAGCACAACAGTTCGTGAATCGAGCTGAAAAAGAAACATCGTTTTGCCTAAATGGGATCTACTCTTTTATATCTTCTCTGTGTGGTTGGTGCTTTTAGTTTTCAGTCAAACTAAAATTTCCAAAACTATCTTGTTTTTGTCTGGGAATTCTGAATTTTTGCAATCCCTTTTTGATGGAAATTCCCAATGTGTTGGGAATTCATATATTTTTAAATCAGTCTAAAGTATTTAGGTATTTGGGAAATGCCCAAAAGTATAGCTATTTGTGTGCTGACGTAGAGTTCAAAATAATGATAATAATATTCAATTCATTATATGTATGTGCATCACTTAGTAGTTAATTATTGACAAGAGACGATTGATTCCTTTTATAATTAATTGTATATTATGTTCTTGCAAAGGTACATCTAAACATATTCACTACGAACTTAATTCAAATATAACCAAGAACAGTTGAAACTAAACTTAAGTGTGGATTTCTACATTTTTTACACTTGCACAAAAACTGTGGAAAGCCGGCTAAATAAGCATCTCAAACACAAATATTTTATCTTTTTGGCCCCCTCTGCAGTGTATAATGAACGGAAACAGGTATCAGAAACGAACTGCACAAAAACCAAAGGTTTTTTTGTTGCTTTCATTTCGGCATGCTTTTGCATTTAGCCTGCTGGCATCGAACCGAAACGAAGCGAATTGGATCAGTTGGCATCCAACTGCCACTGCGCTGTCCTCCCACCCGCTCCCATTCCCATTCCCCCTCTCAGAAGCCAAATCATCTTTGTTTGCTGGGAGGGCTGCATAGTTGTAGCTCTTAGCCTGCACTTTGTCTGGCAATCCCTTTAGAAATTGACGAGTAACTCGGTTGTTGTGTTTCTATACACTGTGCACCACTTCAAATGGAGCATATTACTTTGATAATTGTTGATGATATCTTGCAGAGATGGTTTAAATATTACTGTTTGTCATTAATATGCTCCTATAATTTCAACTCACATTCAGGCTTTTGCCCAGTGTATCTTTGACAGAGCATTGCTTAGGCGAGAGATTTCCACTCGAACATTGGCTTTTTGCTGCCCACTCATAATTCCATGTCCGGCTTAAACTGCCATAAAGCAAACAGGTGGCCCCATACTTGAGCTAAGTTGCGAGTATTTCAACGGTAGGTTTTTGCAGGACTCTCGACTAACACTTAGTTGCTGAGTTGTGTTGTTTGGGTTGCTTGTGTTGTGGCTGTCACTTGCTCCATTGACATTTTTTACCATGCTGGCATCCTTTGAGGCGGGCAACTGACGCCGCTATTGTCCACTCCTGTCCAAGCTTAGTTCTTGACTTTTTTGTCATCTCCCATTTTTTGTGTCATTTGTGTCGTTTTTGCTTGTGTTTGGCCTAGGTCAGAATTTTGCTTTTTCATAGCTACATTTATCTCAGTTGTTTGCCGGCTCGCCTCTACTATGCTCCTTGTCGCATTGTTTAATAATTTTCCTGACATTACCCATTGATGATGCCTAAAAGGGGAATCACGACAACTGTGACAAGCTGTGAACAGCAGGCAAAGCGATGCATCTGCTAAAATACACAAAATATATAGATCCCGGAGTTATACGTCTGAAATTCGGAATGGAGCTGTTTAAATGTATATGAAACATGGTAGAAACTAAATTCGATATATGAAAAGATCTGATGCTTAAGATCTTAGGTGTTGCGATATACTTTGCAATTCTTCTTAATAACTTCCCCTAAATTGTGCAGGGTATTTGCGCGTTGTAAAATCCTTGCTGCTGCTGTATAGACCTCTCGGATGCTGTTCGACACCGGTGAAACTTGTTGGCAATTTCTACAGCCTGGCACAATTTAACAATGGCTACCGCTGGTTTTGCCTCTGCTGCATGGTGCTTGGTCAATTTTGCAGCGTGGCTGGACATAATGATGAAATTACAGCTGCTCTTAAAACTGATGTTAGGTATCAGCGTGTTAGATAATTTGCGTGTCGGCTACCGAAGCGTATTAAAAGTTTTCTTTTTCTAACTTTTGAGCGGTTTCTGGTTGCGTTTTTAGCGTTTAAATTGTTAGTCTGACTTTAGAGCAACCATAAATTGCAGCAAAACTATTTTCAAGCTGGATTTTCGTTTACAGTATTTGGATTTGAACCTTAACTCAAGTACTGAACCTGCCAACTCATGTTAACTGATAAGCTCATAAACAGTTTTCATGGAAATTAGCATATATGTACATAATTATGAATAAATATTTAAGAGGGTTCCAAGTGGTTTCAAGGGGTAAGGAAAAGTCACTTTATACTCATTTAAAATGGTAGAGGCATAATTAAGAGATTATTTATTATGAAAACATTATAAGCGAGGCTCATTTTAAAGATAAGTAAATGAATAAAGGTCAATTTAAATACAAACATAGCAGCGCAGGAATAGGTGCGAATAAGTAGTAGACAAGTCGATTCCAATGCTGCAATATTTAAAGCCAATCAAGAAGACTCTTAGGGCTTTTTAGGTCAGAGCCTTCAGTATTATTAATGCAGTCTTTCCCATTTTCCATTTGTGTCTAACAAAATGTATAAGAAAGTCCATCTCATTCCCTATTCTCCAAATCATAAACCATTGAACTTTTACCTCTTCAAGTCTAGTCAAACTCACTCTCTATGTAAATATTTTAAGATTTAATAGATCAGCCTGATTCTGTCCATCAAATTCAACACTAAAATTCACAATGCGCAATAAAACCCATTTGCTTAATTGTATTCCTAAATAATTTCCACTCAGCAATTAATGGCAATAAAATTATCGGAGACTTTGAAAATTAAAAACCAATGCCATTATCTACTTTTTATTTTATTATTATTTATTTATTTATTTATTATTTATTATTCTTTTACTTTGTGCTTGCCAAGTCTTTTGTGGTTGATAATTACGTATGCCAATCTGGTGTCAAAAGTTTGTCTAATAAAGGTTAAAACACAACTCAGAGTTGACATTCATTGCAAAAGAGTTTAGATATTTATAAAGTAAACAACGCATTAAAATTGTTTTTAATACAAATGATTAGCAAAAGTTAAACTACAATTTACATTGGAAAAAAAATAAGAGTTTAAAAGTGTAAAAGGTAAGCAGCGCACAAAATTCTAATTAATACAAATAATTACCAGAAGTCAAATTACAATTTAAACTGGAAAATTTATTTAAAAAAAAAAACACAAATTTTAACATATGACAATAGCAATGTTTATGTAAAAACAAAACAGCGCCAAATTTACAACTCAATTTTTTGTTAAGGTTTTAAAAGTGCACTTTTTCCGGAATTGCGCATAAATTTCACTGATAACAAACAAAAATAAATAAAAATTATAATGCTAAAAGCAAAACAAAAATATTCAAATTAGCGCAAAGGACAAACATAAATGCTATTTACATACATGTGTGTATGCCAGTGTGTGTGTGTGTATGTGTGTGAATAACTGGCGACCTTTTAATTTAAATTTGACCAACAGCAACCGCCGCCCGCAAATTAATGAACTAAAAAGAATGCATAAAAGCCACGGACACTACTGAAACACGTAGGGAAGCCACCGCAACTCCGGCAAACACATGTTCAATTGGGTAAATTTATATTTGTCTGACATTTTTATAGCATTCGCTGCGCATGTGTTGAGTGTGTGTGTGTTGTATGCAAAACTCTTAGTTCTGCAAAGTGCAGTTTATTTAGTGTTGCGAAATAGGCAAACATTTCCATTGTCAAGTGCTGCACAATTTCAACTGCGCTGCTTCTCTCAACCGAACAATTTCGCACTTCTATTAAGTTATTCCTGAGCAGCAAGCCTAGCGAAGGAGTATTTCTTTTCTCATTTGTTGAGAGATTGTGCTCGAGGACATGAAGATGGGAAGGAAGGAAAGGGTGAATTGTAATTTGTTCATTAATTTCAATCTAAACCAACTTGCGGCAATGTAAAGTGGAAAATTAGTGTTTACCTCCTTGATTGTGTTAGTAAAAAGCACAAATGAGAGATATGCAGGAATATTAAAAACACTATATTTTTAAATGTATTTAAAAGATATGCAGCTTAGTCTAAATTTATATATATTTCTTTAATATAACAGGTATAGGAAAATAATTTACCGACTCTTGATAGATATTTATTCATATATTCATTTAACATTCACTTGGAATATTCCAACACTGCATTTTTGAATGTTGCTGTATTTTATTAAATATTGTATTTTAAAAACTAGCATATTGTATATTGCTTACGATAGATATATTCAATTATTTTAAGTAGGATATTTAACATTCCATAATAATTAACTGGTTTTCTTTTAGCCGCATATTTTCTTTCCAACTGCAATTGAATTTGTCTGTTGATTCGATTAGCATTTAGTACGCAGCAGCTGCAATAATAGCAACAACTGTTTGGGGGCAGTCAAGTCGTAATGAAAAGGGCAACTAAAAATCCATTAACCCACATTTATGCTCACTTTAGTGCTTCAACGTGTGGCGTTCAGCTGTCTGTGGCATGATTGTGTGTGTGTGTGTGTGTATGTAGCAACAACCATGGGCTGCCCACTCGCATGGACATGTAATGCATTTCACTGTCGGATAACCTTTTCACTTTGCAGCTTCAGATCCCCAAAGAGCAAACAGCAAGCGGCAAATGGCGTCTACGACACTAGTCAACACTAGACAACAGCACACAAAACAAACAAACAAGCAGCAACAACAATAGCAACAAAGTTGTGTCAAATGTTGCATGTCGCACCCACAAGCACACACACAGAGAGAAAGCCAAATGCAGCCTCTGTCACATGCTTTATTAACATTTGTTCTGCCAAAGCGTCACAAGTGGCACTTGACGCTGTTTTCTTGGTGCGAGTAGAGCAGCCTGCTAGCAGGCATCTCAGTCTGGCGGCGCAAGCAATAGAATGCCGCACCGCTCGCACAGTTAAGAGCACGTCTGCACGTCTGAGCGCCGCGCTTAAGAGAGTGAAAGCTTTCGCTCTCGCTCGCGACGCGTCAATTGCCGAAGTAGTATTCGGCTTTTGCAGCACGGCTTGCACACACTCAGTCACTGTCTCGTCGTGCAGGAGCGAACACTCAGCAGCGGCGCACCAGAGTATGCTACACATATTTTTTCGCATTTAAGAAGGCGTAATTTTCGACCTGTCAAATGGCAACTCAAAGTTGCATTTGCTCATTTGGCTCGCACCGTTTGTGAAGCGTAAAATTTGCAGTCAAATCGAAAGGAAGCTGAAGGAATGCCTTCGGTAGAGATGGTCTCACTAAATGAAGACATTGAAATAGTATGACGGGGTATTGCTTCTTCTCGTCTTCTCTTCTATTCTTCTTCTTTTTTATTTTATTTTTTTTTGTCGAAGGGTCAACAACTTCTGCGGCCCTGCTCTCGAAGTTCGGGGCGCCTCCAAAGTATCATATAAAAGTCGTTGAGGTGTGCTACAAAAAGCGAAACTTTGTCTGCTGCCAGCAGTTGCATGAAAGGTATTGCAAAAGAAAAAAGAAGAACAAAAACAAAAAAAATCATAAATGTTTGTATTTATTTGTATAGCTGTTCATTAGTTGGAAGTTGCCATAATTTCAGTTTTATGATTTCACCTGCATATGGAGCCAAAATGTTGCCATTGCCTGGTTGGAAAATTCTGCAACTGGCACTAAAAATTAGTTTTACTTGTTCTTGTTAAGTGAAAAATATTTTTGATTGGTTTTGCAATTTGTGCGGATGGCCAACAAAGTTTTTCATGAGTTGCAGTTGCATTTTTGAATGAATATAAATTGCATCTTGCAGATCAATAAACTTTAAGTTGGCCCTTAATTATTAAATTTAATTTTAAATCATTCTGTGCAAATGTAATGCAGGCAATATGTGTTGCCAAATAGTAAAAGAGTTTTTGTGTTCGCTTAAACTTTGTTTTTTTTATATAAAATTTAACTATATCTCAAAGAAGAAAAAACTAATAATAACCAATTTCCGATCATTCCATTTGGCGTTCTGGCCAACTTACCGGCATATACACCCCAAATCCCAAATAATAATGTTGTATTTGCATTGTATCTTTAGCAAGCATACTCACTGACTTTTAATTCATTAAAAACTACAATTTTCAGTGTTTTAAATTACAGAGTTATAAAAATATAAATAAAAAATTGAAAAAAAATAGTCAGTTAAATTGCATCTGCACTTCCTACTCGTCAGGATGTCATCATCAGCCAAAGAAATGCTTAAGAAAGGTTCTACCCAACTCACCCACATATGCGAATTGAATGTGAAGAAACCGTCCACTCATCGACGCCTCGTTTCTCTGATAGCGACTATTTCACATGCCTCACGTAACCCGGAAACCATTTACGATATGTTATCGAGGGGTGTCAATATCATCAGATTGAATTTCGCCCACGAATCGCATGTGGCACATACTCAAACTATTGAGCTGGTGCACAATGCTATTGAACGTATCAAAAGTGAGACAGGACAAGCAATAGCGGTTGCATTTGCAGTGGACACACGGGGGCCTCAGATTCGCACCGGATTACTGGATGGTGGCAACGATATATTACTACGAAATGGGGAAAATATACGATTATCCATTAATCGAGATCTTTACGACAAGGGAAGCAAGGAGGCCGTCTATGTGGACTACCCGAACATTATAAATGTGGCAAAGCCGGAGGATCGAGTTTTCATTGACGATGGCAAACTATTCCTAACCATTCTTGAGGTGGGCGTCGATGGACTGCTCTGCGAGGTTCACCTAGGTGGACTGCTGGGCAATAATTGCAATGTTATATTGCCGGAAGTGGAAATCGATTTGCCGGCTGTGTCGGAGAAAGATATGGATGACTTACAGTTCAGTGTGCGAGCCAATGTGGATATTGTGTTGGCTTCGGGTCTGCGTTGTGCTAAAAATATTAGGGACATACGCTCGGTGCTTGGGGTTAAGGGCAAGCACATCAAGATCATAGCCAAGATCGACAGCAAGATTGTACTGGGTCGTATATCGGAAATAATAAGCGCATCGGATGGCATCCTTCTCAGTCGTGCCGATCTCGGCACACAAATACCAATCGAGAAACTTTTCATAACACAAAAGACGGTATTGGGGCGATGTAATAAGGCGGGCAAGCCAGTAATTGTTGCCTCAAACGTACTGGAGTCGATGCGTTACAACCCATTTCCCACACGTGCCGAGTGCTTTGACCTGGCCAATGCAGTGATTGATGGGGCTGATTGCATTATGCTCTCCTCTGAGGTAGCAATTGGCTTGTATCCCATAGAGACTATCAAGATTTGCGATACGCTGTGTCGTGAGGCCGAGAAGGTCGTCTGGTATCGGAATCTTTTTGAGGATTTGGTACATGAAACGACCGCAGAGCTGGACGGGTCACATTCAACAGCGATTACGGCCGTAGAAACAGCGAGGCGTACGCAAGCAACTCTCATAATTGTGCTTACATCATCGGGTCGGTCGGCAGCACTGCTTAGCAAATTTCGACCACGGTGTCCAGTTATGGCAGTCACCCGCTGTGAGCGCGCGGCTCGCTGGGTTAACTTGCATCGCGGCATAATACCACTGCTCTACTCGATAGAATGTGGCGAAACCTATGTCAGTGATGTTGATGATCGGGTACGGTTTGCATTGACTAGCGCGAGGAAGAGTGATTTAATCCATGATGGCGATCCCATTGTGATCGTAAGCGCGTGGAAAGATGGCGGAGGCTTCACCAACAATGTCCGTGTTGTCTATTCATTTTTTGAAACAGATCGCATCGATTGCTTATTCCGCGCTGACCACACTAGCTCACGCAAGAACACCAACCTGCAATCAAAGCAAGGTTAGCCGGACTAAGGGATCAACTATCTTAGTTCACTCTGAGAAGTAAACATCTTGGCACCTGTTTACATCATTTATAGTGTCAATACCAACACCACTATCTTAGTTGTTCCCATGTGAACTATTTAAACTAGAAGTGCCAATCAAATTGTGTATTTTTTGTTTACTAGTAGCTGTGTATTGTAAAATATATAAAATTAAAAACCAAAAAAAAAAAAAAATACTCAAATGACGTGGATCTGTTTTCTCTGCAAACAAGTTGTGTTTCTTCAAATTTTGATGCTGAAAATTGAGTCTCTGTTTACTGGGAAAAATTACATGGTTAACGAGCAAAGCCCATTACGGAAATAATGTTTTTGCTGCCGACATCAAATCTGATAGTAAAAGCCATACATTTTAGCAGAGAAACTTAAGAAGCTTTTTTGCCAGACAATTTGCATGCAAAGTGTAGAAATTTATTGATATATTGAATTATTTATGCAAATACACAAGGGCAAATCGAATATTGAAATTAAATGCGATATCAAAAAACATGCTCGCTGGCTGCTTGAACGATATTTAACTTGGGTAAATAATGCTTGTGGCTTTTTAATAGTTAAATTTATTAGACGTTTTTCAGAGTGCTATTTTTCCACATTTTACGTGTGTAAAATCGGTATGAAATTATTTTACTTTTATTTTTTATGTTGGTTTTTTTGTTTGCCGGACTTGCAAACACGCAAATTCCAGAAGTCATAAATTTACCGTTTTACGCCAAAAAGTAGACAACAGTATTTTTTGTTGCCACGTGCAGTTTTTCGTTGCGGCTTCGTGACTTTGCCAAATGCATATGGAAGAAGCTTGAAATTCGAGTTGTAGATAGGGACGAAGTTGAAACCATAACCAGACCCAGGCAATTGCAGCATATTTAGCCGCTTGTTTTGAAAACTCAATTTAATTTTCAGGGTACACTCTTATGCCCGATGCCCCGAATGCTTTGACAGTGAGTAAAAGGGGCATAGTGAAATTGTGCAAGATATGTAACAGTCTGAAGATAAAAACTCCGATCCCTTAAGCAACGATATGTTCTTGATTAGCATCAACAGACTTCTGTCCGCCCATCTGTATCTATGATTTGGAGAACCTGGGAGACTATAAGATTAGGATACTTTTACTTTGAAATACTACTTCTCATATATCATAATATATACCTTATATACCTTATCATAATATTATTATTACATCTGCACATATTTTTTCAGATCGATTGAGAAGAACGGAAGAAAATCGCCAAATACGCCAAATAATACAGCAACTTCTATATAGCTGCGAATATTTTATGATAGGTAAACACAGGGTATCTCCTAGTGGAGTCAACTTGACGAGAGCCTTCTTATTTTTTTTGGTTTTTTGTTTTTTGCCTCACGTCTTGCTGCACTTTTACATCGGCCTTTCATTTGCCAACGCGTCGCATTTTTCAACCGTTTTTTCTCCTTTTCTGACCCGACTGCGTGTTGGCCGGGGATAGCACTTGGGGAGGGGAAAAGGTCCAAACGATTTCCAGCATTCAATTTAAGTTACAGAGCAAGCTGCTGAGATTTATTACAGACCCTTAACAAGACTCTCCAGCGAGCCAGTCACCCAGGGCTGCCTATAATTTCTTTTGTTTCACGATTTTTTTTCTTTGTATCCCGAACTGAGCTTCAGCACAGTAGTTTCTGGGGCGAGGAAATTAAAAGGAATTGTTCGGCATATAAACATTTTTTCTTTATGTGTTGATAATATTGCTTAGTATTTTAAATATTAAGAGCAGTATATGTGAGTCTATGGTTTAAAGTTAGCTTAAAATTATATTGTATAATTTTTGAAGATTTAGAATCACTCGTAATTTTATCTGTATTCGTCTGTAATAAATTTGTAATATTTTTTAACTGCACTTTTCTTTTTCAATAATAGGTATTACATTCATTTTTTAATGTTCATAAATTTCCAAAAGTAAGTCCCATTTTAAACAGTCACATTTAAACCGCAAATTTCGCTCAATTTTATATTCCATTAAAAATGAGTAAAGAGTATTTTATAAGTTGTGTTACTTGTGCTCACTGCATTTTGTCAGTTCATTTTATAAGATTTATATATTTCGTACAATATAAAAACTTTACATTTTGTACAATAGTTCATATAAGTTAAATTAAGAAATATCTTATATCTTTTTCAACTTCTACATCTTTTTCACAAGGTTTGTTCAATAAATTTCGACCAAACAATTAATTTCGTCGAGTTGGTGCATGGAAACGCATGCTGGCAACATTGCTGTGCCATGCCACACACATTTACCGAAGAGATTCATCGAACACAGGACAGCCAGGGCAATAAGGCAGAAACCGACTTCTTAGTTTGCTTGCAGCTCAAGCGGAAACCACATAAATGCGGAAATGATAAAAGTGCCTGAAAACATGTCATCAAAGCGTATGCGATAAATTGCAATGGCGTTCAAATCCTTCAGCCTGAGTGCAGGTCCCATCGCTTTCGACTCCTCTGCACCCATACAGACAATAAAATAACAATGAAAATAAGACAAAGTGAAGCGGAGACCAGCAGGACAGTGATGAGGACTCGAAATATCGACACTTCAATATGCGTACTTATGTGTATATATTTATATATATATATATATATATATATATACTATTTCGTTTCGATAGACAGTAACATGGTTGTTGTTTCTTGCCCTCGCTGTCCATATAATAAAATTGTTTTACGCTCAATTGACTTGGTCAACTATAAAAAATAAACAAAACAAACAATCATTGTTGGCCAAAAAGGGCAGCTAACTGAATGGAAGGCAAAATAACAGCAGAACCGTTGAGTAATTTCACATGGCATTCATGTGCGAGGCAGCAACCCGAACTTTTAATACCAGATATCTAATAGAAAATATCATATATATTTTGATTTAGTTTGATTTCTTTTAATATTATATAAATATGTTTAAATATGTATAAGCAAAATAGGAACATTGCTTGGCAATAGATGAACAACAATTTAATTTTATTTATTATATTTACTATGGGAAATCCGTTGTGGAACTTATACAAGATAATAATCGAATTGAAAAATAAAGATAATTCATTTCCACAGTATCTGTGTCTCGTCACTGTTTAGTGCGTCTTGGCTCAACGCGTTTGCCCTAGAATTCTCAGTAGAGTTCCAATCAGAGTCACAGTTTAGCTTTCAGCTTTCTATTCCCAGATGAATGTCGTTAACTGTCGCCTTAAAATTAGCCACCCACAAAATGCTGCAAACCTAACATTGAGCTTAGCTTTGTCTTTTACGACCATGTTGTGGGTGGAAGGTGGGCGAATGGCTGTAATGGTGGGTAGCAGCCATAAGCTGATTCTATTACATTTGCTTATCTGCATGCGTCTCACATGTGTGTGTGTGTGCGTCCGTATCTGTATCTCTGGGCCCGTAATGCAGTAATAATCATTTGTTCGTTAGTGAAATTACTGAGTTGACCTTGATGTAACGTCTACAGAAATTGGTAAGATTATTTTGAATTGGTTTTTCTCGCCCAACAAAAGGCATGCCCAGCCAAATACACAGGCGACTAGCTCGACGCGGTTTCGACCTTGTTTTACAATAAAGTTATAAAGCGAAAATTGCTTGTCATATGCATTTCTTTGAGTCTGGGTTCTGTTTCTATGAATATTATAAACTTTTCGATGAGGCAAATTGAATTTGAGTGACATAAAAGTAGACAAATGCTTACAGTTTGAGCTTCGTGTCTGAGGTTCACGGAGTGCCTCTCCGTCTCAGCATTTGACAAAGGTCAACGAAAATAAATCAAATATTTAGAAGGCATTCGTTTATTCAAATTGAAAAGCCACTGAGTCGCTGGGCCTTGGACGCCTTTCTGTGATGCTAAAATCCCAGAAACGAACAGACAGATATATATCTATGGCGTCGATTGCATTACGCATACGACATGTTGCCAATAGAAATGGCTTGGCCGAACAACATGAAAAGTAATAAAGTGGTTTGGGTAGACAACGGAATTGGCACCTAACAACTGGGACTCGAACAGATTAAAAAGCGAAACATGAGTTGGGTTGCAAATGTGTATAGAAATAAATGTTTTTGAATTGAATGATTGCAATAACAGATATCAGACATCTAAAGGTTTTCATATAAAGCTTTTGTATTCCTATCTTGCATCTTGACAGACTCTTGAATACTTTTATAAGATGCAAATAATAAAGTTTATTAATTCAAAAGTTCAATATCCCTTGAGCCATAAATAACGAGTTTTGGGAGCATGGCGCAACACTAAAATAAATATATATATATATATGTATAGATATATATGTAAAATTATCATCCAAACAATTTCTTAACCATTTATCTTATATACATATTAACTTTAATATATATAGTAGCTTAATCCTCTTAGCTTAATTAGGACTAAAAATATAAATTAAAACAAAAATAATAACAGCAAATAAAATTATAACACCAATGCTCGATAATCATGTTATTTATAAAGTAAAAACTTCACATTATGAAAATGTGAGCTGTTGATGAGAACCTTAACATCACAAATTGAAAACTCATGAAATCGACTTATGTATAATGCGCCTTCTCTGTTGAGAGTAATCCGCTTAAGTGTTCGGATAAGTATGTAAGTCAGTAGCATTAAAACAATAAGAGATCCTTTAATTTTCTACGCCGCTTCTATGGCAAATTGTTGTCTCACTTGAGCTGATGTAGCATCAGTTTCGGCTTAATTGCCAAGACTCTTAACTCGCCAGACGCTCATTGTGGCAGCTCAAATATCAGAACATTCTTGATTAAATAGCCGACTTTTAATTAAAGCGATTAAGTGGTCATAAAAGCGTCGCTGCCAGATGGCCCCAACCGATTATAAGCTGACAGTAAATTGAACATCAAATTTTTTGAAGCCCTTTTGGGAAGTTGAAAGCAATAGATGTGAGAAGGTGTTTACGGGTTCGTTAAGTGTGCAGCCCACATCTTGGCAGGAATTCGGGACACACATCTAGCAAGAACGACATGTTAGCTATAATGACAGCCACCGGATTTAAGCGTTCGGTATTTGCATATTTTATTGCCAAAAAATAATAAAAAAAAAATATATATATTTTTGTAGATGTAAATGTATGTGTATAAAGAAGTGCATCACTTGAAATGCTGAATGCAATTCTGCAGCTGACGACAATCTGTTACTCGTGAAGGTAAAATATACGAAGGACTCTAATGCATATTGAGCAGCCAAGTCTATGTGAGCCACAATTTGAAATGCTGGGAAATGCCTTAAATCACGTTATGAATGAGAAAATCTTAAGCCGCGTACGTGTGCATAGGACACAACACAGAAAAGAAGACTCACTGAAAACGGTAGTCAACTCCGAAGAAAATTTTAAACGAAATACGATGCCGTTGCTCTTGGTATTGTTGTTGTTGCTGTTATTCTTACTGCTGTATCCTGTGCTTGTTGCCTGGATTTTTCCATGGATTTTTACAATTTAACAGGATTATTTATATTATTTTGTTATGCGAGGCAAACAGCTTGTGTAAAGGATTTAACGAAATGCTGTGTGGCAGGAGCTGGCGTTGGTCGCTTGCGAAATATACGTGTATAAAAACCACAAATGAAATTAAATGACATTCAAAACCAGTTACAACAAAAGACGTTTCGAATATTAAATTCATGCCGCACTTGCACTTGTTAACTGGCGCCCAAGTAAAAGCGCTTGCTGAGATAACAGTCGTGTGCCACACAGTGGTGCAAGATAACCGCAACTTTGGATGGCCACTCAAGAACAATGGAATACAAGTAGAAAAACAATCTTAGGATAATAAAATATTATGCAAGTGGGATTTGATATGCAAGAGCAGCAGTAAAAGGCTCAAAACTGAAGAGACGCGAAACAAAAGCTGATGTTTACGAAAGTGCGACCGACTTGGGGGAAGAGAAAAAAAGAAAAAACAAGAAGAACATTAGTGGTATGGGTAATAAAAACTATAGGGAATTGCAGACACAGAAGTGTTTGATTGCTGTCTGAGTGATGCTTACAAATGTATAAATAATCATCAAGCAAATAAATTTCACTTACAAGTGAAAGTAAACTTATGATCTGATTTTCACTTAAAAAGTGAAAAGCACCCAACCAAGCACGTAAAATCTTTAACTGAAGAGTGGGCCAGTTGTTCGAGAGAAAGATAGAGCAATGTAAAGGAAAAGAGAGAGGGAGGGAAAAGAATATGGAAACCTCGATCGAAATAAAGTAATATTTAAAAATTACGTGCTGTGAATTTGGTGTCCACAAAGTGTGAAAGCCACCGAACAAAATAAAAGAGGCTGTTGTGAAGCGGTCACATGCTATGTAAGTAATGCAATATAAGTAATAAGTAAGTCGTGCGAAAAGAACAAAAGAATGAGGAATTTAATTAAAAAGGCAGTGTGAGACAAAGAAACCGCAGAAAGGATCAAATAACTACGTGACCCATTTTCATTACAATGAAAAATCTGTAACTTCAAATAAAACATAACTCACAAGTTGAAGCAAACGGTAAGCAATATTGAAATAAAATGAAATGAATTTAATTCATATAATGATGAATGAGTGCCCAGCCATACGAGCCAAGCGCGATTTCACCTCCAAAGGGCATGCTCATTGAATGTGCACTTTGTTCATATTTATTATCGAGCTTTTATCATCAATAAGCAATTGCACTGTCATTGTGCCCAACAATTGAAGCAGAAAATTATATGCAATATATCTGTATATACACAAGATGTTTGGGCCCCATAAGATAATTAATACCTGCTCAAAGTACAGCAGATTCAGTGGAGTGAAACAGAACCATGCGCTAGCATGACATACACTCATATAATTCGGGAAGCAGAAAACTATTTAAATATTGTAAACGTGCGCTGTAAAAGAATTTTATTTCAGGTAATTTTTACTTGCATCACCCTATGCTCAAAAGGTTGCCCCGAAAAATTGTATATTATGTTATGAAACAATTAACTATTAGTGTAGCTGCAAGGCGCATGCAGTCTTCAGTTTGCTTGATCTCTGACTAACTACTAGCCAAAAGCAGCATTTTTAATCATAATAAATAAATGATTAAAGACTTTCCACTTAACATCTGTGCGCAGGGTATCAGCAAGTCCTGTACTTGCAGTTTTCTGCAGTTATTTCGATTATTATTGCTGCCTCTGCATTATGAGCAGGATGAACCAACTGAAAGGAGTTGCTGCTACTCGGTTCTGCTCTGTTTCTCCCTGCGGGAAAGGATATACGTTCACCTGTTTGGTGGCATTGCGCTACAGACGTGCATGTTAAATCCACCATAATTTTGCCAGATGGAAATGACGTAAGAGTGACGAATGAAACGAGTTAAAGGACATTGCAATAAATCCGCTTCACCCGCCACTCACTCAAAGGCTCTGAAATTCCATTTTACAGACAGTTAAGTGTATTTTTTATGTGGTTATTGCAGACATAAAATCAGTTGAACCGTAGTAGAGTAGCTAGAAAATACTTTATCTGATCCAAAATATTAGTTTAACATTTTAATTGCTGTAATTGAAAATCAATTAGATTTATAATTGAATACAATGGTAACTGCGGATATAGTAAAATATTTTAGATTTATGCGGAAATTAAATCGAAATGACATGCTGTAGTGGGATTAATTTAAATTAAATGCTTTTTTTTTATATTATATTAGCCCTGTTAGTGATTGCAATCCTTTTTTTTGTCCAGCTCCTTATTCATATTGATACATTTTGCATTTATTGCTTGTATAGTATTAATAAATAATTAGTCTAATTACAAATAAGTTGTTCAAAAGTATTTTTCACTATATTTCTTTGGATGCACCAAAGCTTTTCCAGCACCTTTACATATTTTTCTTGCCATTTAAATGTAAATCCGCCTTTCCAGACAACAGAAAATAACAACAAACAGATAAGCAGCAAACTGACCACCTACAGAATATCTGGCCACGTAACAAGACAGCAAGCAAAACAACATCAACAAAAACAAGTAATCGAGTGAAATTCACAATTGCGAAATTACTTTCTTTAACACCTGCAAAGCAGTTTGTAAGGTGTTGCCAAACCAAAGAGCACATAAAATGCGATTGCAACAACAAGTATTTCAAGAAATATACACAGAAAGAAAAACAACACGAAGTACCATCAAATTAATTACTTTTTTTTGCGCCAAAGCTAAATTGGTAGAAATGTGTGAAAAATTGATGTGCACAAAAAGTGAACTGAAGTGTGGGTGAAATGTGGTTCTGTTGTTGTGTGCGTGTGTGTGTGTATGTATGTGTGTGTGTGTGTGTGTGTGTGTGTAAACTTGCACTTGGTTTTCCCTGCTGACGATGGCAGCCAAAAGGGATCAACGGGACCAACACAGCTGGTGGTAGCCGCTTCCGCGAAATTCATGCATTTTTCAGCAGCAGCAGCATGAGAGGCATCAGCAACATAGTTGCTGTATCCACATTGTGCAAAGGCAATGACAATGACAACAGCTTTATAGTTAATTGCGAACAACGTGGCGAAAATTTGCAACGACTCACCCCCAACCCCGCCTAACATCATCCCACAGCAACCACAAGCTACACGAAAGTTTTGTCAATGCTGTGCGCTGCGGCAATTTGCATAATTGAACGCTTACTGATAGATTTGACTTTAAATGGTAGCTCAGGCAGGGCTATTGATTGCAAAACGATCATTTATAGTAATCGTTGCTTAAAATCAGCGCAATGGAAATGTTTTAATTTACTTCCAAGCAATCGGCCGTATCTGAATTCATGTCTCGAGATCTACTTGAAAATTTGGATATACCATATTTCAGTAGGCAGTGAAGCATGCTGAAGTTTGACATTTGTCCATTGTTCTTGCTAATCGAAAATGGCGGCTGTTACGCACTCCAGCCATTAATTACAATAAGGCCTATTTAATTAAGTCCTAAACGTGCGTAATAATTAACTTGACCCCAAGCGCCGGGCGGCACATAACAAGTCCGTGGACAGATTTCAGTTTTCAGATCAATGAACACCTGATAAAAAGTTTCTGTTTTTTGTTTTAAATAATTTGATATTGGATATGCTTTTTTAAATAACCTAAAGTTGAACATTGTTTTTAGTGAAAAATGTTCATTGCTTAAAAACTCATTAATGGCATAAGGAAAGTATGTTCTTAGTTCGTAATAAATTATTTAGTACTGCTTATTGCCTATCATTCTTTATTTGCAAAATGAAGTCTTCATTTAGCTAATTCTTTGATTTTGTTGCAATTTTTAATGGTCTACAGGCAATTTCGGGCATGGAAATAACCTCACTACAGAAACACTGTTGAATGGACTGAACTCGAGTTGTTTACTTTATATTTTACTTTTCTCCTAGCTTAAAAATAAAAAAATATGAAAATCGACTTCAGACCTTATTGTATTCTTTGGTTCAGTAGATTGAAAACGTACTGCCGATACTGATATGCTGTAGGTAAATCCATTAACTGAAATCAATTCATTTTTGTTTGTTTGCTCGTTTCGTTTTCTTCAATTAAATTAAATAAGAGCGCGCACTACGTATATTTTCGATATGGCCGGCCATTAATCATGATCAATTTTTTTTGATGCCGCCAATTTTAAATCGAACACTGCATAATAACGAACAATCTCTGCCGCTGGGCTTGCATCACTTGCGTGTGTTGCCTAAAAAAAGAAATTAAATTGCGCGCACTTTAAACTGGGCAAAGGCAGTGAATATGAAATTTAAATTGCACAATGACAGGGGGTTAAAGCTGAACATATAGTGCTGTCAAAAAGAAATCTGTACATATTGGTCATTAATAAAAGTTTCTGTTTATCGATATGCGCATCAGGCCGCACGAAAAGTAAATATTGATATACAACAAAAAACCAACAAATACATTTTACAGTTGGATGAAAAAAAGTGCGTGTCATATAAATGTGAAACTATATACACATATGAAAAAATTTGTGAAAAGGCAATCATAAAAGCCTTACAAATGCGACGAGCTAGAGAAAACAGCGTGAAAGTGTCGTGACGATTATTCAAAAATGATGAATAAATTGAAACGTCTAAATTGAAGATGGGAACTTACCACTCGAAAATAAAACACTTCTGAATTTTAAGCTTTTTTGAAATAATCTGGAAATTGCTGTGACTCACGATAATGGCTTACATTGCAGCAGTTGCAGCTCTATGGAATATGTGTCGACCTCCATCAATTTATCTTGCTTTCCGGCTCACTATATCCCACCTTCTCCGCACCTCTTCTCATCTTTCTCTCTGAGTGCGTTAACGTGCGCGCGATTGCCAGTCAATTGTGTCGTTGTTTATCAGTCAGCATAAATGCCGTTTTATATGTACATGCATATGTGTGTGTGTGTGTGTGTGAGTGTGTGTGTGTGTGTGGGTGTGTGAATATGGGGGTCTGATGGTCTGTCTCCCTGTCTGACTGTTTTACAACAGCAGGAACAATAACAACAATAACAGTCGCTGCTATTTTTGCGCTCTCGACAGTTTTATGTTGCATGCTTTTAGGCGCAGCCTTTTGTGCAGGTGTAAAAATAAAGCAACCACAATAAATATAATATTCACACGATTGCTGTTTGTTAGTCACAGTCGCTCTTTAACGTAATGTTTCACACTTCCACTCCTTTATTTGTGTTGTTATTTTAAAAGCACTGTAATTGCCGCCATTCTCTGGTGTTCATTAAATATATTGTATCAAATGATTTTTGCACACTACAGACAGTTTTCCATGTGGCTTTTCGCTGCAACCACAACTTTACAACTGTAATGATGATTGTTTTTTATATAGTGTCAAGTGCATGTTGCTTAAATCATAAAATATACGTAAAGTCAATGGAAAATATTTTTATAAATTTAAGGCTAAGCAAAGTCGTAGAAAATAAAAAACTGTGAATATTTTTAACATGTTATTGAATAAATATCTGCAAGTTCATGAATTTAATTATAAGTAAGCAAACAATAAAACAAAAAGAAAAAACTTCTATAATATTAGACGTCTTAGATGCATGACAGAAGTCACTCAATCCAATTATGAATTTTATTATAAATTTTAAATAACTTCTACTGCACAAATCAGAATCATTAAAAGTATATTATATAACGTGTAGTTACATCAAATTTTGCTGGCATTTATATTAATTTAAATGCCAATTAAATTGAAATAGTCTGCAATCATTTATTACAACTAAAACCAAATGTCAACAGCACATATTTCTATCTATCGCTCATGACAATCGTTAAGAGTATTTGATTGTTACTCAATAAATATGGTAGGAAACACATTTGTTATAAATTAGCAAAGTAAGCTGCTTAGACTTCCTCTGTGTATTCTTGTTAAGTAGATTAATTCCCAAATATAATTACAATTACTGTAAATATTTACTGCTCCATACCTACTTACTACTTACTTGCAGCATTTTCAGTAGTCTCTATTGTAACTATTCATAAAGTGCTTGCCAATAATATGATAATTCAAATAGTATTCAGGAACAAGGAACTCGCTTCATGTCATTCATTGGGCGTGGGCACTGTAAATGTAATTAAAGCTACTGGGGCATATGAGTGATGTGACATGGAATTTATATACAAAACTCATACGTCATGTCTGCCGGAATGGAAAAGATACATTTGCCTGCCTCTCAGACAGTCTGTAGTTTGGCTGTGTAATATGTGTTGCCTGGCAGCTGCAGCTTAATGTTTTTTACTCTGCTTTTCCACTTAAGTTGCAGTTTTCCCTTTTTTGTTGCTTGTGTTGGGCGTTAATGGCAAACAGCAGTGACAACAGCTGCCTTATATATACATCCAGTCACACACACAAAGATGCATACTGTTTCGCTCATTTGGCTGGCGGGCAACAAATTCCAAGTCATTAGTCGTTGTCCTGGTTGTCGACAGTGGTGTTGTGTTTGCATCACATACAAAAAAAATTTAACTAAATTACAAGGTCTTCAAGAGTAATTATTTACATACGTGAGATTAAAGCGACTATCATTTCTCTACTCTTGTTTGGCTTTGATTTTGTGAGGAACTGTTCCAAATTATAATTTTCAATTTGCACGCTCGTTTTGTTTTCATATTTCACAATAGAATTGGGATAAGAAAACTATTAGAATTGTAAACTATAGAAATTATGTCGGAATATTATTTATTTATTTATTATTTATTTTATTTAAAGAGCATTTAATATGAAAATTAATAAATTGTACCATTTTGAGCAAAAATTAAAGGCTCTTAAGCTCTTTGACCAAAAAAAAAATTTATTTGCGGTAAAAGCATGCCACATCAGCTGAAAAATATTGTAAAGAATATGTATTCAAGAATGCCATACAGCTATAAACTATTGTTGGCTTTGTTCAGGTTTGGGAGCGGGTGCTTCAACGTCTGTGGAATTTAAAACAAATTTCATAAGCGAAGAGCGACAAAAAAATGGTAGTACTGAATGATGTTGTTGCTGTTTGTATGTATGCGTGTCCACATGGACATGCGTCATAACGAAAGCTGCCTGCCAACGGTCGTATACGAGTGCCATTGCCAGTATTCATATCCAAGCCGTCAGCGACGCCTGCCATTGCCCATCAGTGTTCATCCTTCGTGCTTGCAAGTCTCTGGATACTATTGTTGAATCTGCACCACTCTGTTGTCAAGGTAAATGTTATAAAATTCAGTCAATGTGCGTCTCTGGCACTGAGAGGAATACGTAAAATTACAATTAATATGCGCGGCTCAAATTAATAATTGTCAGCTTAAATTCCTTTTTGGCAACAACAAAAAAAAACCCCAGCTCATAAAATTAAGTGACATTATATAAGATAAAAGGACAATATAAAAAAAAATCATATGTTATAATACCTCGTTAAAATATATAAGCTTATTATTTAGCTCAATGCATATTGCATAAATTTAAAATTTGGGGTACATATTTATACAATGCAAAAGACTTAATTTGATGTGAATACCTGTGTGAAAGAAAAGATATGTACACCCTTTACATTTACTTATCGTATACAAGCTAAGTTAATTCTATTTTATATGTAATTTTTACGATAATTATTTTTCTACATTAAAGGTATAAGGAGTGGCAGTGTTTCAGTTTTGGTAATTTTTTTTATTTTTTAATTTTATATCTTTCATTATGATTTAATTAATTGCAATTGTTCAGTTGTGTGTTGTTTAAAAACTCGATCAAATTGTGTCATTGTTCATTTTTATACACTCATAAATAAACTCAGGCGGCATTTAATTAAATTTTGTCCCCTTTTCCCCGCGATACTTCTGGTGTTTGTCTAACATAACAATGGCTGTCATAATGAAGCGCAGTGCTTTGTTCAGCAGGAAGTGCGCGAAGTTTACACAAGTTTCGAACCTTTTTTTTACCTTGGGTCAACATGTGTGGGGTATGTGTGAGTTGTTGCGGTAAACATTTGCATACGATGTGTTATCAAAAAAGATAAACAATTCTTATACAGGAAAACAGTCGCTTGTGAAAACCAAAAGTTTATATGCAAATTTACGATTTTTGTAGTCTCTCTTTTTTTTTTGTTAGCCAACAAGCATCAAAGTTTTCCTACGCCTATGCCTATAGGTACTCTCAACGTTATTAATGTTGATTTTGGAAATTTAGTTGAATATGCAAATTGGACTAAAGCGATTGCGTCGCACTCAATTCGTGCACAGGCCATTTCAAAAATTGTACAATTGTATATACCTTAATTTTAATAAACTGAAACTTAGTGGATATTTTATTTCAATAATTTACTACATTATTTAAACCGACATCAATTTAACCTTTGGTTTTCTGATACTAATAGTGTTACTTATATTTTGGGCTCGAAAGTTTTTTTTTTTTTTTGCATAATAAATAATGTTTATATTTTTAATTGCAGAAATTATCACACAGATACGAAACTCAAAGCCAACACATATATACACAGGTAAGTTATCTGTTACAATAACAGGATACCATTAAATAGACAAATAGATTAAATTTAAATCCTTAAGCAATGTACGCGGCTAACCAAAGATGAACCCTCACTTGAGAACTGCCATATAATAGCTTATCATATATATTTCATATGGAAAAATTGTGAAATTTATTTTCCTTACGCAATTCCACGTATTTGGCATAATTTGACTACTTCGTTATCATACTGGGATCATTTGCGATTCAGTTCGTCTTTAAAAGTGTCTCATGAATAATTCATAAGATTCTATCAAAATGTAATAAAATAAAAGTCTTCGCAAAAATTGCAAAGCATTGCTCATTGTGACTAGCAAAATCTGCTCTCAGCTTGAACTAAAGAGGAAAACAACTTAAATTATGAAAATGAATTAATAACGAACGATTGACGTACAATGCAAGACGAAGCGAAAGAAAATGGATAATCAAATAATGCAGATAATTTCCATGTCATGCAAGGAGTCAGAGTTAAATCAAACATGAAAATGCTTATTTACAAGGCATTCCAAGGCTATAATGACATTCAAAATATGATCAATTAAAATGGCCCCTTTATAAATAACCCAGCACTTAACGGCAGGCCAAAAACAGTGCACACCTCTTAACAGCACTCGTTTGCAATTCGTGCCCGCAAAATTTACGAGTCTTACGGGCCATTATCGCATTTATAATTTAGTTGGCTCTGCGTAAATTGCAAAATAAACCGAGCCAAAGTAGTACGTAGAGCACCGAGCTTAAAATATGAAAGAAAAAATGAGAAACAAAAAAATTATAAATGAAAATACTTTTTATATATATAATGCAGGCAAATTGCGCATAAAATACCGGGAAATCGCAAATTGCTGCATTTTGCTCTTTTGCGAATGAACCACAGTACAATTTCAATCAAAATTAAAAGCACTATACAATCTCAAAGATCTGCTAAAAACCACACTTAAAAACACTGCATAATAAGGTGCTTCGAAAATCCCCGCAAATGCGGACTTAAAATAGCATGCAAACAAGGTCATCATAAAGGTTACGCATGGCATATTGACAACTTTTGCGCTTAGTCTTGAAATTCATTTTTTTGTTTCGAAAAAAACAAGCAAATATTTTTTTCCGGTGATTTTATTTTATTTGTATTCACTTTGTATTTTTTAATTAAAACTCTGGCATCTCGGGCGAGGCCACTCAGGTGCGTGGTACAAACCCACAGGCAACAGCAAAAAGGATAATACTCGTCTGCGCGCAAGCGGTGTTAAAATTGCAAAAGGGCTTCGCTAATTAAAAATTTGGCCATTTAAAAGTCTTCAGCACTTTGTTGGCCGTGAAAAATTGTTTATTTCATTTAGTACGTATGAAGTATTCTCACTTCCTTTTTTTTTTTTGGCTGAGCATTGGCCGCCATTTATATTGCTTAGCTCTAGAAATTAATTTAACGCTTGCCCTTTCAAGGTCACACAGAAACTGTTATCTTTGGGGAAAATCCATAGTAGTGCAATGTAAGTTAGCTAATGTCTATAAATGTAATGCCAAAAACAGAGAATAAATTTAAATATTTGTAATGCAAGTCTTTTAATCAAGCTAAAGCGAACTCTGTGCATAAAATTAAGCAATCAAGAGAATAGTTTTTGATACTGTTTTTAATGTGTGCCCCAATAAAAGCCGGAAAGTTAACTGAGAACAATTTCTTTTTATCCGATTTTTCAGTTTCCATTTAAATGCCTTTTCTTAACAGCCGTTTAATATTTGCGCATCACTCAGCTAATTCTAAGCTCATTATTTGCAACACAGAGCTTTCAATGTAAGGCGATGCCCACTCAATTCTAACTGAATACCCATCAAATCAGATTAAATCAATTTTATTGCTTAAGCTACAAGCGTCGGACCAATCAATTCCGGGGCGAGCATGAAGTATTGACAATGCCTACCACACCCAGATACTGTCAATGCTTTTACTATACACAATACATACACACACACACAAAAGGTAGAGTAGAAAGACGTGGTAATAGCCATAAATAAAGCGCTGTGGCTGTGCGCGTGCTGGTATATTTTTAATACATCAATTAAATGCAAATACCAAACGCAACAAGCAAAACAGAAAACCTCCGCTCATTCCTGTCAAAGTCTGGCAAATGTTGAAGGATGGCCGCCGCAGCAGATGCTGGACGGCGAAAGTACAACAATTCCCCAATTCGGCTGGCCATCAACAACTTTTCCAGTTTTTTTTTTTTTTTGTTGGTGCTTGCCCAAATATTTTTGTAGCTGGTAGTGAGCGAAAAAAAGCAAGCAGAAGCCTGACAGAATGTATGGACGATGTCCACGCCCCAGTCACAGCAAATGGCAGTGCAAAAAATAAAAGAAACACAATAAATATAGATATATATGTATGTGCTCATAGAAAAAACGAAGTGGTTGTATAAATTGCGGGGCTGGGCGATGCGTGGTGCCAGGGGCCGCCTTCATGTGGTTGAGTACCAAATTGGCTTACACAAACGCATGAATGAAATTCACTTTAAAATAATTTCAATTATTTGAATGGGAGCATATTTTAAATGCGTTTTATTGCCAATTTTCACTTAACAAAGAAAACTTCAACGTCAAATGCCCATTTGCCCGTTGCCCGGCAGACTATATATTTATATTCATATATTCCATCTCTTTTTTCTGCTTCCTTCGGATACTGGAGATGGCAAATTTTACCAAGAGAAAATCTAAATGAAGCTGTGTGAAAATAGCTCCACAGCCAATTTAGAATAATGTGAATGATCAAAATTAGCTATAAAATATAATAATAAACTAGATGAGATTTAAATTAATATGTATTAAATATAGAATACCAAGTATATTTAAAATGATGATTTTAATTTTTAATGTGATGTGTTCTTCTCTAACTAGCAGACATTTGCCATGCTCCTTTTTGTTATCTTTTGCAAATTGCGGTCAACACAAACAGCAATATGATTGTTTATGTATCCATTTAGATCCCGGGTTCCGGCATGCTTTGTAAACTTTTCAAAACGTACAAATATATTTATTTATTTCCCTAGGGAATATTTTTTTATTTATATTTTTATATTAAAACTAAAAGTGGATGTTGTTCTAATTATTTTCAATAATTTTGAAAAAATGCAACTTAATTACTCCTCGATCCCAGTGGCAACTTTCAAAGGCAATTCATAATTGGTTATGTTAAGCTCAATATTTCTCTTTTATATAACCGAATTTTCTCCACTTGTCGCCAATCAATAAATAGGTCATTCGGAAATTGTGCAATATTTTGAATTGGCACAAGCCGAGTTAAGTTGTTCCTTTGGGTATTTTCCATTTTTTTTTTATGCGAACGTGACCAAATTTCTATGGAGTGCACTCCGTTTATTGTTCAAGTATTTAAAATTGAAAAAAAAAAAACAATGCTGTCGAGACTTAACGGGACTTCAGAGCTAAATACCAAATACTCATATATAGCTCAAAATAGACAAATTTTTCTTGTTTTGCGTACTTCTAAATAAACAATAATAATTTTACTTATTCAACTTTCCGGCCTTGCCATGAGGGGGTTTCTTCCGGTACTCTCTTTAAATACTCATAATAGCAAAATATACAAATTTTTATTGAATTTAGAATTTTTTTAGAATTTAAATAAACAATAATAATTTGACTTCTTCAATTTTCCGGCCTTGTTCAAGTCTATGAGGGAGTTTTATATGTACTCTCTCTTTCGTATGAATTCCCCGAGGGGAAAATGTATATTCGGCCGAATGTCACATAAAAGTTGCCCTATTTAATCAGTTGAGAGGCTCGTTCGTGCTCTTATAAATTTAAAAATAGGGTCCTATTTGTTCAAATTAATGCTTGCTTCTCGATACACATAGACCTTTATTGACATCACTTATTATTAGCCATGATTGAAAGAAAACACCACGGAAATATACCTGTCCTAAGACAAAATCTGAGCGGGCACTCGAGATCGAAAATAAGGTCGGCAGTAGCCACTCAGACTAAGCAGACAATAAGCTCTTCAGTAGCAATTGTTTATTTTCCACATAAATTCGCGATGCACGCTGATTAGAAAAATGTTCGCGATTCGATTGCAGTTCGCTTGCATTTGGCGTTGCCAGGCGCACCAATCAGTCCTGCCAACTGGTTTGCTAAGAGGGACGCAGATCAGCTGCTCTCCATTTCATTTTAATAGATAAAATAAAATAAAATGATTTTGAAACATTTTTTTACAGCCATGCTTTAATTTCCTGGAAACTCACATAATAAAAGTGATTCAATGACTTGAATTAAAATATCCTAAATGTTAGCTTAATCTTTATAAGAAGACCATTTTTAGTAGACAGAGCGCTCAATAAGGTTGTGGAAAATTATATGGTAATCGAAAATAGCATTTAAGACATATATTCTTAAAAGTTATTTAACTTCGTATTATTGTCACAGAGTATTAAAAACACCAATTACCGCTTTGAATATATTTTTTGCGCATTGCAGGTAATGGGCAGTATTGTTTGCTTTAAATATTTAATTTATTGCTCATCAAGTTCATTTCCTTTAGATCCTCTCAAGTGTCAGCTTGTGTAAATGTTCAATTAAATACGCCAAAAGACCCTTTAAAACTCTGGCACAAGCTGTAAAACTGTATATTGATTTTTTTTTGGTTAATTAAGTTGAGTTGAACACCAAATAATTTTGCGAATTATGACACTAAATATACGCACAGCTTATTTATAAAAAGAAGAGAGAAATAATGATACAATTTATGAAGTTTACTATTGCATGTCATCAAACTTGACCAACTTGGCATTGGGATTGTTCACCAGCAGCTGCTTGTTATGCTGTTCCACATTGTAATAGAAGAAATATAATTTACTATACTCAAAGGTGGATATCATAATGGCACAAGCAGGAGCCACCTTAAACAGTCGTGGCCCGTAACCGGCAAAGAGTCCACGCAGTCCGAAGGCACGATAGATGGCCACTAAGCGATTATAGGTCGATTGCTTGTTCATCTCTTTGCTGGGCGTATCCGTAAAGATGACGCGCTCCCCAAAGGCGATCTGCTCGTGCGTTTTGATCACATCGAAGGGACACGTGACAATCGCTGCCAACGAACCGGCCAAAACGCCGGCCACAAAGCTGAAGCCAAACGAAGTGTGCTCATCACTGCTATTGCTGATCCAGTACTTCAGGTACTCGTAAACGGGCCAATATATGCCCGAGAAGGGCACATCACGCAGTATGGTAGGGGGTAAGCCACGCCACAAGCCAGCTATACCCTGCAATGCAATTATGTTACGCACAAATTGCATTACCTGAGCATAGCTCAGCCGCTGCGATTGCATCTTTGTTCTAACCAGCTCAATGGGACTCACAAAGCTGACTGCACAAATGCGAGCCGTTATTCCAGACAACATGGGCACTAGCAGGGGCGGTTTCCGATTCAGATTCTGAGACCGTTCAAAGTATCGCTGGTAGAGGGAAATATATCTGACCTTGAACTGTTCATAGGCTACGAAGTAGACGATAGTCGAAGGCAGCGCCGATACCAATGTGGGACCCAAGCCAGACCAGAGCGCGCCCATGCCCTCGAGCCGACTAATCTTTATGAGGGCGTCCAGTGTGCTGCGAAAATGTGGCGTCAATGTGCCGCGGGCTGTGTGATGCGCTTGGGTGCCACACCTGAACAGATGATCCATCAGGCCATTACAGTAGAGGAAGCACTTGTTCGACTGCGACTGCTGCGACTGCATTCGCGTCTTGATCACATCCAGCGGAGTCATTAGGAAGGCAGTGATGATTGCACCAGTGCAAGCTGACGCAACCTGCTGCAGTGGGCGGATCTGAAAGCGCGGATCATTGAACACCTGTTTGTGATGGACTCTTGGCTTGTTGCTGCTGTCGCTGTTGCTTTCTCCGCCTGCGTGAAGCAGGCTTATGACAATGGGAGCATCTTGCTTGGACATGGCTTCAGCATCGGTGTTTTCCTTTCTGCTCTAATTGTTTGACAGTGGACCGAGAAATCGTTTCGAATTAAAAGTTTTGTATAAATATGGGAGAAATGCTTAAAATTCAGGTCGGCGTTGCCAGCAGCCTGTGTTTTGAGAATGACATTTGGATTTTGTTAGGTGGCAGCTCCATTTAATAGCATTTCAGTGTTTTTTAATGCCGTTATGTCGTGTGGTGTATTCTATTTGGAAGTGTCTTAATTTATCAAAGTAGACATTAACCAACCCATGTGATAATACTCCATTAGCTAGTATACTTAGATTTATTAATCAGTTATTCTATTTAATTTCTTAAATTAAAAATTACATAACAAAATATTCTTCTGGATATCATTTTAATATTATAACGATAATTAAATATGTATGTCGTTTGACATAATGAAATATAACAATAAACAATATCAATTAAATATTCATCACTCGCGCTTTGTTTAACTAATTACATCCATTTCAGTTGTTATACAATAGAATAATCCTTTGATATTCACATTTCAGCATTATTTTTCGCCAATTACTACGCAACTATTTTCAGCTGCAATTTCAACGAACTTAAACTCCGAACAGGAAGCTGCTAAAAGGCAACACAGTCTGTATGATGATGGCGACACACTGAATGGGAAACCTGAAGCCTCCCCAAAGTCGTACGACAAAGAATTCACAGCAACAACTAAATTGAGCAAAGGTTGAATATTTTGCCGTGTGGGCGCATCCGACTCTCGGTTCAGGTGAGAGTTGTCCTTGTCGCGGGTTGGGGTTAACTGACGACAACATACAAAAGCCATGTCGACGCCTGACGGCAAAATAATTGAGATCAAAATGATGTGAATGAATTTCTGGGTGACTGGAGCTCGAATAAAGCAATAGGGGGTTTTATATATTATTTAAATGTTATTTAAATCTTCATTATTTAATTTTTAAATAAAATAAACCACTGATGTATTATTGTTTCAACATTTTCCTTACAAATTTAATAATGAAACTGATATAAATACATTTTAGTTTAACAAAGATATTGATAAATAAGCCTTATTCTCCTGATTTTAAAATTCCTACATAATGAACTATGTGTACACATTTTCTAAAGATAGGATCAATTGAATTTGTGGGTATTGTTAGATTGCAAAAATGCCTGATTGGCCCTAAGCAATAATATGCCTATTGATTTTTCATAACGACAACTATTTTTAATCCCCATCCATTTAGAGTGCACTCTCAACGGCCCCTTCAGGCATAGTTAAGCTGCGGAATATTGAAACTGGCAAAACATAACAAAAAGTGGAACGCAAACAACTACAGAAACACAATAGCAACATGAGAAGTTTGTTGCTACACACAGACGTGGCTGTATGCATAGGTAAGACGCAGCAACTGACAAAATGTAACGCTTATATTACAACGTTGTAAGGGAATAGTATGGAGAATGGTGAAGAAGGAGCAAAAGTGTTTTTTTGGGGCGAGCTGAAAAAACACTTTAAATGGGCAGGCATATGCTATAAACAGCCAGGAGCTATGCAAGGTGGTGTGGAAAGATGCCAGAACATGCACATGACACATTCTATCTCACTTACCAACACTGACAGTGGCACACAAACGTCGGCATGCGGCAGACATTGTCTAACATTTATGAGTAACGTGGGGATATTTGCGAATTCGACACGTACATTGCTGCCGTGCGGCACGTAACCAGTAAGATTGGGTTGTGGGTGTAGTCGGTTTTGGTATGGAGTTGGTAATTGTGGTGCAAAACTGTGGAATAGCAACACTTAGCTGGTAGCTAATACGAGCACGTGCTTTGCTTTGTTGCACAACCCTGGTGCACATATGATAAGCTTGCTCTCAAGGTGTTTAACAGCTGTAGTTTGGCTTAAAAAAAACTCACACTCATTCCAAATATGGTGTAGGAACAAGAAAGCTTATAATTACCATATAATTAATATTTGTTTTTGAAAAATAAGAACAGCAATATCTGCCAAGCATGCTAAGCATTGCAGACTTCTTCATTTCTGTCAACGTGTCAGCAACACAGGTCAACTTAAATATTGGCGTATTTTTATTTAATTTGAATCGAATATAAATTGAATGAAGTGGTATCGAAAATATGCATGGTAAATGTTGATACATTTACGCATCATGCAGCTCGCATTCAACACGCCGCAAGTCAATTGAATGCCCCTGAACCGTCAATCTATACGCCAATCCAAGGAAATTTCAAACACACTCTGAGAAAAGTCAGATGTGGAAAAACGTTGTGATCCGGGGCCAAGGCGAAAATGTGCCACCACTCACCATTCACCGCACAATTCCATTAAGTAAAGCAAACATCAGCTGGCGTTTGGCGTATGGATTCGTCGAGGATTCTCATTGAGATTGCGCCCTCGATACTTCTCCTGCGGATGATGGTAGCGGGGCTGCGGTAGGTAGTTGAGCTGGTTGCCTGAATTCGATATCAGCAAAAGCAACATATTGAATATTGATGCGCATCGAATTCAAGTTGAAACGGCGAAAAGTTCAAACCAACATACGCAGACTTACACTCACACACCTACACGCACACATACACTTTGTTTATAATAAAAACATTTGCAATTTCTCATTGCTACACGAAACCATTGACGTTAACACTAGACAACACAAACAAATATTGAAACACTTAACTCAAGAAGGAAACTTTTGGCAGCATTCTGATCACTCTTGCACATTTTTTTGGCACATTTTGGGAAGACGTTTTTGGGCATTATTTTGCCATCTTCAAATAAATTTTTCGGAATCAGTGCAAAATAAATAAAAATAATTAAAAATATGTTTATATTTACTCATATTTTATATTTTTAATTTATTTATATTTATGTTAAAGTATACCGATATATTGTTATTTATATTATAACTGAAGTTGAGAAAGATAGTTGGAAATAAATTGTCAGTTTTTAAAAATTTTTCAATCTCTCCTCTCTATTTCATATGCTATTAAACTGAGTACAACGTTCAACGTTTGACCTTTAAACTGAGATTGTTGCTGACTGGTGTAAAAGTACTTAATTGGGTTAAAGGACTGCATTCAGTGCGGCACTATGGTGGCAGCAGTCAAGCAATTTGTGTACGTTCGTAGAGCATTTAAAACAATTGGTGCCAACCAATTATAAAGGGAGCCGTGATCTGAACTGGTTGAAAGGGACTGTAAGAGACTGGAGGCATTTCGCGCCAAATTAGCGGCAAATGTGTAGCAGACAACGCAGCGACAACTACAACAAAGACGACCCAAATTACAAATTACAACAAACTTGGCTGGTTGTTGGCGACATCTTTGTCATCGTCTGCATAAGTTTACGTTGGCAATAAGCAAATTGAAAGTATGAGCTGCAAATGGCGCTGCAAAGTGTGCTACAAAAATAAAATTAAAAATGCTTGCCACTGGCTGGTGGCAAGTGTGCCTTTCAATGCGTCTCATTTGCCATATTAACGATGCGCACAAATGGTGCATGCCACGTGCCTCTCTAAACCGCAATATCATGGCGCTAATTGCTACTCGAAGGCAGTTAGTCTCGTCTCCTATAGTCATGGAGGCAGTCAGACGGGAGACTTTTACTTTGCCACACCATTCACGTTGCAGGCGGCGCATTGATGGCGCTCCCACTACTGTTCCTGCAACTGCTATCTCACTTCTAGTTCGAAGTCACGTTTTATAAAGTTTCCTTCACAGTTTTGCTGTTCCATTTACTCTTGAAGAATATTTTCATTCCTTTAGTTCAGATGTGCTTTGTTTTTATTATTCCGCAGCAGGAAAAATAAATAAATGCATGCATGAACAGCGTAAAATGCGAAAACAAAAACAAGGCATAAAAAAAAATGTATAAAAATCAAATAAGCTTGTCCTAAGACTCTTCTGGGTTCTCTATTATTTCGAATTTTCGTCAACGCAACGCTTACGGGTCTACTGTGCTTTGTAAAATTTGGAAATTTGATCGCCTTATTTTGATCTATTATTTATCTATCTACTTAAGTCGATTCGATTTAATTTTATTTGAGGTCATTGTCAAAATAACTGTATTTACCATTGATAAAATATTGTTGAACAAATTTCATACGCAACATTTAATTACTGTCCAATTGCAATGGTATTTTTGAAAATATTTGGGTTTCATACGCGTAATAAAACCCGTAATTTTGCAGCTCATTGAATTTCAGCGCAACGCCAAACATAAACAAATAAACAATTATGCAGATGAATGAAAACTAAAATGAGCTTAATATGCACTACAAACTGGCCATCAACAATAACATTAAGAGCGAAGTAATTATATATATTTAATTATTTATTTTATTATTTTGACACAAACAGTATTTGCCTATGAAAATAATTACGATTAAACAACATCATAAAAACCGCAGAACAACATTTAATTAAAAAATCGTGAGTGGCGCAGTAGTCAATGCACAGTGTAAAAAGTTACGGATCTAAAAGTAAAATGTATTTTATTACAACATACAAATAAAATGTATTCAAAATTGTTTTTAGAACATACAAATTGAACTGTCTAAAAGAGTTATAGAGTTTAATGTTCGTCAATAAATAGTTCATATTAAAATTGAAATTATAAATGTCATTTAAAATGTATATCAAAATTCAGATAATTTGTAAAACTGTACTAATGAAATTATATTTTCGATTGTTCAGCCTATTGATTATTGGATGGGCGACATCAATAAAAAAAGGATTGCTTACTGTCAATCTGTCCAAATTATGGAATTGTAAAATTTGTGAGAAAAAATATTCCGTAAACCAAATGATAAATATGCAAATCTTTGTTAAGTATACAATGATTTTATTTTAACATAAATAACAATACAATTTTTGACAAACGCATAATAAATTAAGTGATTGTCGTTTAAATAATTTACAGATGATTGTTTAAAGTTATGTTCTTTGTTGGTGCCAGGAGCTTATTTAATTATTAAAATTTCATTGCACACAGTAAGCAAAACAAAGCCATTATAATATAATGTTAAATACATGAGAAAATATAACCGGCAAATTTGCTTTTGTTTACTTTTTTTTATGATGCATATTGGCTTTTGACTCATTTGTTTTGGTTTTCGCTCTGGTAGAGAATTGGCATATTGTGGAATGTTTAACCAGTTTATTGTTGAATGCTATTGGATTTTGACTTTTGACCCAATTTGTACTTTACTATATGAATGCATCTACATAAAGAACTTAATCATGATCATCTTATAATACTAATTACAAAGTAAATTAATTAGTCATGTTGTATTTATGCCGCTTAATTTGTGTACGATAATTCCACCGACTATTTCAACGCATATGCATTTGTTACAAGCAATTATAATTATTAACTTTTCTGTCGCAATCAATTATTGCAAAATTTAATTCACATAATTTCCATTTAAATTTTATTGTTCCGCGCTGACCATTTAAATGAAGACATACATTTAAATTTTCTCATGCCCCGCATTTGTCTGCAACACACAAATAAACCGGAAAAAACTCAGAACTACTATAAATCAAAAAACTGGTTTGAGTGCAACTCAAATTTACTTATACCCGAATTTCATCTCCAGGATGTTGCTGCTATGGCTACTTCACTTTTTTCTGTATTTCTTTATTGGTCTTTATTTATAAATAAATCTTTCTCCATTGATTGAACATTTTTCCAGAGTAAGAAGCTTACCAAGCATACAATTTTCGTTTTAATCTACTCTTGAACTTATACTAATTTGTGGTTGTTAGCAATTTCGGTAAATTATTTCGTTTATTTTGGAAGTTGTTTGTATGGCATATTCATCGGCAAGAAACTTTCAGTTGGTTTTTGGTTAAGCCATTTTAGGTTTTTTGAAATTAGAACGGAAAAGTTGTAAAATTTTCAAACGCAACAATTTTAACTTGTTAAAAAAATCATAATAATCAACAAAAAGCTTTTCAAAAATTTGCTAAATCAAATAATCAAGTAATTTGAAAACAAATTTAGAAAATTTGGATTATGTAAGAACCACATACTGTGTACACATATTCATAAAAATAATCCAAATTAACTTCGAAAGTATTTACATCTTTAAAACAATTAAAATTATTAACAACTCTTGATTTTCGACTTTTTTTTACTGATAATAACTTTGTCTAAAAAAAATGGCACGGCATCAAAAAATAGTCTTGCCTGACTTAATAAACCAAATGCTGCAAAAAACTGTTCAATCTACGCCGCTAAAGACTCAACAATGTATAAAGGCATATACTCAAAGTACTCAAACAATTACCCACATGCCGAAGTAACTGAGAAGGAAACAAAACAGAGAGGACCAAAAAAGTGGGTTCAAATGGAGTGATAGGGAATGCTTCGAGCATTTTGAAATTGTGGCAAATTAACACAGAACAGACCTGCATGAAAATGAACACAGTCGGAAATTTAGCTATGCACACATGCTTGAGAGGCAAAAACATATATTACATAATACTTCAATGGGTTTGACACTGCTATCACAACCGGATGGATAAACTCATGGTAATATTTGTTTTATGCTTAAAATAATTAATATGCCTCCTTTTGAAACTTCGCGAAGTTTTTGTTTACATCAATTAGTTTCGTCGTCGGAGCTCTGTGCTGTTATTTAACATAATTAGCGCAAAACAAATATTAATGCGAAGCGATAAAATGAAATTAACTCGCCGCTTGCACCTTGCTACAAAACAATTCAATTGGGCGCACAATTTAATTACAACTTCTCTGTGTTATGTTTATGCCAAAGATTTCAATTTTCCAAAATGAAACTTTCTCTTTTACATTTTGTCGTTGTAACGTTGTCTTGTTACAGGCGGAATAAAAACATGCTAGCAACAATTGGATGACAGCAATTTGCATAAAATACCAAATCCACGCCCTGAACAAGAAATACAAAAAAGAAAAGCAAATGTCGACGCAATAACTCAATTTTCGGGAAAACCAAAAAGTAATACGCCACAAAGGAGGGGCATAAAAGTCAGTGACGAAACTTTGCCCAAACCAGGCAACAAAAAACAGGATTAAGTTTAGGGAAGGGCTAGCGAACTATTTTGCGGTGACAAGTTTGATGTAACTCCCAGCGGCGACATCAACTATAGAATCAGAATCCCAAAAATTTGAAATATCTGCAGCTGCACAAATGTTTCCATTGCTTCAGATTTAGCTATGGCTTCAAATTACGTTGGCAGCAGCATAAAATTGTGCTTTGTGTTTTGGCAACTATATATATATATATATATATATATATTAGTAAGTAGCTTATATATGCAAAGTTGCTGACACAATACTTGGCCAAATTGATGCCAATAAAATGTCGCATTGTTGTGCTACTTCGAAGGTAACAAGTTTCGAAGGAGGCAAAGCTAAAGTTTTTGGCTTGAGCAGATAAAGTTGAAATAAACAAACGGAACTTATGCGAATATATATTTACTTATATTTTTATTTGGTAATATTTAGTTTAATTATAATCTAGCTAATAGGTATCGTAATCAGTAGCTTCCACCTTATCTCTCCATAATACTTGGTGATGATTTCGTTAGACACAAAATCCCTTGCTGTACAGTTGTACTTGATTTCTTGGGTTTCTTCCATTTTATCTTAGGTTTCCCTTTAAGATCTTTTAATTTTTCTTATCTTTCCCAATTATATAGTCTTATTATGGTTTTCTGCAGTCTGACCCTTGGAACAGCTATTTTATACAGTTTTTCATTATTAATTAATTTTTTAAAACCAATATTTTGACATGTGCATATCCCATTTGCAATTCAAAATTATTTTAATACATATTTTTAAATCTTACGAAATTACACATTCTGTAACAATTTCGTGTTTTCAGAATTAAATTGGGCAGAGGTAGGTAATATTTTGAATTTATATTTGCAGTGAATTTATCAAATTGTTATAAATTGAATTTTTTTTTTAGCAATTTTCAATGAAAATTCTTGGTTCTTTAAAAGTTCTCCTCATTTTAGACGCTTTTTATTCAATCAACTAATTATCTGTTTTGAAAGAGCTTTCCTGTAATTTTTCTTATTCACTTTAAATTCCATTAGTTGTTTCGTTTTCGTGCGTTTTAATTTAAATCAAATCCTCTCAAAACTTTTTCTAACCAAAGCGACCACAAGCTGTAGCTACGCTTGCAAGCCTTTTGCCGCCAAGTCAAAGATAAACTTTCCACTAAAATGTATTATTAAATTTGTGCAAAACACTCGAAAGTACATGTGAGCTCAAACCACAAGCCGTCAAAGGATTTAGTTGGCGCCTGTCAGGATCTGCAGCTGTCGTCGCATTGCGTTCGTTGCACAGCATGTTGTCTGCCTTTTTGTTGGTGTCGAATTAAGGCAGTGCCTGCCATCTTCTATATTTGAGTCGCAATAGTTTTGCTGGGCTGCTGGTATTGCTGCAGTTCCGTTCGCACTGTGCCCGTCGACGAGGAGGACGATGAAGCCGAAGAAGATCGCCACGAGGAATCATTTGAGATGCTAGACTTGGTGCGTGAAGTTGAATCTGCTCTGGCATTGGATGATTGCTCGTCAGTGCTGTCAAGCAAGGCGAGAGACTCTCGAGGCGACTGCAGCTCTTTGCTGGATGCCTGGCGCTGCAGCTGCGGTATGCGGCTAGGCATTGCCGCAACTGTTGCTGTTGTTGCTTTTGCTGCTGCTTCAGTTGACACTTGTTGTGTCTCGACTGTCGTCTGCAGCGGTCGCGGTATGAGTGATGTTCTCGAAGCAGACTTTGTGGGCTGCGCATATACGTCACCGTTAGGCGCCGACCAGCTGGGCAGGGAGCTCACACTGGCACTCGCTTCAATCGCGTAGACGCATTCGGTGCGTTGACCCTGCGGCGGGGTTGCCTCATGCGCCGGCGGCACCGACTCGAAGGACTGAAAGGAGCCGCTCAGCTTGGAAATTGCTGCCGTGTCTGTCTGCCGTTTAATACGCTTCAGCGAAGCCGCTGGCGATTTGGGTACTATGGGCCCCACTATCAACGTATTTTGTGTGATTTGCGGTTCACGCAGCTCATCCTCTCCGCTGTCGTGGGCAAGCATTAGTGGCGATGTGGTTATATTACTGCTATCTCGTCGCCGCCGGCCCAGTGTGCTGCTAATAGTCCTCGGTGGTGGCAGCGGTGCCTGAAAATTTTGGGGAGGCAGCGAGTTGCGTTTGTAGCTCTGTCGCACATCCTGTTCAGTGGGTAGAACCTTTGGGTAGTTGCGCTGCTGCAGCAAAGCCAGTTGCTGTGCGACGGTCAGTGGTTGCAGCTGAAGTTCACACTCATCGCGACTGGTCACATTGATGTCCACATCATCGGCATGCACAAAGCTGGTTACCTGCTCATCAGCAGCCAAAATCATGTCCACCGGATCTGAGTGAGTGTGGGAATGCTGAGGCTGCAGCGTTGCCTCACTGGGTTCTGTTAGCGCCGAATGCTGTCGTTGCAGCAGCAACTCATAGTGTAGCCCCTCTTGCATTTCGTGCATATGCTGTGGGGTCAAAAGCGCTGCATCTGCCACCTCAATGTCCTCGCAGATGATGATGCGATTGTCTGGCTGTGCAGCAGGCAGCGACGCTGGCGTCGTATTAAAACTGCCTGATTTGAGCAGCTTCTGTGCTGGACTCTGTTGCTGCGATGACATCCATTCGCAGACCTTTGTATGCGTATCTACCGTTGAGCTGCTTAATTGGCGGTGCATGGCAAAGCCATTGATGGGCGAACGCTGTCCTGTTTTGATGGCTTCGTAAGTATTGGATTTTCGCACAATATCCAGCACATAACTCTCATCGCCATCACGTGACTTACTGCAGCGCTTCAGTTCATCATCGTTGGCGCCATCGTAGCTGAGCATTTGGCCGCCCAGTTTGCGTTGCAGCGAAGTATTTTGTTTGCGACGCTGCCGAAACAAGAAAGTCGCATAGATCACCACATTCAGCACTATGAAAATGGCAATGAGTGCAATGAGGAACTGCAACGTTGTCTCCGATTTGGCAATGGGCTCCGTTGGGGCAACCGTGGCGCCATATTCCCCGTAGTCGCTGACGTGCTGGGAGGTTTGCGTGGGATCCTCCCCGGATATGGCCACACCCTCAACGGCCGGCTGCTGCTGTTGCTGCTGTTGCTGTTGTCTGTGCACATGACCGAATGTGGGAGGTGCGTTGTACATGTTCTCTGCAGCGGTCTCTGCCTGCTCGCTGCCCTTCGATGGCAACGGCTTTTGAAGCAACAATTTCAGGGTACGCACCGGATCCTCGGCGCCTTTGTCGCGCGCACCGTATTTGCTCATGTGACCCGTAATCACACCGTTTCCGGGGAACAGCTGCTGCTGTTGCTGTTGTTGTTGCTGCCCCTTCTGCTGTATTGCCGCAATTTGATTCAGCTCATCCGGCAGCTCTTTGTTCCAAAAATTCATGTAGATCTGGCGGTACTTGTAGCCCACTGTCGGCGGTATGCCTGCAACATGAATGAAATCATGCAGTTACCACCAGAGGCAATGCATCAGAGGGCATTCGTTAGTTCGTTTCGGTATTATGGTTACTAGTGCTCTGCATAGATATGAGTGGATAGGAGATACTCACCAATATTGAGATAGGCCTGTGCACGCTTATTAAACTCCGGCCAGTCCAAATCATATCGGTCCCATTCCAAAAGATGCGAATTCAGAAATGTGCCCTTCCAGGGCGCTTTTGGATTGCTAAAAAAAGTAAAGTACGAATAATAAATATAAATAATTTAAATAATAGCGAAATTCAAGCCAAATTCTACAGTTAATAAAACTGAAATTTATATAATAACTTAATTCTTATAAGAAAAATAACTAAAAGACAAAAATGTTAGAAATTTTATTAAATATAAAATACCAAATACTAATTCACTCACAAGCGCAATCAGTATCAATTATCTCGCTTAATATTCATGACACTAAGCCTTAAATCCATAATCTTTTAATTCATATATTTTCTGAATTATTTTTTAGCACATTTTACTCGCGACATTTTTTGAATCCAACCGGCGTAGGACTAATGACCTCTTGGGCTTAATGTAAAAAGTATACGGAATGCATATACGTATAATAAAATATATGCTAAAGATCTCAGATTTCAGATTTGATTGCCATTTCACTGGAGGGCGCGTCGCAATGCCGCATTTCAACTAATAATATTTGCATTGCTGCTGATGTGGATGTTGTTCAGCTTATGACCCGTTTTTGCAGTTGTTTTTGTAGCGAAATAATAATAAAAGCGGCAGTAAAAATTCTATTCATTTTACTGTCCGAGCGTTGCAGATTACAAAACGTGCCACTATCCAGTGCCATGGAAATCGCATCCACATCCGCATTCGCCGTTGCATGCCCATTTGCATGCAGAGCTGCGACTCGTCGTGTTGATGGCTCAGATACCAGAACCCGCAATCGTTCCCACTCCAACTCCAGCTGCCACTCCTGTGGCGTTTCCAATCGCAAACTTTCACCAAATGCACTCTTCAATTTCGCTTTTGGCACAGTCAACACTACTCACCCGGTCTTTACGAAGTTCGTCCAATATGCCATTACCGCCTCGGAAAGCAACTTTTCCTGCACGGAATAGTTGTGGCTGGGATATGGGCCGACTGGCGCCAGCGGCGCCCCAAAAACGAACGGAAGCTCCTCCCCCATAATGCTATGCGGTAGCTGCAAGTGAATCACATCAGAATAGACATAGATATTGTAAGTAGCTGAACTAAATAAATACCTTTCTACATGTAATATAAACACTTGAGTAATAATATCCTTAACACATTAATCAAATCCCAAGAGCTATTGCAATATGATAATTATTTCCGAAAAAGCAATCATTATTGAAATAAATTAATGGGTAATTTCTACTAGCAGCCATTATTCTTTCATATATTTTCTGTTTCTCTTACAAAATCAATATGCCCTTTGAAATGATTTAACATTCACTAAAAATTGAGTGAAAAATTCAGATCAGCATGAAATATTTTCAGCAGCTTTTGACCAGTCAGCATCAATCTTCTTAGTGGTGCCTGCATAAATATTTGACCAGTCTGTCAGACAGACGCACAGACAGACAAACATACGGAGAGGGAACGGGAGAACGGGAGAAAAACTGCAGTAAGTGGGTAGGAAATAAAGGCAACTTTTTACTGTTACAATGAAAAATGTAACAAAGTCACAAAGCATTTTGCTTTAGCGCTCATAAAAATAGCTGTCGCCTTCTGTGGTTGTTATTGTTGTTTTTGGTATTATTGTTGTCCTTTCTTCAGGTCATTTTGGCTCATTTTCATGCTTGTCACCAGCATTTGGGTTGCTAATAAATGTTGAATGTCATTTTTGATTTTGCTTATTCTATTATTTTGATAAAATTCGCATAATCTTACAAAAAAAATCAGTATAAATGTAGCTATATTGGCTTAGACGAGTTGTAATACCATTTTTAGGTTCAATAAACTTTTTATTTGAGTATGGATCATAAATACTTGTTTATGGCTACAATTGTTGCCATGTACTAGCATATGTTTATTTCAATGCAATCGATGTGGAATAGAACAAATTTTCCACAAGCAATTGGATTTAATATTATCATCTTATATGTATGTAATGTATGAAAGTCTGTTTGAGCTTTTATTGTTAACACCAGTTCTGTTTAAGACTTGAACAACTGTCTTAAAAATACGAGAGTCCATTGCACATTATCCATTTGTTGAAAGGCACTAATAAATGGTGGACGGATAACATTTATATTAAATTGCAAATAATTGTGGGTTTTACGTAACAGTTCATTGTAAGAAAATTAATTTTTTTAAATTTATTAAATTGTTTTCGATTGCCATTAAAATTCTAAAGTGAATAGGCTGTATTTTAATTTTAAAGCAAATGCGTTAATTGTGTAATTTATGCTTTTGTTTATACAGCCCCTCACACTATCTGTTTTACAGTCCGCTTTACCTTAAGGCTAACGGAAGCAACAATTTACCCAAGCGCCACTTGTCCTAATAAACCCCATGCAGTCAAAAGCCGAAAATTGGCAAAAATGTTTGCCAAATTTGCTAAATGTAAACGACAACAGGCGTGTCCCTAGCCAGAGACCCACGACCCCCCGGGGCAATGTCGGTGGTAGCTATAATTTGTAAGTCATCTTTATGGACTTTTATAAGCTTAAAATGGCACGCCCAATTAATTGCTTTGGGGCGGCTCTTTAATTTGATATTTTCTATTTCGTAATGGGAAATTTCTGTCAGATTCTTAAGTTTTGGCCAAGTTATTAGTTCATATTTTGTTCGTTGGTGGCTGTCTCATAAAGTATGCAACACATTTCGCGTTACGTAAAAAAAGTTTTTTTTTATTATTTGCTCAAGTCTTGAGTCACATTTCTTTTATGAATGCGGTCAACAAAAGTTTCTCCAACGCGATGCATATACAAATTTTAGTTTCATTTTTATTTTATTTATTTTCATAAATTTTGCTTCCTTCCTCTGACAATTTATTTCGCATTCTTATCCAAAAGGCAGCTCGAAAGCACTTGGCTTAAACTTATTCAAGACACGATAAAAAAAGGACTAGACAGGGCATAGTCGAAATGCCCGGAATGACAGTGAGAGTGTGTGTACAAAATGCTGAATTTAATATGCAAAACAATATTAAACACATTTTTTTTTTATTTTCCTAAATATATCATCAAAATTTGGAATATATTAAACTCTTTCCATTATTTAGAAGCTGCCTGGATATAAGTCAAAATTCTTGTCCTGTATATATATATATATATATATATATTGGCATAACGTAAATAATGCCGACTAAAAGTAAAATTGAAGTGCAGGAATTTTTGTAATTTTTGCTTAGCACTTTTCAGTTTAAGATACCAGCATTTAATGCAATTTATTTAAACTGGCAATTTCTTGTTTAAACAAACTTTGGATGCATTTAAAACTTATTTTATTCGCATCATTTTTGCTATTTTAGCAATTGGCTTGGGCCGCCATAGTGTGTACTTCAGACCCGACTAAGTGTCTCCCCCAGCTGCCATTGGGTAAGTGAGCGCCTTGAAAGCTAGTCTCTCTCAGCTGCAAACATGGAAGACATGTGCCAAAAAGTTTTACAATATGCCCGCAGCTTTAGCCAGAGATACTCGTAGTCTATAGTGTGTTGGTAAGAATGGGAGAAGACATTCACTCAGTCAGTTTGTCAGTTAAAGTTAGGGTGTGGGCGTGGCCAGTTGTCAGTGCGTATCCAGTGAGATCCTTAAGTATGTCCATAGCATAAAAATAACTAGAAATCTTAAACGCAAGGCGTAAGTGGTCTACTGAGAGTTACTCTATGGGAAGCAAAATATATTAAATATTCGTATTCAGATTTAATTAAGAAATCGGATTATAAACTAAATATTTTATACATTTATTAAAAGCCCTTATTTCCATTATATTGAATAAGTGTAAGATATTCTCAAGACACTCTCAAATCTAGATTAAGTTTATTTTTTATTAATAGCTGATATCAAATAATGTATTCTAGCTTGTAACTTTTAAATAAGAATGTTTCAATAACAGGTACAATTTTAAACATATTTCAGGACAACGGGGTATATGAAACTTGATGATAAGTGCAGAATCGCAGTTTATGCAGAATTGTGCATAAGGAATTGTGTTTTTGGCTTGGCACACAGCACAAAACAAATGCCACAAAAATTGCCAAATAAATAAAAATAAAACGTCTAAGCTAAAAAGAGAAAAATGTTGCGGCATTGTTTGAGCTCGCCTCACACAATTGTATACATATACGTATATGTGTACATATCTGAGTGTGTGTGGGCTGGTTAGTTTGTTTATTTGTCTGGCAACGCCCTCGAAGCACATGGTGCCTGTGCTGTCGTCTTTCGCAGCGATAATTTGTAGGCAAGCCTGGGCCTGCTTATCCCCAGGATTCTGTTTATGTTTGTCCTAGCAGCGTTTTGGCTTTGCTTTTGACATGAATTATTTAAGTGAATTTAATTTTATTTTTCATAATTTATTTGCAACTAATGCGCTTTGGCGCTTTGCGTTGATCGTCCTCGCATTTTTCCTCATATCAAACACATAAATATAAATGTCGCTTAAGCTATGGCACATGCACTCATCTATTATTTAGCTACTTTGGCGAGAAGTTCAAATAACACAAAAATAAACTTTATAATAAGAGTTGTACACGTATTAAACTCTCTAGTTTGTCTGCTCATTATTTTCCAGTCATTGCGTATATCTCCTTATATTTTAATTGCCAGCTATTAAGAAGTTGTTGCACTTTCCTTACTGCCCGCATAAGCCACAAATTGTGTCGCACTGAAAAAGCCCGTTTGCTGCATTATGACCCACTTGAAATAAGTCCTATTTCATGATGTTTGGGGTTAGTTGACTTGGTCATGGTTTATGACCCACCCAAGTCTGAAAGCTACAGCTGTAAAAATACGCTTAACACCGCTGCCAAAGCTAAAGTTCTCAATAATACAATGCCAAACGACAATTTTTTATTTTCATTTTCTCAGTTTTCTGTTCTTTGTATTTCGATTTTTTATTCGTGTCCTGCCCATTCATTATTTCAGTCTCAGTGCCTTTTATTAATGGATTTTTGCTGTTGTTTTTGTTTGATTACTAACAGTTTGTCAAGCTCTGGTGTCTGAAGATTTTTGTTGTACAAAAGTCTTTAAGCACATCAAAAATTAAATATGCGTTTTTAAAAAGACAATTAATGTCGTAATCTTTTAATATCTAATTGACTAAAAATTTTTAATAAAATTGTAAACAATCTCAATATTCATAGCTTTTTAAATTAAACCTTTTATTATAATTACTTCATACTTAAATAATGACCATTTGATTTTTTTTTTTAGATTATATTATTTTCAATTCATATTCAATTCGAAATGCCTATTCAATTTCCATTAGCTTCAAATAAAGTGGTTTCATCCAGCAATCAAGTCATCAAATTTGTGTTATCCTACCCTATCAAATATCTGTGCTCACATCCTAATTACAAATCGATAGACACATTTAATCATAACATCAAATAGAGGGTAGCAATATCCAGACCAACCGAAGCTATCACAAAATGGCAATCAGCAACAAATCCATAAGCATGACAAAGCTATAAAAACTGGCGGCAACAGAAGTACCAGCAACAAAAAATAAAATAAATAAATAAAGGACACACAGACGCTTAGAGAGGACTCTAAGCAGAGATACAAATAACCAGACAAGTCAGTCAAGAAACCAGGCAACCAATCCAGACACCAAACACTGACCCGCCTGCGGTCCGAAAACAAAAGCGTATTCCCAGTGAAGTGGTTGGCCGTCTACTTAGCGACTTTGCCGCAAGTTAAAGTTTTGTTTGTTGTTGTTTCTGTGCATTTTGTTTGTTGTTGATTTTACTGGACTCAACGGCAGTTCATTGTCTTTATTACGATCGTTAAGAGTCGCGTCCTGTACAGCTGCAAAGTTGTGAATTGTTTTGCCGAAAAGCCAAAATAGCAGCCAGTGATGTAATGACCCAGCAAAGAGGAGCCACTCACACAGGAGATCCGACCACTTGCGGAGGGGTGCAAAAGTTTTTTGGCGCACGGACAGTTCATGAAAATACATAAAATGTCCAACTCCTGCTGTTTGAATTTTTAGAAAATTGACCCCAGTATTTAAATTAAACATGAAGCACAACTTGACGGCTATTACAAATCTAAACAATAGACTAAAATAGTACTATTGACCATAACAATTATACACACAGTTCTGAAAAAGTTCTACTTACGTTTGCATAGGGGCCCATCGCACTGTTATGTCCGAAAACATACATATAATTGCGTCTATTCACATCCGCATGGAACATTCCCGTCTGCAACAGGGGTCCAACGACGCTTGCATCGGAGAGAATGTCCAGGACAACATCGCAATGTTCCAAATTAGTGGCCTTAATCGGATTGTTGTACATGTCCTGGTATCTGTGTGTTTGTGTTTGTGTGTGTGTGGAATGAAAAAAAAGAAGTAATACAAGTGCAACCCGACGTATTCGTAATGCGCATTGTTAACAAATTTTCCTAAAACTGCCGCTGTTTTTCGAACCACTTCAGCGTTTAATTATGCGGTTTGTATTCTACGAAAAATTAAAATTCAATATTTGTTGGGACTTGCACAAAAAGGTGGGGCTAACGTAATATGCTTTCAAAATACAAGTACAGAAGAGTCACTTAAATGGCAACATATATATATATATAAACGTCATGTTGCAATAATGTGTTAGAAAAGCATTTGAAAAAGCCGAAAAATATTAAAAACACAAAATGAATATAGTTCCTACAACCTTTCAATAACTGATCCCTGTTATAATGATGGCGAGAATAATTCTCTAAAATTATTATTCGTTCGTCGGTAATACCCTTTCTGCTCTTCTAACATCTGCGTACCTTCCTATATTTCAAGAAGCAGCTATTTTTGCCAGTTGCTAAAGAAAAGTCTTAAGTGAATTTCATATTTTGTCACAATTTCATTTGCTTGATTATGGCTTTTGCCAGACTCTCATGAGATTTTGCAGCGCAGCGTGAAATTATTATAGCCCCAGCGGGACACAAGCATCAAACACAAAACAAAGTACACAAAAAAAAAAAACTTCAACTTGACTTCAGGGTGTGCACTCAATGGGTTCTTTTGCACATGTCAAGAACCACACTTGGATTTTTGCTAGCAACTACTTCAGGTACGGTGGTACATGTCTACACAGATCTGGCTGTCAGGCGTGTTTTTCAACGTCTGCTTCTGCTTCTGCTTCTGCTGCTGCTTCAACTTAGCGTGGCCTAATGTACAAATAAATAGAGACGTATTTTCTACAATTTCGCTCAGGTTTGCTTTTTGCCTTTTTGGCCTATGTGTATAGCATGTTATGCATTTTATTGTCGGCTACTTAAGTTATGCGCTTTGACCTCGATACAGGCAACATCCAAGCATCGCCAGCAAAGACAACCCCTCCAGTTGTCGGTGGTTTGGGGTGGAAATAGCTCCATGAATGTATTGCCTAAGGTAAGAGTTGTTGTTGCGGTTTTTCTCTCACATTTGTACCAGTTTGCTGGTGATTTTTCGTTGCGAGCTGCAAGTCCTATGCCAGGACAAGCCATATAGTGCTTGCTATCTCCGGAGGTTCATACTTGAAGACTGCTTGTTTTTATTGTATTTCTTCTTCTTGTTGTTGTTGTTGTTGTTGTTGCGAATGTCATATGGTATACTACGCGATATATTTATTTGCGGTTTCTATTATGTAATCTCACACACTTGAGCAAACGCTTAGAGCATGTTTTCTGGTTGTTGTTGTCATTGCTAGCAGCTAGCAGGATGCTTGCGTCTGTTCATGTGAGTGTAATAAATAAAGTGAAGATGTCAAGTCAATGTTTACTTAAGACGCGCTCAACCAGCGTTTGCAAAAAATTTCGTTTTTAAATTATTAAATAGAAAGCAGCGAGGATAAATGGAAAAGAGCTATCCTGATAACGTAGCGTGTGGAGAATTATATTTGGTTTCGTATTTCAGTCAGAGCTCGAATTTTCATTCAAATCATCTTTAAATTTGTGAGTGAAGAATGTTTTGCCAAAGTGTTGAGTTAAAATCATTCTTAAATTTTTGTTTTTGGCTTATTTTTAAAAAAAGACTTTTAATGCAGATTGGTAATTTGAGATTAAAGCTTTAGGAAATGAAAATATACTGATTATTCTGCAAAGGAATATCAGTAATTTCAAACATACAAAATATAAATATATAAAAATATATATTATGCTCGCTTCGGCTCTAATTACATATTAAGCAATGCACACTGTGCTTAAGCTCAATTGCTTGCCCGCAAAATCGTTTCAGAAGAAAACCGCCGACGAAAATGAAAATTGCATAAATATAATTTAGTAGTAGTAGTAATTAAAAGTTTTGTGGCCTGAGTTCACAACCAAATTTTGGTGTGAAAAAATGCAGCTAAACCGTGTGATTGTTTAATTTAATAAATTCGGTTTCGTAATGCGTGCAACATGGTTGCATATATATACGCACCACAAACTGCGCCACAAATAAGGCCAAAACAAACATAACGCAAACTCGCAACCCAAAAACTAACCGCAAAACACTTGAAGACAAAACCGCAAAACGCGTTCCCCAAAAATATGCACAACGAACATTAAAGAGTAAGCTATGCAAAGTAGAGGAGAAGCAGCAATGTGCAAAAAGTTGGAGATGGCACAAAGAAAGCGTATACCGTCATTTAGTTTTTGTGAGCCACGCCCGACAAAAAGGAGACACTGTCACAGACCAACACGGACAGACAGACAGACAGACAGACAGACAGACAGACAGACAGACAGATTGCTGATTGCTGGGGAGCCGGTGAACAGAGTTTGCTCAGGCCATTCATGAGTATAAGCATAAGTATGTGAACTGTCTGGCGCAGATGGACCATGGCGCAGACCAACCAGCAAAGATTACTACTTAATGCTAGGCAACCTTTAATGTTTCAGTTTTTCAAGGTAAATCAGATTAAAGGAAATTGCACAGTTCCATAGACTATAGATATAGATAGATATACCTTTACAGTTTGTCCTAGTACCTTATTATGTACATTTGTGAAAACAACCTACAAATTTAAGCCTTGCGAGCAAATTACATAAATGTGGAAAACGAAATACACTTGCTCTCCAAAAAAAAAAAAAAAAAATGTTGATTGGCTCATCTATTAGTTAATTTTTTGTAGTCCTTTATTTTTGCACTGCTATCAGCAAGTCTACTAAAATCAACTAAAAAATTTTCGTTATTTCTGGCAACATGAGAATACAAGTTGTGTATGCTAAAATATTGAAGCTTATATTTTTAATCTGTAAAAAGTTGAAAAAAAGTTAAAACAAACAAAATTTATAAACTTTTTTCTAGTTTTTCTAATAAATTGTTTATCATGATTGGTGAAAAAGATTACTATATACAAATAAAAACACATACAACACAAAATAGGAACTTCAGTAATAACTTTTTTATATTCCGGGTCCTCAAGTAAGCTTATAAATGTGAGTAAAAGGTAGATAAGTAGGAAACTTAAAAATCAAAAAAAATTTAAAAATTGTTTATGGAAAATATGTCGAATTAAAATCAAAAATAAAATACATGTGTGTTTTTGTTGTCATCCTCTGGCCCCTTTTAGTGGCTGAGCATAAGCAATGCTCACATTTAATTTCCGAGGAGCGTTTGTGACACTCTAAATATTTCCGCACTTGAGAAGACATTTCGAGTGTTCACAGGTGAGTGTGTGCAGGTGTGTGTATCAGTGTATTAGTGTGCGTCTATGTGTTTGTATGGTAATGTAAGTATTTGTGACAGTCGACTCTTGGCTGGCTGCAGCCATTTGTAGTGTCCTACATTTTGATAGTCATTGGCAGAGTCGTAATGAATTTGCTGAAGGGTTTTGCTAATGAAGTTGTGCAAATAAAATGCAATTTCATTTTAAATTGCATTAAATGAGAATATGCTGCCGGATACGAGAGCATGTGCCCCTCCAGCATGAAGGCGTTAGTGCTTGGCGTTGGATTACGCCCCAATGGTCCTAAGTGAAAGTTGTTCGCTTTCAGTTTAACTCCTAATTGTTATAATACCGAAATGGATAAAAGTTTACAGGTCACACCAAATGGTTAAAGAGTCAATTTTGCTAATAGTATATGGTAGTTTTTATATACTTGTGCTAAAATGGAGTATATTTGAGGTTCCCAGCATGTTTATATTTTATATGATTTTGTTACCCCAAATTACATTTTTTCCTATTTTCGAACTCCTTTAAAATAAACGAGAAAATCTCATTTAACCGAACAATTATTCATTAAAACTGCAAATGGAATTATCTCTCAATAATATATTTGTTAAATGAAAATCTTATAAATTATTTAATCAGGTTCACACTGTGTAATTTTTATGATTACAGAAAATCTGATTAATTTTCACTTAGCTAACAGACAAAAACTAATACAAAACTAAAAAGTCTTTAATTTTTATGCTGAATGAAAACGATTGAACTTTGTATTAAGTAACTCACACTCTCAATGATTTACGAAAAATTGGAATAGAAGCAATTAGAATTTCCATCTGCAAATATTGAATAACTCTTTCTTAAATACAGTTTGATTACATATAAGCTAAAGTATTTCCATTTGCTCAGTCCCTGCGGCAGATTTCCAATTCGGATTTCATAATCCCAAAACAAGCTCAGCCACAAATATGCAGCCTACATTAGCATACATAAACAAAAGTCGAATCACAGCCAGTGTGAACCCCAAAATCAAATCAGTTTAATCGTCCTAAGGCATCACACACACACACCCAAATAGACAGAGAGAGAAAGTGGGGAGGGGCAATGAGAGAAAGGGAGAGAGAGAGAGATGCCTACTGATATGGGAACAGTTCAAACATTTGCTTAAATAACTAGCTAACCCAAAAGGAATTGTATCTGGCAGAGAACACTTTCAGGCGTTAATGTTTATGTTTGGTTAGGGTTAAATGGGAGTCGGTACTTGGGGTTCGTGGACCCCACTTAACACGATTCACATGAGCCGTTGCCCCATTAAGCGATGCGAAGCGGTGCCTTGCAACCCTTGAAGGCACAGTTTTAGCTAAATAGTGAAAACAAGCCGCTGGGATTTCTCGCAAATTAATGGCAAACTAAAAGAGCAACCAGAGAGCACAATTTTTTTCCTATGAATGTATACATATATATCTGTGTGTATTTGTTTTTTTAGTTGGCCGATACTTTTCTGACCCATAACGGCTCACACTCAAATAAATTGTATTTTTAATTGTTTTCATTTTTCTAGTGCACTAACAACACTCAATTGCATTTATTTATTGCTGTGAGTCCTGTTGCATTTCGGCTAGCCTGCCTCCCTGCTAAATATATTCCATTTACATCAGTACGTACACCGAGAGTGCTACTCGAAATTGCCGTACCACATGCTGTGGCCGCTTTGCTGTTTGCATAGGCCACACAATATGGACAAACGATTATGAAAAACTATTGTAGAGTTGGTCGAAATGATTGTGAGGTTGTGTGTGTGCTAGGGTTCGTTTGTGTTGGAATGTGGAAGATTTCCAGAGGATTTATGATACCTCGGTTGCAATAAGCATAATTTTATTACACTTCAGCACTTACACATTACAACAAAATGAAGTAGTGCAGTTTGGGAAGAAAATTTAAAAAAAGAGACCATAAATACCAAGCTGGTTGATTATACATTTGACTATAATATGAAACATTTTCTCCAAATATTTATAACCATTAACTTAAGCACCAGTTGTTTTTGTTGATAATATGAAAGGCTATTAAACTAAAACTAATTTACTAATATATAAATCAGCGATCCACATGAAAAAAAGAAGACAAACGAAATAGCTTTCACTTAAAATATACTGTTTTCTAAATTACCTAAGCATTTAAATGTTGTTAGTACTACTACCCCGTTCACTTGTGTAATAAAAAAATTCACATTTAAGCTTCACGCAATTTCCCCGCATTATTTCGCAGCAACGCGACTGTTGACTGTCGGTAAACCCACAACCAGCAATCCACGCACTGCGTTCGCACTTCATGAATAAAATTTCGACATTAAAATGTTTACCATTCCCAGATTTATAGAGGCGAATATATATATTACTCGAATAAATACTCACAACGCCTTCTTCGCTGTAAGCTGCACTTTTATCCACGGGAACAACCATAATAATAAAAATAAGTTTTACATATGCATATGGATATTACATGCAGCTGGGAGGACTTTGCGAAGGGGGCTGTGGCAGGGATTGCAACAACAGCAACAGATTGAGTTTGAACACATACACACAAGAGGCGTTTGGCAAAAAGCACGCATGTAATTTATGATGTTTCAGCGAGCAAACAACACGTTCCACAGCAACAGCAAAAACATCAGCAGCAGAGAAGCTACAACTGCCGAAAAACTTTATGAAACATGCAACATACATACTATATATGTACTTGCACTAGTTCCACAGAGCCCCAATTCCATGAAGAAACACTTATGCATATGCGAATATAAGCATCTATATGAGCTAAAAGTTACCCACATTGGCGAAGTTTTTTACCTCATATATATTTGCTCATTTGCAGTAATACCGATGGAAAAAACTCAAAACAAAAAGTTTTATTTTGAATATAATATCAAACCCTTTATAAATATAAATATTGCAATTGATAGAATAAATCCTGACGACGCTATATATACATCTATATTTGAATTTTTTTATTTTTAAATTTAAAAGCAGTTAAATTTAATTTTAGCTGCCGACGTCTTTTTAAGCTAGGAACAAATGTAAATTTAAATAGTTGAAATAAAAGAAACTTTTCCAAAACGTGTTTTTTATGAGATTGTTTTTTATGACTGTACTTAATTTTTTTTTAATTGGAATTTGATTCTAATGCAGCACATATATTTGAAATCGCCCTTAACACATAGATAATTGTAGCTAAGATGGCACAAAATATTTTTTAACAAAAAGGAAAGGTATAAAATAGTAATAATCTCTCAATTCTAAATTTTCGCAATCTGTTGGTTTGACCCTCGTATCTGATTTATTGATAAATAAGAAGAAACAAAGCATGCGAGAGTTACTAAAAGCGGGGGCGTCAGTTGTTGGCAAACAATGTGCATATTTAGTCAACGCATTAAAGCCAAAACGCAGAAAAAGGCAGTGACAGACAGTGGCGTCGAAAAGTTTGTGACCTTTTGTATGGGCCACCCCTTTATCCGATCTGCTGCAGGCCAGACTGTGCTGTGCACATAATGTATGCAACTTCCGGACCAGCCTGAGGGCTATAAATTAAGCAGCATACTGAGCTTCATCTCGTGCGTTGTCATCATAACCCCAGGGCTCGAACATCAGCAACAACCACGACAACAGCAACAGCGCCGAGACCCAGACTACAGCTGGGCGTGGATCCTCTGCATATTTTTATAAATAATAATATTAAAATAAATAAGTTTATGCTCTTAAACGTCTGTTCGCCAGAAACGCCTGCGGCATTTGTAGCCGTCGACCCCTTGATTCTGCACCCCACGACCTTAGCATTCAAGCGACCAACAGCCGAAGCCTTATCTACGTATCTCACGGCGCCTGTTTGGCAACACTGTGGCTTTGTGGCTTTAGCTATGGCTATCTGGTAATTAAAGAGCTGGGCGTTGCCGTTGCGGTTTATAAATTGGCAAAATTAAAATGACAATAGAGCTGTCAGCGACACTTTGAGATGGGTTTTTTTGCATCAATTCGCTGCTTGGCTTGGCTGTTTTTAAGGTCGTGTCTACAGCTTGGCTTTAATAAACCGCATTGGACACTGATGAATTGTTTGTGGGATAATGGAAAAAATAGACTAAGTCTTACAAGGATTTACGATTTAAGTCATACTGTTTTTTTTTTAATATTATTAAAATGTCTATTTACTTACAAAATATTTAAAAAAAAGGGCCAGTGCAAAATAATACACAAAGAACTTAAAAATTAAAGTGTCTTTAGAGAATTTACAGCTTTCTTTGTTAAAACAGAAAATTTGATGTCTTTTAAAATTTCTAAACTATTTTTTTTTGTACAATTGTTAAACTTTGCATATTTGTGAAATTAAAGACACGACCAGACAAGTAATTTTGTTCATATATATATATCTATATATATATAATTAAATTAAAGTTATCTACAAAAGTCTTCAATGCAAAACACTATATATAGTTTTATGAGCGACCCTTTTTAGAGTGCTTCTTCAATACGTAAGTGGTTAATAAATTTGAACTTCTTTCTAAGGTAAATGGCGTCAATTCTTGGCAACTTTATTTCTTTGCCATGAGTTGGCTGCAACTTTGTGCATTACTTCTAATAATTTCGCTTTGACGCGCTACTTAAGTAGGAGCTAGCAGTCTTTTATTCATTATGGCTTACTTTTATTTCATTTCAGAGCATGCTCACTATAAAGAGGTAAGGATTTAAGGGCATTTTCCGCCACTTTAAACAGCGTTTTATCAGCGCCTCTGCTGGAAGTTTTCGGGCAGCATTTTAACTTTTAGGCTCTGCGCCATTTTCAACACTTTGCTTTATGATACTTTTTAGACCAACGTTTTTTTGCCGACATCGTCAACGACCTCGGCTCTTAGGCTTGTGTGGGTGGGCTGTGGATGAGTTGACCCTCTTAGCATGCTCTGAACATGTTTTGCTGCTGCATTTTATGGCTGCGCAGATACAGTTGCAGATACTGGCAAGAGCTTGTGCGCTTAGTCTCGATAGTGTGCAGCCCAACCAATATTAGCAGCTCTACGTCTAACATGAAAAATCGCACTGGAGGAACAATGACAAAGGGACACAAGGGTTCTGTAACTGGCCCAAGCCCACGTTCCTAACAGCATGCTAATGAGTTGCAAAGCAATTGCCTTAAATTGTTTCGGCCTGCCATATTACGCTCAAATTGGACTTCTGGTCGGTAGCAGGTGCACCAGGTCATGTGGGTGTGACTGTCCTAATTGCAGGCATCTTTGATTTACACTAGCCATGAAATTGTCCATTTCGGCATTACAAAGCATTCTGTCTTCTTCTTGAGCAGCTATTTCGGCAAGACTTAACCGTAAACCGACACACATTGGCGATGCCAGCCCAGATTAATGGCCCATTGAAATGTTTTAAGAGGTCCAAACCATTTATTTAGTGCTTCACATTCTGGTACTGAATCTTCCGTATGCTTTTTGGTGCCCAATGAATTAAGGCATGTCTCAAGTAGTAGAAAAATATGCTGTACGCATATATATTGATATAAAGCTTACGCTTAAGCGAAAATGTCATTAAGATACCTAAGGGATTGTGTGGAATATTAAAGTCGCCGTGTCTTTGAATCTATTCGTTATATTGATGCCACCACTTGAGTTGTATCACTTGCAGCTTAATCGTATAATATAATAATACCTGGAAAATTTAACTAGATAATTTGTAGTAATAAGTGGGCTTATTGTGTGGCCTTTACAAACTAATAACTAATCTTCAGCCATCGGAATGATGTTTGTGTAATAAACTTTAAGATTTTTCGTTCATTTGGATGAAGCTCAACTTTTTTCTTTCTTTTTCTTTTGTTTTCGACTTACTCGAGTTTTAATTAAATGTTCTGTTCAACCACATCTTAAACGAAATTTTGAAGTTAGAACAATCTGTTTTTATAAAGCTAAATTGTCTTTATTTAAATTTAAATAAACAAATTCGACACTCATATTATTTCTATTTAAAAAACAAATATCGTAAAATATAAAATAAATAAAAGGAAAATCTTCTTCGATTTCTTTTGCCTAATCGTCCTTTCTGTGTCACTTCCTCTGCTCGTTTTGTTCTTTTTTTTAATATATTTAACATTCCATCCAACATGTTATTTGGCTTTCAGCTGCACTTAGCACTTGGTAGCTACCACAAACAATAACGCAATCGATGCACTGAACAGCCTTTCAAAGTATTTGTATCTGAATGGCCCCGCAGGAAACCTTCTGTCAATTCCCGCATTGCATCTCTTCCCACGCAAAGTGATGCATTTGAAACGTGTCGTGTAGCAGTGACAAGTGCAAGTTTTTCAAGCTGCGGCGGATTCGGAATATTGTTAAAATCACCCAAAGCCCCTAGACGAAGGGATCAAGCAAATCGCTACGTTGATGCTCTACCAGCTGTCCAACTGTACAACTGTCCATCTATCCAGCTATCCGGCTGTCCAGTCTGTGCGTCAGTCAGTACGTCATGTTGAGCTACAAAACAAAAAGGGCCGAAACGTTGCCCGCTGCTATTTGGACTCAACCATTTAATTCAATGACGAACAACAAAAGTATTGCCACTGGGAATGCAGTGCAGCAGCTGTTGAACTGGAGTTAATGTGTATGGGTTTTTCTGCGTGTGTGTGTGAGTGTGCATGTGTGTGAATGTAGCAGGAAAGCCTCGAAAGCAGCACCATACAAAACAATTTCCCTGGAGAGTTTCCATGTTCAGTTATTCGCATGTGAAAAAGCGCATCTGTTGTTGATTGTGTGAACTTCCTTTCAATCGTTTGTTTGTCGTTGTTTCTTCGTGTTTGTTGCTGTTTCTGTTGTTGCAATGTGGGTGCTATTGCTGTTATCCGCTTCTTGCAACTGGCCTGTCGCTTTGAGCATTTTTGAACAAATTGTTTTACACCCTTTCGAGAATGGAATTTTTTCTTAACTACTTCGAACTTCATAATTCTAGCGTCGGACTTTCAATATGCCTTTACAAATACACATTTAGATATTTGTGTTTTTTTTATTTGTCAAGACAAAAAATATTTGAGAGCATCTTCAATTCGACTGGCGGGCAAAGTCTTGATATATTTTTGCAGCTATTGGCATTGCGCTAAGAGTCTTGCCGTGTGTCTTTAGAAACAATTGCGCTCTTTTGTGCATATATCTTTATATATAGAATATAGTGTCGTTCTGACCAAACTCAGACGCATCTCTAAGGAATCCAATTCAACCAAACAAACACACACACTCAAGAAATGCAGCTTAAACGTTGTCAGTGTAGGGGCGGAGACGTTTGCGGAGCGTGGCGGACGGGGTCGAATTTTGTGCATTGTGCTATTTATTTATTGCAAGGCACAAGCAGGACACACACACACACACACAAATAAAACTTGAGTCGTGTTGGCTTCTGGCTGCTGGAAATGAGATAGTCACCAGCATTGTTTTGCTCCAAAATGAAATGAACAGTATAATGAATGTGTGCACAGGAGCCAAGGGGGCTGAGACAGCTCGCAGTAATAACTAACTAGCTCTTGGCATAATTGTGCCTGGTCTGAGCTGAGTTCGTCCTCTCTTGCGGTGCCTTTTTCATAGTCGTTTATTATTATTTATGGATGCATAGAAATATTTTTGTGTTTTTCATGTTTCTGTCGACTTGACACTAATTAGACACACATTATTATAGCACTGAATATGATAACAAATTATGATATATGTTTAACAATGTGGTACACTCTGGATAAATTGGATATATTTACCAAAGCTGATTATAACAGAAATTGTATATTTTAGGGTTGAGAAGAAGAGTATTATAATAAAAAGAATATACATTTCTACATTTTCATAAGATAAGAAATGTTCAAACAAAATAGCTTTAACCATTTATCGCTCTTTTAATCGACATAATGTATATTTTTTTAGTTTACGGTTTAATTCTTGCAGAATGTGGGTAAAAATACACAAAAAAGCTAATCTGTGATCTGTGATTTATATTAAAAAATGGGTAATTTATTTATAATGATTGGAAATGTTTGATATTCGATTTGTGTTAAGTGCATTTTAATGTCTCAATTACCTATTTGAATCAAGTTGTATGTCAAACACAATCCAATCATTTACTTTATGTTTCCAATTTAAAAACTAGACTACATGCCGAATAAATTTCAATTTAAAGCAATGCTAATGCGTACTGTACGCAGTGACGTCAGTGGCCTGAAATTGCTGAGGCGCTTTGTGGGCGCTGGCATCGCTAATCCTTGCCACTTAAAGCAAACAAATTGCCACATAAACAATTCTAATTGAGATGAACGATATGGATATCTGTGCATGTGTGTGTATGTGTTCACTTTGCAAAGTGTTAAATGCAGGCAAGTTGTAACTTTCGCCAGCCAATAACACCACCCATCTGCAGCGATGTCGGCTTGTATTTCACGATATCATAAAATAGCGCATAAATTTCACTTACTTTTTTAGCGTGGCAGCCAATGCCAAATCGGGGCGTACATCAAAGCGACTCTGCATATAGAAGTGCAATAAATTATCGCGTTCATTTTCACGTAATCCTTCCTCGAGTGCTAATGCTGCCAATGTATGGTAGGATTCTGACTCCGTGATGCCGAATAATAAATCATAACTGCAAGAGACAGCAAATAGCAGAGTAAGAGCAAGATAGCGATAGTGAAAGGTTTGACTGGGTCGGCGGCTATAGAGTTATAGCTTGTCGTAGATGTGCCAGTTGTTAGGCTTCGTTTACTATGAAAGTAATTTTGTACATTGCAAGAAATTTGTTGAAAATTCATATACACAAAATGCATGCTTAATAATAATGCAAAAAATAGCATAACTCTTACATAAAGTCGAACAACTAAAAACAAAATTTCAAATTCACGTGCAACTGGAAACTGAGTATGTACGAATTAGCTCGAAATAAATAGTTTGTCATGTGTATAAAAATGAGTATTACATCTATAAATAAAGCAAATAAAACAAGTTGTGTTAATTTTGTTATAGTTATAATGACTAAAAAAAACGTATCATGTTTTTGTAAACTACAACATGTACTTCTAATGAAGCAAATTATTTTCGTCATGTGCATCATTCGCTTACTGCATACAACCCAATGAAATCGCCATAAACGGCAGTTAAAAGCATTCGAATAAAACGAAGTCCTGCGGCGTTACTTGTTACGCTGCCTGACAATGTTGAACGCCGTGCTGCAATGAGAAAATCCTTGCCTACTCGAATGCTAATGCCCTGAACGAAAACGGGAATGGCATCAGATAACTACATATTTTGTGTCCTGTTGCGCAACGTTATTAGTGTCTGGGCAAGCTTTGCGTTGTGTCGATAAAAGCAAATGCGAAACTTGTTAGATGAAAGAGGATGGGAGGTGGTAGCGCACAGCTACCCGATAATTGTTGTCCTGGTTTGAGCCTTTGATCAACAGGCATTAAAAGAATTGAAATTTAAAACCATCGAATTCATTGCTCTGAACTGAAATCGTGCGAGGTATGCTTCCATTTACTTTGGCCAAGTTTACAGGTCAGTTTACCTTTTCAGTTAGTTGTGGGAGGCCAGCTTCCCAGCACTTTTCATGTACCCACACCTGCCACGTAAACCGTAATTAATGGCACTTCCTTTCAGCTATTATTCTAGTTTTTGTATTCAACATCTCGTCGACGCCTAAAACACGATCGACTTGCAAAAGGATAACAATTAAAATCCAATTAATCACGCATTTTATTTGATTATGCGCAGCTATGTTTACGGCATCCCAGCAGCAAATGGACGCGTTCCACGATGTTTCATTCACCCAAAGAGCATTACGAAAAAATGGGAAAGTGGTGAGAGACAGAAATGCAGATAACAAAAGATGTTGATGAAGGGAAGGAAAATACTGAAATGAACCCTTTTGTTAAGGCCTGAGTTATTACTTGTTGCCTGATTGATTGATGTGGATACAGCACAAACTCAAACACAAACACAAACACAGCTCGATATTATCGCAAATTCTTCCTGAGCTTAAGATATTAGGCAGCTTGATATCCAAAATCAATATGGTCTGCAAGTCAAATTCTTAATGTTCAAGCTATTAAAATTTAGATAAACCTTTTTTGTGCGCTTCGCCAAGAATTTCTTTGCTGAGGAACTTCATTTGAAGAATGAAATCTATTATATTACAAATACTTGCAAATTCTATATAATATAAATATATATATATAAATATTGTAATATTCTTAGCTGAATATTTATTTCTCAGAATATTTTGGCTTTTAATACTTTGTAAAGATTTGTAAAAAAGATTGTGAACTGTCTGAGGCAACATCTTCATTTTATTTTCTTTGTCTGAAGGCTGCTGTTCAATATATATAAATATATATCATTTTAGAGTTTTACATTGCAGACTTGGGGCTGCCCACAACAGCTACACATTAAAACATGCCATCAAAAGGATGTTAGGCCCAACAAGTGGCTTTTGAGGTGCTATTCAACTGATGGTACCCGAGACGATTCCATTGGCTGCTCAATTCGCTTAAAATGCATACTTGGATTTCACGAGCCATTTAATATTACCTGAGGGCCAGATGCCACATGCCACATGCCGAAATGCCAAACATCTAATCAAGTAACGCACAATAAATAAATAGTCCTTTGGTTATTTGCTAGGTTTTTTTTTTTGGTATATCAAAAGTTAAGCCAGAGTCAGCGATAGAGAGGGTGAAAGATAGAGAGAGAGAGACAGAGTAGAGAACTGTGACAGCAATTGCTTAACAAACCGACTGAAATGCTCCGTATAATGTCCCATGACCTTGTATGGTTGATTTGGTATTACGTGTCCATCGACAATTGGACCCAATGATGTTGAAAATGGCTGAAGCGATGTTGGTATGTGCAAGATATCCTGGTAGCTGTAAAGAGTAATAGAAAGCATCAGAGAAATTGCGTAAAAAGGTCATATAACAGGATGAATGAGTCACTGAGTGCAAGTAAGTGTGAGTGAGTGAGTGTCTGACAGCGGCTACTTTTCACTTTGATTTGAAATTTCTAATAAATTTTATGTGTGATTTGTTGCTGGACACGCACAAAGCAGATACGACCCCAAATCACCACAACAGCCACTCCTGAACTTTGCTCACACGTAAACCACATAAAGATACATTCCAACAGATACACATATGGTCGTTACGGCTACTCTGTTGGGGGGCCAGCTAAGACACAGATGTTGCTCTAATGTTTCCAAAATTTAATAACTTTGAAATAACTACAAAATATAATACTGAAGAAATATCAAAATAAAAATAATACAAGTATTGAAAATTTGATTAATAACTAATTTTACTCTACATAAGATAAATAATCTATTTTATGTTTGTAAAAAATATCTATAAAATCATATTCGATCCAATTTCACTTATTAATTAAAGTTGAGTAAAGTTGTCTAGAATTTCAGAAACGTAAATCTATATTTATTTACAAATCTGAAAAAAAACTTTTTTTCTGCAATCCAATTTGAGCAGCAACTCTCAGCTCTATGCATCCATTTTCCCACTGAATGTAATATCTGAATTAGTATATTTTTTAGTATTTTATAAATATATATGTATATATATTTTATTATGCACTGACTGCCTCAAACTGAACTCAGTTTTGCTTTTTGCTGCAGTTGCAGTTAAAGTGGCATTGATACAATATTTGGTTGCCGAATTGTACAACTGGGTCCAATTTCTGTTGTAGCTTGCATAAAAATGCACCAGCCACTGTTGCACTCAGTAATATGTGAAGTATATTGCAATTGCAATTGATATACATTAAAAAATCTACCGAATATTCAATTGCCAGGCAACAAATTTTATCTCGCAAATGCAGGCGTGGTGCGGAGAAATATTTTTCAAAATGATCGACTGGGCAATATTGGAAAACTGGAATTTTACTGTGCATAATGTAGACAAATTCAGTTGTAATTTTGATGGCCACATTTGTGAAATGACATTTGAAATTGTATTGTCAACTGTAGCTTCTCGTTGGGGCTGAAGCAAGCAAATGTGTGTGGAAATGGAGATAGCCGAATCCCTAATAGGCATAATATGCACTTGGTTAAACTTAAATGGTCATTGCACAAATTTAATCAGGAAAATGTGATTTAGAGATAAATTCCAGTCAGAAGCATTTCACTAGTGGAGAAGAAAGTGATTTAATTAGCACATGTGATTCCGCAAAGTGCACATTAAGCCGGGCAAATGCAGTAAATGAGGTCAGCATCTTTAAGTCTCACTTTGCCATTGTCTTGTGCTATTTAAGCTGCACTGCAAATGCATTTCCCCATTATAAAAGACCAACATACCAACCACTTAGGCAACCGCAAACACTTTAAGATTCCATCAACCACAAGTCCAAATGGCTGACGGTGATGTTGTCAATTGCAGGACATGCTGCGGCACCGTTTGCTGTAATACTCGACACTTGGCTGTGGGCGTGGCTATCAACACATGACCAAGTTTATCGCTATTCGCGCTATTGTTTTTGTTTTCCACACTACTCCACAATTTGCGGTTCTTGGTTAAAATCACCAAACAACGGCTCCAGCGACTGTTGTTCTTGTTCTTCTTTTGTTGCTTCTACTGAGATTTAGCTGCAGAGTGCAAAGTTTTGGAATGTGTCTTGTGAATGTGATTTATGATTTTCATATACTGTAAAAGAATCTGTCGTAGCTTCGCTACTGACGTCTCTTATTAGCTGCTCTGGCACAAAACTGTCACAATGTTGAACTGCAACTGCGATTAACTTGTTAGATAAAGTTGGCTTAGCTATATATATACATATGTGAGCGCATACATTTGCGAGCATTCAAATAGGGACAACAACTAAATGTATTATTACAAAAACAGTCCTTATGCTTAGTTTGTTTTTTAATAATGATTCAGTTAATAAAATAAATAGTATCTACAATTATGCTAAAAATAATCAAATTATACTTTAATATCATTGATTAAAATTTAGAGTTTTTCATAATTTATAATCTTCAATAATAAGCTAAATAAGCTGTGCAAAACATTTATTATTTAATGTGTACCATATCTTTTACGTTAAGCTTTTTAATATAATAATATTAATTTCAGAAGCGTTGAAACATTTCATATTTTTAGAAATGATAAAAACAAATCCAATCCTGTACCTATTCAGTTGACTTAATTTATGGTCTTACTCTGGTATAGAACTTAATACATGTTGTGACAGTTTTGTTCAGGCAACTCGCATACAATGTACAAATTTGTCTAGCTAACTTAGGGGCACGCACTTCGTATACACTCCTGTTTGTGGATGTTTGTGTGTGTGCCATTTACGAAGATTGATGATTGTGCCTCTGTGCTGCATCCAGTTACTTAAGCAACTGGTACTAGTTTGGTTATTGTTTTTGTTGTTGCTGTTGCTTTGTATACAGTGAGAAGCCCAATATTTATTTGGCCCGAAATCGACCTTGTTTTCTGTTTGAAAACTTGTTGTAGTTGTAGTTAATGCTTTCTATTTAATGCATTTCTGATATTTGTTGCTTTATATTATGTTAATTAAGAGATTTATTCTGTGGGCATGTCTGCCGTTTACAAAATTTAACTATAGTTTATTTATGCCTTTAATCTGTTTTCAATTTTGAATTTTAATTACTGTTAAGACTATTAAAAGCATCTTAAATTTAACTCTTCCTTGCTTTATTCAAGTGAGCACAATAAACAAAAACCGGTTGATTTTATGTAATAACTATTTTATTTCACATTAAAAACATTCATCTTAATTTTCTACGATATTTGTGAATGTGTTTTTTGTAATGCAATTAGCATACATTATTCATTTATATATTGCAATCAGCTAAACGAAAAATTATCACGGAGCTGTACAGAACTACAATGCAAATGCACTTGTAAATAAATAATTACAAAGAAAATTAAATGCAAAATGCTCACTTCAAGGCAAACTGTAATTGGCATTGTAATACTCAATAATTAAATCATGTATTTTCCATGCAGCAGCCTATGCAAATAAAGATCTTGTATTTTTAGCACACATAAATTAAACATTGGAAATGAGCAAATCATTTGAATAACTACAACACATCTTACACAGACCAAAGAATAATTAAATATTAAATGTGTGTGAGTCTAAAAGACAAAGGCTGCTCACACACAAACACAAACAGCAAAGCAAGTGCAAATGTGGCCAAAATGTTTACACATCTCGTTCATTTTATCTGTTTGAGTTTGTCTGAGAATGTGTGCAAGCTTGTACGGTGTGGTGCACATTTGCACAGTAATTCATACATAATTCATTGCTTTCATTTAACACTCGCACATGGACCTCGCCCATTCACTTCGTTACTCCTTTATACCGTCACACAGAGACATTCATATACCCCAAAGCTTTCTCATTCATTAACACATTTCCCGAAGTGCCAGTTTATGATATCACAGCAGTGAAATCCATCCCAACTTGTTATTTAAGTTTGTATACCTTGTGAGTTTATGCTATTATAAATTTATAATAATAATAAAGTTTTTAGATATTAACCTATCTTTATATATAAATGATTCATTTTTTTGTCCAAATCAAAGGCCAAAAAATTTAACAATGGTTTTTTAAAATAGGGTATCCAATGTTTGAATTCATATTTTTTAAATGCTGATTCGGTGCATTTCTCTCATTGGACATAAACTGTGCACTTGCTTTGGAAAAGAGTATAGAGCCCCAACAGTTTGCAAACTTATTCTGTTAATTTGTAGGATGCAAAAATAAAGAAACTTAAATGCACACACACACACACACACACACTCACACACACACACACACACACACACACACACTCACACTAACACTTGAACACACACATCAAGTAGCTAGTGTTTGTCTGGTGACAGTATCTGTGTTTGCTTGTGTATGTGAGAGAGTGTGCAAGTGCTTGGCATAATTAACATAATTACTATTATTGTCCCGTTGTTGATTTTGTTTTGCATATATTATTTTCCTCCATGTGCTTTTATTTCACTTTGTATGCAAATTGTTTTTAGTTACTCGATTTCTTTTAGGTTTTTTTGTTGCAGATTATAATTAGATGTGTATTGCACAAACAGGATATGTCTATTTGTTTGTGTAGCCTGCTAATATGCAATTAAAATAACAGTTTTCTATTGTTGTGGACTGAGAAACATTAAATAAATATTTATTCGCTTATTTACGGAAAAGAGTAAATACGAAATTGGTATGTATAAAATGTAAATAAATCGAATTTTTATTACATTTTCTGTTTAAATATTTGTACAAATTTTTTTAAAAATAATTTTATTGTTAATTCTTGAAATATTTAAAGAAATATTGTAAATGTATTGCAGGAAATTTATGGAATTGACTTGAAATAAAGTTTGAATTGAATTTATTCTTTTTCCTAAAGATTAAAAAAAAAGTTGCTTAAGGAAGGAATAATTAATAATGATTATGAAATTAATTATCTTAAGCACAAGAAACCAGACAAGCTCCACACACCACTCTAAATAGTAAACCAAAATCAAAAGGTACGCAAAAATATGCAAATAAGGCGAAAAATTTATTGAACCAGACACTTAATGGACAGCTAAGTGGATGACCCCAGACCTCGGCCTCGCTCCACAGCCAAGGAAACAATCCAAAAAAGTGATTAATTGAAAAGCAATTAACTGCGACCGCCCCACTTTACCAAAATAAACGACTTGCTTATTAGACGCGTGTTTTATGAGTCGCCGGCCAGCATGGACACAAGGGATTACAAACACTAATCTATATGCGAAACAATGAAGCCCGTGCTCAAATCTCAGCCCACGCATGATTAGTTATGGTCAGCTGTAGGTGGCCGGGCGGGGACAAGGAACGGGACTTTACGGCTCATTGAGAGCTCAACGCGAGAAACTCGTAAATTTATCGAATCATTAAATATCGGACAAGGGACAAGCGCGGCCGATGAATCAAGGTACAGGACACTGCTGTCCTGGCTGGTTTTTGGAAGATGCCAACGTAAATTAAATTAACGCATTCAACAGCCAAATCGACCAGAGCATAATGGACAGTAACACTAAAGGGCATTAGCACGCATTGTGGTGCGATTAAAATGGACTGAGAAATTGAGGGAAAAGGAGAGGGAGCGAGAGAGAGAAAGGCAGTCGCCACTCGCAGCATCACACGTATCACTTAATAATTGATTAAATTGATTGACTCACCGATGCTGGCGCAGGCAATCGAGCAGAGCATCCTCATCCTTGTGGTCACTCAATGGACAGCCCAGAGCCTGGGCTATTTGCATGGTCAATTGCAGCGATTGATTGCTGGCGGCCCAATCGGACATCGCCGAGCCTGACATGAGTATGGCGCGATGAAACAGACCTGCGGTGGAATCGAAAACATTTTACAAAATTAAATACAATTATACTCAATGTAAAGAGCACTAGCCGACTAAGGATACCCTGAACCTGATTGGATGTGCATTATATTAAAAACCATGAATATGTCCTTAAGAACTGGATCTTTGCAATTTTGGAGATATGCATATGCTAGACAAGAACATATTTAGTTAGTTAGAATTTGTCATTAAACTCCCAACAAAGATGTTGAAAAGAAATAAATGTTAAACTCTAATGGAAGATCTTGGTGAGTAATCGGTAAAACGGACGGAATGATTGATAAGCATTAGATCATATTATCTCCTACCGCCTTCATACATTTAAACAATTTCATGGTACCCAGTATTATTGGGTAAACAGAGCAAGAGAAGAGAGACACTCACCTGATGCCACCGGTGAGACCATTAGATAATTAACACAGGCAGCACCCGTGCTGTGCCCCATCAGAGTGACACGCGTATTGTCGCCTCCGAAGGAGCCGATGTTCTCCTTGATCCAATGCAGCGCCGCTATCTGATCGAGCAGTGCATAGTTGGCAATATTATGTGCATTGATGCCCGGACGCATAAACCCTGAGGTATGTTATGCAATTAGCAGATTGTCCATTAAGGATATGCTCGATTCCACACTTACCCAGCACGCCCAGGCGATAGTTGACGGTGACCACAATAACCTCGCCATAGCTGGCCAGCACTGAGCCATCGTAGGCATTGCCACTATTCCACTCAAAGGATTCTCCATGCAAATAAACAAGTACGGCATGTGGCTTGGACGTAGTGAGAGGCTCTACATGGAGTAGATAAATTCAGTTTCAGTTTCGGTGAGCGCATCATTAACTTACCCTCGTGCGGAACGTAAAGATTCAGGTACAAGCAATCCTCACTCTCGGTTTTCAGGTATGGCATCAGTCGCAGCAAATGCTTGTAACGGGCCCGTGAAATACTCTTGCTATTCTGTCCTGACATATCCGGCAGTTTCTGTGGACAAACCGGCGGCAAATGCCGCGCTATCTTCAAGCCTTGCCACGGCAGAGGTGCACCTGTAGAACCCCGAGAATAAAAAAACAGAAAAACAGAATATGTTGATTTAGTATCTTTTAAGATTTGAGAAAAATATTTTCATTTACATATTTTAGCAGATCACTTTAATTTAGGAAACAGGATACTAGTGAAGTAGTAATTAGGTTGTAAAATAACATATGTACCATCACAAACTTGAAGTAGAAGATCGGAATTGTTGTGACTTCACTTTACTTTATAGTGAGAAGCCGTGTTTAGAAAAGATATATAATTTATATTTGACTGCTGCAGTGTGCATACATTTGTTTTTCCAAGATTTTATCACAAACTACCCACATTATAACCAAAGATTTCACGCTTGGTTATTTTTCCCGATTTCTCTCTCCTTCGCTCTGAGTGTTTCTCTGTGTGACCACAGGAAAACAAGCATTCGATTGGTTTGTGTGCCACATGGGGAGCAGCAAGTCAATTTCGTATTTATGTAACACGGTCAACAAGCACTCGGAAGCACCGTAAACGAGTGGACAGCCACAATCGCATTCAAACTCGCACCCACATCCACATTCACAGTCACATGCACAGGACACTTCCTGCATCTGAGTGCCGCTACAGAAAGGACACTCGGGACACTATGGCCAAGTTGACTGCGGCTAGGTTTTGGCATTTCAGTTAACGTCGCATTGCATGCGAATACGAGACTTATGTGGGGCAATGGAACCACGATTTGGTCAACTTAATTTCGATTCCGTTGCATTTTCGCAGCATAGCACGTTGCCACAACTGTCCCCACAACTCACTTCATTCGACACACACCCATTGGAATGCCTTACCAAAATGGTTCAGTTTGGCTACAATGACAATTTTTGCCTGATATTCACATTCATTATGCAAATCTTGATTAGGTGGCCAAGAGCGAAACCGTTGGTTGAGATGGCTTTTCGAAGTGTTTGGAAATGAGAAAGGAGAGTATGAAATCATCGATTTAAAATATATAAATTTAAAGCAAAATAAGACATAAATTTAAAGCAAAATCTTTTTTGCAATACAATTTAAACAACTTTCAGATAGTAGCCAAGAAACTCGTCCAAGCAGCAAGAGACACTTATTACTTGTTATTAACTAGGTAAAAAGTGTTTAATTCGTGTGTTTATTATTTTTATCAAAATGAAAAGCTTTAAGCTTAAAACTACTTGCACTATCAGAAATGCTAATTTTAGCAGCATATTATCTTTAATCAATTTTGTGTACATAAATTTCTTAAGGTTTATACGACTGTGCGCCCAAAAATATGCAACATTTACACTTTGACGTAGGCAAACAAAATTGATTTTGCTTTCCGAATGGTTCGTGTTATGGCGCTCATAAAACAAAGAAACACCAAAAACCAAAACGCATGTGGCCAGAGAACATATTTGGTGGGTGCTGTAAATACGTGAATGGCGTCACACAAAAGCGCGTCAGTCGGTGGCGTTATTGTATTTTGTTATTAATAAATTTCACAGCAAGCAAAAGGTCGAGTTGCTAGTACATAAATAAAAGCAATGAACCCATCGACCCCCCAAACCTTCGAAAGCGATGGCAAAGATAAATACTAGAATACAAAACTCAAAACCATTTTCGATCTGTTGACGAAAACTTATTGTGTTTGTTAGACTGCCGCACAAGCACAAACTCGTAAATATGTGAATGTGTCTGTGTGTGTGTGTGTGTCTGTGTGTGTGTGAAAGGCAGTGAGAGTTGTGTGTGAGTTGCTGTATCTGCTCTACATACATTACGCATACGCAAACGAAGCTCTTATTTGCATTGGCTCAATATTTGCTTGGCAAAATTCGACTGCGGCTTGTTGCAACAATGCGTCGACTTTACCGACGGTAACAACAACAATCAGAACAACATTTCCGCTGGCAAATATGGCGTCAGTGCTGCGTTCAGCGACAGCGCCTGTCCGCAGTCTTCCGTTATTATTGCACTTGCCGCTTGTATTGCGTGCGCGCCACTCAAGTGCTCAATAAACGCGACGCAATGGCAAATACTCAAAACACACAGAACACACACACATACACATATAAATATATATATATATTTACGGGCAGACACAAATGCAAATATAAATCGTGACAAGCAATTTTGTCACGGCCTGGGGAATTGGCGGTCTGGCAAAAAATGTTGCCGTAGCCAATCGATGCGATGCGATTTGATTCGAGTATGCTAAATAATTTATTGTCCTTGCTTTGGCCCGTGTCCTGCGAACAACATTGTCCCAAAGTGTAGCCGCATTGAAATAGTCGCAGACTTGCAGACTTTGCGGTTTTAATGTCTTAGCAGCCCTTGGTCAATTCTCGAAGGTTTATAATTTTAATTTTGGTATTTTACAATCAACAAGCGCATAATTATCAAACATTTGCATTTTGTGTGAGCAGATAACAAGCATTTTCTTGAACTTTCCAACATTGAGCAAACTTTGTTAAGGACAACAATACGAGTACTGACAACTAGCCATATAAGTACCATAAATACCAAAAATACGTTAGCATATTTGCGATGTAAATAAATACAGAAATATTGTAGTTGGCCAACAATTTTCATTGAATAATAACATTTAACTAGGCCCACATAGTCATCCCTTCATCATAGTGCTGCAATTGGGTGCAACGGCTACATTGTACGTGTCAGGTTTTGAAAAAGCATTTTGCCAGGTGTGCTTCAAAGATAATTGCTTAAATTGCAGGCTAAATTCTAAGTTGCCTTGCAGGCAGCTTAGACATGGTCAGAATGTGTAACCGGCATTTGCTGTGTAATTTTGGTTTTGATTTTAGTTCGTTTGCTGGTGCCGGTGCTGCAAAGTGCCAAATTGCCATCATATTTGTGGTATGCAGCAGTGTTGGCAATACAAACTTATCATTTCGGAAAAATGCTTTAAAATTTGTTAAAGGAGTTTTACTATTTTGATGCAATCTAAGAAGATAACTGAATTGTAGATAATTGGAATATTATATAATACATTTATTTGATAACTTGAAATTCGAAAATGTAAGGAAAAATATATATTGCCACTTTGAACTAGTTTTTCCCAATTTTTGCTTGTGGTCAAAGCATTCCAAATTAAAACAAAATCTATAAAATGCATAAAATATGAACCTGAGCTATTTTATATATAAATAAATAATATTTTAAACGGTGTATATTATGCAAAACCATAATAATATTATAGTCGATTTGATCTTATCAATCAAAATCCTTAAAGCAATGTGTGTATCACAAATTTTGTAAATTAAAGAATAGGGACTTTAAAGATGTATATATATGTAGTTATATATATATAAGTAGTTATTATTCGCTTTGTATTTGTGAAAAGCGAATAACTTATATTCCAATTAAATAGAAATCCATCTTCAAAAATATTCTTTTTATATCCGATTTGTTCAAAACTCCGTGAAGAAAATTTAATTAAATTAATGATGTATTAAGAAAAATTTCTTAAAAATTACATACCCATGTTATGCGCTAAAATAAAGCTAAATGCTCAGCACAGATAGTGGAGTGCATCTACTCACCTGGCGGCATAAACCGTCTGCTGCCAATGGGCGCCTCGGCATAGGGGAGACCCAGATACTGATCCACGTCACGCAGACCGCTGGTCACCTGAAAGCGACGTGTTATGCCCATCAGACGACCCTGTTTAATTTGCAACTCCTTCGTGTACTGCAGCTTGTCAGGCACCACATGACGTCGCTCCGGATGATGAGTACTTGTTCCGCTGCTGCTGGTATCATTGTCAGTTGTTGCTGCCGTTGTTGCCGCACCTGATTCATGCTGCTCGTGGGCAATGAGTGTTGCCATGTGCTCTTTTAAGCTCAGCTCCAAACTTTTTGCCTTGCTTGCCTGCCTGAAAAGCAGCTCAACAATTGATTTGGCCGTCACTGTTGTGGCATCCGGCTGAGTTTCTGTTCTTGCTGTGGTTGCGGTTGTTTGTGGTGTTGTTGTTATTATGTCTCCAATAACTTGGGGAGACTCAGTGGGTGTTTGCTTTGCGGTGGAATGGAATATCGTTGCATTTTCCAGTCCATTTCCGTTGTGTGTGTACCGATTGCGGCTGTCGGACTGCTCAATTGATTTTTGCTTTAGTGGTGCAGTGGATGCGGCCGCAGTTGGTATGCCCCAAGTGGCCAGCCCGTGGCAGCAATCAGCGCTTAATTGCTTCTCATTGCCGCCAACTGTCAACAAAAATAACCAAAAGTAGCCCAAACGAAACTTCATGGCGCCTGTTTACAGTATTCCGTGCCCTGGTTGTTGCTTCTTCTTCTGCTTGATTTTCAATTTAAATTTTAATTTTAGCCCAGCGCAAATTTCACATTACTTTTGTTTTGTGTATTTGTCTTTTGTGACAATTTTTTCCTTTGTTGCTAATTGCGTTTTATACCCTCCCCAAATCGCCACATTGCCAGTATATTATTTACATGGATTTTCTTGTTTGCCTCGAATAGTTCTTTTACTGTATTTACTTCAAATTCTTAGCATGCTTCCGGCTCCTGTACTGCGAATACTGCTTATTGTGCCCCGCCTCCTGCATTCCAGCTGCAAAGAACTTTAGTTTAGTTTCCTTTTGTGCAAGTGTAAAAAAGGGGATAGAAACCAAAGTAGTAAATAATTTTTGTTTCTCTTTTTTGGCCAGCTGTATATGTATTTGTTGCTATTTTCTATTGTTATCTTTTGTCCATTGCAAATATTTACTTTTGGCTGTCTTGGCTTGTGGAATTTTTTATGTGTCAAAGATATTAGAAATTAAACCGTAAAATGCGCATTGCAGTTAAATATTTATTTTAGCGTTAGTTGTTTAGACTTTATTAAAATTTAAAAAATGTTTCGTTATATTTTTTCTTATACTTTGTCTTAAATATTTTGATTTGATTTATGAAGTGTTTATTTTTATAAATTCTCAATTGTAGTGAAAAGAAAAGTAATTTAATTGAATTTCTCCAAAACTTGATGTACACATCATTCAATTCTGTTTTTCCACTTCATATTGACAAGGTTCTTCATCAAAGTGCTCTTCATTTTTCCAATTTGAAAATTTATTGTTAAACTTTTCGACAGCAGACAATTATGTTGCAAGACTCTTGTTACGTACATGTGTGTGTGTGGTTGTAGCAGGTTTCATGCCGGCTACTTGGTTACTTGGGAACATACACTTTAAGGATTATCAACTCAATTAACTTAAATGATTTTCTATGTAGACATCGAGTCTGAGAACTTCCAGTCAATGAATATATAAGAGCCACCATTAAAACATTGTTGTATACAGAAAGAAAGAAAATATATAATATATAGAACAAACGCTCATCATTCAAGTTCGGACACATGCCAAATGAAATTTGAATGCTATTCGAAATTTAAGTGTCAGATTTACAATACCGTTGAGTAAACAAACAACAGATATAGGAAATTTCCCATGACGATTAATCATAAAATTACCAATAAAAATTCAATTAGCTTCTTATTCGAACGATACTCAGCCTTGTATTTGTGTGAGTTTTATTTGTTGACACACATTCCGAACATTGTACATACAAAAGCAAAACCAATGCAAATATCTAAAAACGGAAAGCAAAAAAAAGCCATTTAAATGATTTTTACGAGCACAAGAACTCAACACATAGGAACATGCGCCCAACATGTGTGGGATAGCTGCCAATTTGTGTGTGTGTGTATGTATGTGTGTGTGCGTGTGTGTGAGTTTATAATATATATCAACAGAATTCTGTGACGGTCTAAAAGCATTTATTCACAACAACAAATTTAAAGAAGTAATCTAACGGAAAAAAAACAGAGCAAAAAATATAAAAAAATATATTCAGCTAAGAAAAGTGATAAAAAACTGCAGCAAAACAAGCCGAATTTTAATCAAACTACTAGTTTAGTGGAATTGAATTTAAGTTAAAGCAGCGTAGCTTAAGTTGAGCACTAATAAATACATATGTTATTCACTAGTACTTCCGGATGCACTGAAAGTGCTGTGCGCCCCAGCTGTTGTCTACAAACAAACTTTGTGAGTCCAAAAAAATAAGTAATAAAATCTTGAATTTTTGTTTTTAGTTATTTATTGCATTCCACGATATTTTTAGCAGTGTACCGCACAAATGTCAAGGTACGTTAGTTGCACATATTAATTTGGAGTTTTTGAACAGTCTTGACTCGCTGTTAAAGTTTTTCCAGGCACTTTAGCAGCCGCGATAATAGTTTCTTGTTAAAAGTCTCATAAATCTTTTCACTTGAGTAGGGGCTAATTAAGTCAACATTGGCTGGTGTTTGTTTTGGGTTTTTGTTGGTACATATGTGCTGCGTATTTATAGAGCAGCTCATTGAGCAGCAATACCAATGAAATGGAAAATTATTGCTATTTCTGTGCTACACGCAACAAATTGATATCAGCTGTTAGCCAGAGAGTGAATACGGATTTGATGATTTAATTCACTTTCACTTAGTAAACACAAATGCATTTCGCTTAAAATAAACCAAATAAATAATAAATAGACGCACACAATGCAAATTTAAATAAAATGCACAACATTTAAAATAAACTGCGAATGCTTAAAAATAAAATCCCAAAAGCGGGACAAAAAAATATTTACGGTATTCGGTTAGCTCTCGTTGGCTACCCATGAGAGATTTACAAAAACAAAGAAAAACACAAAATGAATATGCAGTCGAGCTAAACTGGCGGAAACTGTCAACTGGCGAAGACAAAGGATCTCTTCGTATTGCAATTGGAATTTAAGTTAAGTAAAGTGATTTGATTTGGATTACGTTGTCGCCGTTGCCGCTGTCGCCGAAGAACTTCACACAGTCCGACCAGCCGAAGACAATTTGGAAAATGCTTTGTACTTAGAGTAAACTGTTGAGAGATGACTTTATGTGAATGGGTCTACTTATAGCTAAATGTTTCAAATATAACAATTTTAAGGATAATGTTGAGCTATTAATATAAACGACGATCGAGCTTCACCATAATGTTGTATTACTTTTCCAGTTAGACTGATAATTTATGCAAAATATGTTCAGGGGTATGTTAAAGGGGTCTTTGTCGTTTATCGTTTGGTGAATTGTGGAAATTTCAATATTAAACTTGCTCAGTATTTTGATTACTACAAAAAAAGCTGATAAACCCTTAAGCAAATTGTGAACTTTATATGAAACTTTATTAAAATGCTAGTCATTTATAAAAAAAGTGTCACGAATAAACATGCTAAGCAACTGATATCATAAAGAAAAAGCATATCAAACTTGTTTCCGATTACCACAATATGCAGCACATATAAGTATCAATGACATGCAGTTGCATTCATAAATAAATGCAAATGTATAAAAAACGGACTAAGAAAAATATTATTCCAGCGACAGCGACCGAAATAAGGGAAATAAGTATTGGAAAAATTTTGATTTGCAGCGTATTTTATGTGCATTCCGTCAAAATGTCATAAATCATATGGTGCTCGTAAGAGGAGTGACAAGCGGTGAAAATTCTTTTCCATTTTAAATGCAAATGATGTCAAGGGTCCACAGCAGCAGCTACACCCAGCAATGGGTTTGACGCGAGGAGCGAAATTTGCATAATTAGCATAGACAAGGCAATGCATTGAAATCTGTCACATTTGACACGCAGTTCAACGGGACGAGGCGAAAAATTGAAAATGTGAAACCCAAAACACAACAAAAGCTACAGAAATAATAACAACAAATTATCTGCAACTAATTTTAGCAGCTAAGCAAAAATGCCACAGGGGATGTGGGGCACGGGGCTCAGAAATTAGAAATTCAAAATAAGATCGCAACGAAGCGAAACGTATCTGTGCGAAATAAGTTCAACAAACCCCGAAGCTGCAACAAGATGCTCCCCAAAAATTATTTCGAATTATGCGATTTATTTTTGGGGCAAAATGCTGCCGAAGCCCCGCCTTCCCCTTATATTCGAATAAAGTGGGCGGCCCGTCAACAAATGCAAAAATCTGGCCCATTATCATGCAAATTAAGTGAAGCAGATATTTTGTAGTTTTGTATATCGGGGCTCTGCTCGGATAACTTTAATAATTTTAATGCCAAACTGTTTACACTATTGCAAAAGAATTGAATCTGTGTTTACTTGTGTGTCGGCGAGTGTATTTTGAGAGTGAGATTTTCGACAATAATTGATTTCAGCATATTGACTTACTCGTAAATAAACAGGCAAAATGAAATAATTTTTGTTAAGAAAAACTTTCAAATGTCACCTTAACAATTGTTATGTGAATTATAGATTTTGGTAATAAACCAAATCTTTAAGGATTGTATTGCAATTTGCTAATGAAATGTGGATTTTGGATATGTTAAAAATAAACTATTTATATTAGCATATATGCAAAATTAAGCGATTGAATTCATTGAAATAAGATTCCTATGTATTGTGAAGGAAGCTTAAAGCACTTTTTTAAATAATGTATTTACACAAAAATCATTTCAAAACAAAAATGAAATCAAATAAATCAAAACAAAATTTGTTGCTATTATTATTATTATTTTATTTATTTATTTATTTTTTATTTGAAATCACATTATATTTGCGCTCTGGTTTTTCCACAGCTTGACGTCAGTTTATTTATGCGATAGCATTGGGTTTTTATGACTTTAAAAGTATAAGAATGTTTGTATTTTGCAACAGAATATTATACAAATTAAGTTTCAGTTAATTTACCATAAGCTGAAATAATTAAACATATATTCACGGCGATTTCGCAAAATGATTTTCAACCTTTTTACCTTTTTATTTAATGCCAGCACAAAGTTAAATTATTCATGAATTAATGCAAAATGCAATTTAAGTGCCACTGGCTTCAGTCTGAATTAAATAAAGGAAAAAAAATGTAAATAAATATTTGCAATGCTCACAGATTTTTATCTCATTTTTATTTTTGCAATAATTAAACGCATTATCAATTTCTGACAATTTGCATTTACCGATTTTCGTAGTGGCTTTTCGGTTGATTTGCTTATTATGATTTCGGGGCACTTTGATCTGAACGTTGAATCTTTTGACAAGCGCTTTGATCGCTAGCCTCTTGGCAAAGATTAAATATTTGTATTTTCTTCACATAGATAAATAAATATTTTTAGATTCACAAATCGGTTGCATAAATAAGCTTCCGTTTTGGCGTTCCATTATTGATGTAGGCAATTTCACATAGGGTATTTCCTTTTTTATTTTCTTTTTTCTTCGTCGTTTTTTTCAGATTTGGGGTCTGACCCTATGTTTTGCACTTGGCGCGCGCGTTTGTTTTTGTCCCCCTTTTTCAACTACCCGTTTATTTTTAGACCGTGAAAAGATGTATATTGTAGATACTCTGTTTGGCGTAAGTATTTCCCAAGATGCTGCCGCAGCAACCGTCCAACAACAACACAATTGCTACACAAGCTGCACGATCGACGTTCAAGCGACAACTGTTTGTATATTTTTCAGCTAGGTTCGCATTTGTCGTCTGTTGCAGATCATTCTCTTTGGGGCTCTCTTAGTATCTCTCCTGCTAGATATACCTAAAAATATATTTTTGGACATTGGTTCTTATGCAAATCGGCAAAGAGCGAAATTAAAAAATATATAGTGCTCTACTTTAAAATTATCATTATTTGCTCTTATTTGCAAATTTATTTTCGAATTCTCTTCTGTTCCATAAATTAACTTATTTTGTAAATATATTTATACGTAGACATGTAATATATCATATGTTGCAATACATTTGTATAATTCCAATTATACCTTCTTGTTTACCTAAATAACAATATATATGTAATTTCACTGTGTTTTATTTATTTCTCACATAAATTAAAGTATTCAAACTCTGTCTTTAAGTCCAATTAATTTGTCAAACACTTTCATCTACTAGTTTATCTTAATCTATTTCCTGTCCAATTCTGTCATTCCACAAATTCTATTGCAACTTTTCTTTTCAACACTCTTGAATTTCCTTCAGCTATTAATCGCCAAAACAGTTTGATCACTCATTCAATTCCCCAGCTATATATCCATTAAGTCCTTGGGAGAGAGTCATTTTCAAGTTACTTATCGGACACTTCCTGCCGCAAATCTCTCACTGAGTCTAAGTGCACCGACCCAATGTGTGCAGTATGTGTGAATAATCTGACTTAAAGTCTTAAATCAGCTTGGCTCATGGCCAAGAATTTGCTTGGCACCCAAGATCCAACAGCATTAGGTAAACTTTATCTTTTTTTGTGGGCCAATTTTGCATCTCTGGGAGAAGTCGATGCTAAGTGACTTGTTTGACTTCTTCATTGTGTTGGGCTAACAGTTCAACACCACTTGGGCATGGGCAAAAACGTTCAAAGGTGATTGCCAACAACCAAACAAGCCTTTCAACCCCATTTCGCTTCACACTTTTTCGGTGTGTCAGTGTGTGCGTGTGTGTGTGTGTGTGTGTGTGTGTGTGTGTGTGTGTGTGTGTGTGGGTCGCATGTCAGTCACGCTGTTCTCAGGATGCTCATGCGTCACGTAGAGCGAGTGAAAAAAATCTAGCCCTGTTTGGCCATGGACCTTTGGCTGACTTGCCACAAGTTCAACTTTTTTAGATTTTCACTTTTAGTGGCAGCCGTTTTATAAATTGATTTGCTTCCCGTTCGGACATTTTAAACGTCGTTCGAGTTGCTAATTTATGACCAACAAAGCGCGCCAATAAATTTTGCTTTAATTGCAAGTTAATTAAAATTGAAGACCCTTACAAAAACGCACAACGCTTAAAATAATCAATGAGCTATGTCAAACAAGTCGGAATACTAAAGAATACTATATGTATGCATTTATTTATAATATATGTACTGAGTGCACATATTTGGGGTAATTAAACTTGTAAATTAAGCAAATTCAAGCAGACAATCAAATACATTTAATCATTGCAAATAGCATGATTTTATACGCAAATTTAAACTTATTTGCCATTTACAAGCAATATTGAATTGCAGATAATAATTTTAAATTTTAATTGTTAATTCAAAATACGGAAATATTAATATAATTTTAAAACAGTTTTGTGTTAGGATTTTTGAGGAAAATTCAATGGAAGTTAAATTTTGGTCAGCTGTGGAAAATTAATTAAAACTAACTAAAGTTAAATCAATTTTGATTCTTCTCAAATTAAGCTGATTATTTACTTATACTTAACGCTGCACAACAAAACAAAATATTTGGCAAGCCTGTGCTGCAAAAATTTCAAATTATTTGTACACAATTGGAAAGTGTTCAGATTATAATCAGAGCTCAATTCAATTATTAGCACGTCAGCAATTTTATTCTATTTCCTGTATGCTCTTGCGGGTATTGATTTATGAGACACTACGCTTAACAATTTGTGTTTATACAAATTTGAATATTTTTCGTCCATATTTAATACAATTTTGTTGGCATTTAAATAGCAAATGGCTAATGACGGCAACGATGTTGACAATCGAAAGCTCAACAATATATGCATCGAAGTAGAAATTTAAATTCAAATTAAAATGTTAAAGCCAAAATTGATTTGCATTTGCTATTTTGTGAGTTTGCCACATCAGCACCCGATTTTAATTGACTTTATTTGTAAAAGTTGTGAAGCTTATAACAAGAATCCAGATCAATAAATCCACATGAGTACATTGTAACCCTTTTTATACCCTAAACCCATTGAAAATGAGTAAAAGGGCATGATGATTTTGTGCAAATGTATGTAACAGGCAGAAGGAAGCATCTCGGACCCCATGAGGTATACGTATTCTTGATCAGGATATTGCCATGTCCGTCTGTCTGTATGAACATGCAGATTTCAGAGAGTTTGCTTTATTTAATCGATAACTGCCTCCGTTTCTCGAATATCGATACATTTCGATTTTCGGTAACAATAAATGCTACAATTTTAAAGGTAGAGGCTTCTAATTCATATTTAATATGCACCTGCATAAGAAACAACCAACTTTTAGTCGAAAATATATTCTCAAAATGATCTCATTGTTATCAGCAGCTGTAAATATGTTTGCGTGTGTATTCTGCAGAGCCCCGTTTCCTACAATTGTATGTCCATATATATATATATATATATATATATATATATATATATATACATGTGTTTACCGCAAACCCGTTAGGATCAGTTCGGGCTTGTGAATAAAGACGTGCACAGCTGAGTTTAGGGTACATTGTAGTCGAGCTCACCTGACTACAGCATTCTTACTTGTTTTTTTTTTGGTTTGCTTGTAAAACTGGTTGGCATTTTTCATGTTGAATATTTGGGGTTTCATTTAATAAAGAGAATTGACATTTTTATGACCCTTTCAATTTTGCGCTTCAGTAATTCCAAGTCAAGCAATTTGCTCCCGAGGCAGTCATCAGCTGGCAGAGAGCCGCGGGGGATTACAATTTGCACCACAGTTACGACCTAATTAACTTCGATTCTTGCACTGCAGGCATTTACATAATTGCATTTCGTAGAGCATAATTTTAAAATGCAACACCCACGCCCACCAAGGAGATGATAAAAAAGGAGAAGAACAAATTCCAGCGTGATGCTGGAAATCAAGCTGAAAGTGAAAATTCCAAAGAATGAACTAGAAATCACACAGCAAAGCACAGCAAAAAAGATAACAAGAGAAAAAATTTAATTGTGTTTCGCTCTGATCAGCTTTTGACTGGACATATGGCATTAGTAGCTCTTTGAACAAAAATAAAAAAGCTGGGAAAAAAAAACAATAAAGTTAGTCCAAGGTTCCACACTCTCCCAGGCGGCAACCAGCTCTAATTAAGCCAGGCAATGAGCAACTTTCAAAATGAAAACCAAAAGAAAATGCAAAAGAGATTAAACCAAAATTGGGAAAAAATAGTACGGAAGCTGTAAAAAAAATAAAAAAATAAAATCTCATCTCCATCCACAAAAAATATCATAGGAAATGCAAACGAATTATTTCATTACACACAAATGCCAACTAATTTGCTGGTAATTATGCCAGAACTTAGACTTGTCTTTAAAAATGCCCTTAAGCTGTCCAATAAAACGTGCATTTTGGCCAAGTCCTGCAGCACTAGTCCGGCTCCTCGTTGCAGCTCAAGTGTTTGTACGAGCTAGCCGCAAAGTGAAGTGCAAATAAATTAGACGTAAAAATAGCCAAGAAAACGCTATGAAATTCGTTGAGCTCAACTCAAGTAGTTTATGTTTTGTCCAATTTGACTTTTATTTTGGAGATGAATAACCTTTTTTTATTTTTTTGGTATCCACTTAAGTAAGTAGGTAAAACTTTCAAAACTTGTTTGCAAAGTAGTTTCTCAAGAATACTGAAAATATTTTTCATAAATCTGAAAATGGTCAAAAAAGACGAAACCACAATAAAAATATATAGATTAGATAATTTTAAATTAAGTTGATATTCAAATATATAAGCTAATCGAAATAATAAATTAATTTAGTCATAAAAAAATGCAGTATCTTCTTGTTTGTTTTATTGATATTTAAATTTGAGGCTTAAAGGCATCAAAATTAGAATGAACAGAAACCTCAGCAAGGCTTTAGTGCTGCTTGCTTGAATATTGGTATATTTACTTTTAAGCCTTAAATGAATATCACAGACTGTGGCTGACCACAGCTGTAGTTAATTTTACAGACTTGAGCACAACTTAAATTTATCATCATTTAAATCATCTTCACAGCGGGTCTCTGGACTTTATACAGACATTGCAGGATGTTTGCGACTGAAACTTTCAGCAGAGAGTGAATGCAAGGCGATAAATAAATGACATTCATTTACACTTGTCGCCCTCTCGAGATGCCGATGGAAAAAAACCTATATACGATGTATATATACTTGTAAAATAAACAAAATTTGCGCAGAAGGCAAACTAAGCGACGACTAAATCAAAATGTGTTTAACGTGTGAATGGGAAACCCTTAGCAAAGTTTTGGCACAGAACCGCTTCAAATGGGCGGCCGAGTGTCCTACAAAACTTGCCTCGGCTGACAAAAAAAATGGAAGATAAAGAAGAAGAAAAAACAGAGAACTGTCCACTTGTATTAAAGGAAAACGCTGCAGGCATTTTAAGTGTTGTTAATGCTGCTGCGGTTCAGCTCGAAAGTTTTTGTGCCACACAGCGCAAATGAAACAACTTTTCACAATTTTTCAGTACACGTGGCTATCCAGTGGTCCCACAGTGGCGTACCATCCTGCCACTAGCACCACTCAAACCTCTCTCCAGCAGTTTTATGCATTTACACCCAGTCATAAAAAATAAAACTCAAAACAAGCCCATGCAGAAAGCAAAGAGAAAAAGTTGCAACACATTTCGCCCACGCGCCGCTGCGCTTGTGTTGTTATCCTTCTTGTCTGGATCTCAGCCATTATATCTAGATAGAAAAAAATACGAAAATACGATTTCCAACTGGGAAGTCAGCTCTGCTAATGCAATTAAAGTCTTTAATACCTTTATACAAACATCATGCAGCACGCTTTCCTCTGTAGTAGCACGAAAAGTGTTTATTTGATTGTTCTTAATGTAATAAGTATTTTTTGTTTACTATTTTTAATATAGCTCCACTTATACATAATTTTATTTTTTACAACTAGTTGATTTTATGGTTCAATATAAAAAGATTTATTCTCTTCCCGTTCGCCCATATTGAAGCAATCTGCATTGATGAATAATCTTTTATGGGTTAGCACTTAACATTTGCATTTAATTAACCATTTTGTTATTCCATTCCCTTCTTTCTTAAGTTGGTTTATTAATGGTTAAATTTTATTGTATTCATTTCGAAAATTCCGCAATTATGCACTCAGCAGCTGAAGCAGACAGTTGCCGAGATGACATAAAATTTTAAAAGTTTCCATAAAGGCAAGTCAAAGATATACGCATCTGTTCCACATTAAATATGTCATATCCTGTTTCCTGCACACACAGACACACAAACAAACTGAGACTTGATGCAGCTTATCAGCGACAGGCTTCACTGCCTCACAGGGGAAACGGGGACAGATTCGAAGCCCATTATTTCTGTCCCTGTCCTTTTTGTTAAGACGCACAGCTTGGAATTACACATGCAATGCGCTTGCTGTGAACTTGCTGCACGACAGCAGCCACACAGCTAAAGAAGTTGCCGCTAGTGCAGCGGAACACCAGTGATTCAATGACTTGACACTTTAATGAACCGACAAAGACTGCACATAATGCCCTAATCCCAGAATTGGTCACTTCATTTCAAATAAAATAAGTAAAGTGTGAGAACAAATTATATATATATATGCTAATATTAATTTAAAGCTATTAGTTTATTAGATTTCTCACAGTTCCAACGGACAGCTAGAATATTAATGCACTTTTTGTGAGATTCTATCAGAGAATAGTGTATGCAAAAACTAACACCTACAATTCAGAAATGTGATTAGAATCTAAGAAAAAATTTGATATTAAATAAAAACTAATTTTCAAATCAACTTGAATATCTAATTTTAAAAATTGTTATTGTTGTTAAGAAAAAATAGACTACATAAAATTCAGATTCATTTTTTAGTGTATGAAACTAGCGACTACTTAAAATTCAATTATTTATTTCCTTGTTCATTGCTGCTGTTTTTGCTGTTCCTCTTTTTGTACATCAGAGCATTGTTTTCTTAATTGTTGTTGTTGCTTTTGGCTCTTTTGTGTTTTTGTTGAAGGTGTGCACTTGCTGCCTGTGATTGTTGACGTGGCTGGCAAACGCACACTTAAGTGCACTTGAGCGTTTTTAATTAAAAGGCAATTTTTCAACAGGCGTCAGCAGCAGAAGCGTTCACCGGGGAAGCATTCTGTGGGGCAGGCAATGAGCCAGTTACAAAATATCCCACTCTATACTTCTCTATTTTGCTCTGCTGGCAATAAAATATGTCGAGCTGTTGAATAAAATATGAACTGTTCGCCCAAGAATTGTGGCATTAATAAATTGGCAAAGCATTTGCATAAGCCGTCTCATTTGGTAGCGTTTGGAGACAAAATCAATGCAGGAAATGCAGTCAAACGAGATGCATCTATCATGATACCAAATAGTATGCAGAGTGCTTCAGCCGTTTGCTCCAATCAGAGTCGCTTTAACAGGCCCCAAAGCTGCTGAGCAAATTTGCTGTTCCAGTGCAACACAATCAATGTCATCACCGTCAGTCAATCCACAAGCAACAAGCGACAAGAGGCGACCATGTTGCTGCTGTCGTTGCACATACAACAGCCCTCAATCTGAAGTTATTTATTTTGTGCACCCGTTCATGATGAAGAATATAATGATGATGATAATGATGATAATAATGACAACAAGTGCACAACCCTTTAGCCTTGTCGCAGACTTTGGTTTATGGAGTACTCGCATCTTGTCTTCTTGCCTTTAGGACAGCTACGTGACGTAGCAGAACGGAGCTGCCTAGCTAAGGGGCATGCCACATTTGCCACGCGTGCCAACAAAATATAAACAAAGTACGCCACGTACTAGCAGATGTGCCGCGACTTGTTGTCGAACAGTGCTGGAAGAAGAGAGGACTTTAAAAAAACATATTCACAAATGAAACAATTTTGTCGCCATAGCCAGGAGGGGAGTTCTCGAAATGATGACGATAAATATTTTGGTACGTACAAATCTGGCTATAAGGGGAACAAATATTAACTGAAATTCAATTTTAAAGGACTTCCCATTTACAAGTATTCTGGAATTTGCAAATAATAAACGGTAATCATCAATTTCTTCCTTCAATAAATGACATTATCAACACACACCTGACAAGGGATTCCAGTAATCAAAAATGCTTAGTATTAAAATTAAAAACGTTAATTTAAATGAAATATTCACTTTAGATCTAGCATAACGACTGACTTTGAAAATTAAACAACTTTACTTGTATGTTTTCTAATAATATTTTCATGAAAAAATTGTCAATTAAATTACTTATTCAGCAAGTGAAACTGAACTTCTGCCTTTAATAACATAAGTAACTACACAAAAATATTTTTCAACTAGCGGCTAACAAAAGTAGGAGATCTTTATTAGGCAAAATACTAAATAAAAGAATTTTGTTTAATTCTATGAACATTTCCAGATTTGAAGGCTCTAGTTCTGAAACTATGAAAGATATAGCCATTTCCACCTAGGAAATGGAGTTTGGTGTGCCAGATCTTTAAAGGATAACAACCTACTAATTAAATTTTATGACTGAAGCTTTGAAATTTTGGGAGATATATGGTTTTATCGTTTTCCGATTATCTATTTAATTGGTTTACTAGCCTCCTAGTCGACGTATCAATTTTGACACTTAATCGGACTGGAAATGTTTAAAGTTTCAAGGCTCTAGCTTTAGGTTGCGTTCAAATGTACAGAAAGCATGACGGACATTGCTCAAACCCATTATATATAAAACTTAATTAATAATTATGTATAAAAATTGGTAATTGTATTATGTATATGCTAATATTTGCGTAAATGAAACATTACCATAAATAAAATTGTTAATCACTGCTTGTCAGATATACCTATTTCTGTAGGCTATAGATCGCATAGAGAGACTACAGCACATCTAAACCCAATTACAGCATAATGATTTCCAAGCTTCCATTTCCCGCCTACAGCATTGCATCAAAATCAATTAATTCATGAGTCACGCCAATTATGTTAGTATTGGCATGAAATGTGAAAATAATTACATATCATGTGAGTTTATGGAATGTCTAAAATATTCAGAGCCACAATAACAAAAATATGCAATCTGTTCCGTTTCACAAACGACAAATTAACAATAACTAATTGGAGGCTAATGACCAACAGAAGCTGTCACCATCAACCCCAAGTAACCACTCCAAAATAAGCAAGAACTATATATATACAAGCATGTATATTTATGTTTGTGTATATACATACATTAGAAGCAAAATGGGAGCAGTAATAAACACAAGAGGCAAGTGCAAAGTCTCTGTTGGCAGAGAGCCCAATAGGAGGACATTTCTCTCCTGCCACATATCTCCCAATATGGAAATAACATATAAGCTATAACCATACATATTTTGGTATAATTAGCAGCCAAGCTGCAGGCGCCATATTCCAATCAAATATTTGCCAAAGTTCGAATACACTTGCTTAATAATTCAAAGGCTAATATGCCTTCGAAAAACATTGAGAGCTTAATTATGAAATCAAAAATGTTGAAAGGATGTTTTCCGCAGAACTTTATTTTCAAATGCTAAACAACTTCATCTCTCAAATAGTGTAAGAAAGATAAAACCGTTTTTTTTTATTATAATTTAATAAATATGTATCACTTTCTATAATAATGTCAGCTTGTTATTGCTGAAGATATATATAAATATAAATAATGTTACACCATAATTATTTCTAAATCTTTTAATTATTTATTTATATAAGCTTGCTATATTTAATAAGATTATTTTATTTCTTATTAAAATAGAGCAAGCCAAAAAAAATTGAGGACTACTCTAAAAGGATACGTCGAATAATTTTCAAAGTTAAGAAGAAAATAACTAGGAAAAAATACTTAAGTTAATATTCAAAGCAAGTTTTATTTCAACCAAGTTGCTCGTGGAATATGCCCTTTCGCCTCACTGAGCACGCGCTGTGCTCTGCGAATATGCCTCAACATATATATATTTATATACATATGAGTCTCTGAGTCTATGCAGACATAGATACGGGCTGTGTTTTGGCTGGCATATAGATGCGGCGACACGTCCTCGAGCAGAAATAAACATGTACTGCGCAAATGTGTGAAGTCATTTAAGAGTGAAGGATGTCTCGATGGCGTGGTAAGGAAGCGGTGAGTTGAAACCGGTGAGGTGGAGCATAGAGGAGTGAGTATTGCTCGAGTTGGCAATTAGAAAATGATTTAGCGCAATTTGCGAGTGATTAAAAATGGCTAGACGAACTGCAGCCAATATAGAGTTATAGAGTTGTCAACTGAAGAGACACAGTAAACACTCGCATAATTGAGAGGCCGTACAATGCAAATTAAACAATAAATAAATCTGTTGCCTACTTTACTGCCAGCGCAAGTGAATTGTGTGTTGTGGCAGCAACGATTGCGGCCGCCTTCAAAACCCGTCCCATAACTCAGTGGGGCAGCCACTGATGCGCGACTGAGTGGCAAGACAGTTTGCATACTGTTAGTTACTCTACCCAGAGCGCTCTGCCTTTTTACTGTTTCGCTCTTCCCTATATATGTATGTGTGTGTGTCAGAGTTCGCTCTTTGTGTCTGTGAACAATTTTGTCGAGTGACAGCCATTGGCGACGTCATCGCATCAGTTGTAGTTGCCTAATGGCTGCTTTGCGGCTTAACTGCTGCCTGCCAGCATCAGGGACATAAGGACAGCGGCAGCGGAGGAGGAGAGTTGCCAGCGAGGAGTGTCGACAACCCAGAGGTATTTAGGAGCTACTGTAAGTTTGCTTCGGAAATATTTTATGCAGTCACGACTTCGAAATGTTGGTCAATGTTGGCGAAGATGCCTCAGTGACTTTTCCCTGCAGCTGTGTGGTTTGTCTGTCGAATGCTTCAAGTAATCCATTTAAATGGATAATATATGAGCTGAATTTGTGTAACGCCTTAAAGTCGACGAAAACTACCCTCGAGCAACCCAATATGTATTTGCATATGTGTGTCACAGAGCAAATCTAAGCTTTCCTCACATATTATTTATGAGACGGTGTATATCTTTGCAGCGCTGCTGCAGATGGCAGAAGTCATCATAAATATTCCAAGGTAACTTTTGCGTAGTAAGACGTAAGATATTGTGCTTATTGGCTTGGCATTCAGAGTGAGAAATGTATTTTTAATGTAAGTGTATTCATCATATGTAATCGATTTGCTCTAGTTAGTTTTAGCTTCAAAATATTTTTTATCAGTAATCGGTTCTGTTCTATGCAATTTATGTAATATTTTCGATGTCTGCTCTTAAGTCAAAAACGCATAGATCTTATAAAATGGCAATCCTATGTGGTATGTTGACTTTTGCGCTATTATAAAAGATACAATTGCAAAGCATTAGCTCAAATTGTTTGAAGTAAACTTTACTTATTTTTATTTAGTTTTCATCGATTTTGTTAGCCTTAGGGTATCTTATAGTAAGTTTCTGTCATTCTCAGCCATTTTTCAGTTTCGTAAATATATTGATTGCAAATGCACCACATCCTGTGGGACTTGCTGCAAACGCACACCGCCCAATCTGCATATATCATTCAAAATATTCACACATGTTTGCACATGCACCATGCCAAATAATGCATGCAGAACAATAAGCAAAAATCAAAATCACCAATAATCATCGAAAAATTTATGGCTTGTTTTGCGTTTTACACAAACGAATTGATTTGTTAATAAATTTACACACCGTACTCGTGGCAACCTTTTGTGGAACAAGCGTGTTATTTATTGTTGCAGCCGAAATCACAATTGAGTTGAGGTGCTGCCTCGGCTCCAAATCAATGGCCTGACTCTTTTGTAGTAAATCTTATTTACAACCAGCTATACATTTTTTAAAACGTAAATTGTATTTAAATAATTTGAGTTGAGCGAAATAAATAAATAAAATACCAGCAAATACCGCATACAATTTTTACACAAACATTCCGCACGTTTTACATTTGTTTTTTTTATTTTCTTATTTTTGAGTCAACTATCAAAAAATTTGTTATTTATTCCGCACGGTTTGCTTTCGTTGTCAAATATATTTTTTTATGAAATTCGTTGGCATTTGATATTTTTTATTTTGTGATATAACATAAAAAATATTTTGTTAACAATAAAGTTGAGTGGCCAGGAAAAATTGTTAACCCATCGGCTTAGTCTGGCTGATGGATGCCCTTTGTGTAGGAATACTTTCATTCGAATTTACATAAACATATCATCTAAGTTGTGTTTTTTTTTCTTTTCAATTCGAATTAGAGACTAATTCAAATTGGAATGTTGTTTATTATATTTGATTTATGTTTAATATAATGTATGTAAAAATATAAAATTAATTGAATTTTATAAAAGCCTATATCATCTAGTATCTAACACATTTATCAAGCTTAAATATCAAAATACGCATTTAAAATTCCGTCATAAATAATTCTAGTTTATATTCGCGCCTGTCGTAAAAATTGCATATATTAGTTCAAATTGCAAGTTGATTTTGTTCTATTTCATAGTTCGATTGGTTATTGCTGCTTAAATTGCTGAATCGAGTATTTTATTTGGGGGCAATGCGAGTCGGCAACAATTTGCAATTTCTAGCGAACTTTGCATTTATTAAAAATCGTTGCAAATCACTGCGAATAAGTTCGCAGCAGGGTGGGCTAAAAATAACAAAATCGAAACACATCGAAAGGGTGCAGAAAATAAGAGAGAATACCAAATACATATATAATGGCGAATATACAATACACTAACAACATTTGAGTGTAAAAAAAGAAAATGTTGAAGAATCGATAAATGAAAAGAGAAACTTTGTGCCAAGGATGACAGATTATGCTAATGATACCACACTGCATTTAAAAAAGGGGCTTACATTGGCAAGCTGTATGTCTGAGTGCTAGTGCCACAGGCAGGAATTAAAAAAAATATAAGTGAAAAAAAAAACCAAAAAATATAAATATAAAGATAAAAACGGCTAGATTTTGTTTACCTTTTCGCGGCATTCGCGGCGACAAAATGAAATCAAAACACGCACCGTTTGCTTAGTTCAAACACCCCGGGCAGCTCCCCAAGTTCTTGTTATGACCTTAGACCATAGAGAGTTGCCAGTCAGCCACATACTCCCCCCGCCTCACCCTGCGCCCACAATCAGCCCAGCCTCATTGCGGGATGTTATGCTAAATTTAAAGCATGTTGCCGCTGAGATTAGAATAAAGACACGGCGCGTGTTGCGACTGCCAGTTCGACATGTTCGCTGTTGCGACTAGGCTCTGCACCCCTGCAACACACACACACACACACACACGCACAAACACTCAGAGTATATAGTACTATATGCGACATCTACAAGCCAACATCTGGTGTGGCATATCACACGCATGTGCGCTTTAATTAGCTTCTGGGCTCAGGCGGAGATTGTGGGGACAAACAACTGCTGTTACTTGCACATGTCAAATGCATTTCGTGTGCTAGTAATGTGTGTGTGGGTGAGAGAGAGAGAGAGAGAGAGAGAGAGAGAGAGAGAGAGACTGTGTGTGTTTACTCAATAGTGGAAACCAATTTGTTGCTGTTGCGTTCATGTTTAGATTCTGGCGTTTCACATTGTCAAAATGCTTACCCAAATGTTGATTATTTGTAATTGCTCATGACTGCAAATACGAGGGCTAATCGAAGGCCCCGCAACCGAACCACAAATCAAACACGAATACAATGTTCAAATTGAGCCAAGCCAACAGCAATTTTGATATCCGGAAAATGCTGTATTAATTGACACTAAATGGAATGCCAGCTAAACTTTCAAATGGAATTGTCGAACATTTACTAATATTAAAAGCAGTTTACAAAAATTAAATCAAAGAGTTTGCTTCACTTCGACCAGCAAGATAACTCATCCGCAAAGGAAACATTTCGAAATATAAACAGAATCCGTGGAAGCTGAAGATATATTCTATTTCAAATAAATTCAAATATTTTATTATGATGAGCCGTTCTAGGTGCTTAAGCAGTAAATTGCTATTGTGGTCAAACACGTTTTGATAAGCCTAAAATGTCTACTAGGACAGATGGCAGACGATGGAATATGCCAAGTACAGGGACAATATAGGTAACACTGCGAACAGATGCCTTCCTCTATAAAGGAAATGAGCTTATAATGATTAGCAGCGACTGCCTGACAGCCCATCCTTGCGGACCAAAAACAAATGTAGGCCGTTAATTTATCTGCACGTTAAGATGAGAAAGAATAAGAACAATAATTGAGGGGAAATTTGTTAATAGTTAAATAAATACCATATATACGATATGGATCTGGTACGCATGCAGCGAAATCATTTGCTTCACTTGTATTATTAGATTCTGTTACATTTGCCTCCAGTTCCAGGTGAGAGCTGTATCCAGTCTCGTTAATCACACACTCGGGCAAATAACAATTTATACAATATCCATTTTCAAGCACCTGGCAAATCACATGTGTCCTAAAAACAATGGCAATGAATAATAATAAATATGCTACGAACAATTTCATTGTTACTTTAAATAAATTTGATACAAATCGATCAGCATGCTAAGTGATATGAAATGCCTGAATATGTGTAAAGAGTCCAATTGAAATTCTGAGTTGACTTCAAAATAATTAAATTTGTAAGCTAGATTAAATCAATAAACAACTCAACCTTAATCAAAATTGCAGCAATGCTTCTAAGCACTTATTTTCAAAACTGTAGCATCCAAATATCAATTGCTGCTTTGTGGGTCTTATCTCTAATCAGCATCAAAGTCAGCACTACCTTCTGCCTGGCACAATGATGAAGGAGTGTGGCTCAAATTAAATTTTGATTCGCCCACCAATGCTTTTGGCAAAACAGCTGCTCCTGTTGCTCCTGCTGCCTCTGCTATTTCAGTTTCAGTTGCGGCACATACCCTGCCCCGTGGGCATGGTAAGACCGCAACATACACAAACAGTCAGCATTGACCATAACTCACATGCATTTGTAAGGAAACAAGAGCACAGCTTGGAGAACGACTGAAAATGCATTGATTGGTTTTCGGGTGCACGGAATTTGCAGCTCAATCCTCAAGACTAAAGCATTAATCAACATATTTTGGGTATGTGCGTCAAGCGCATTAGTTCGAATTTGATGGCAAACTTAATTATAAATTAATTAATTTTAAACGAATTCTAAATTCATTTTGAATGATTGCAATCAAAACACACAAATTTTTGAGCTTTTAGGCACCTAAGAAATTAAAACTTGCGATTTCAATTCCCATTTTTGCAATCTGCAAGCGATTTAGCCACAATATATAATCAGTTAGCTCACACACACACACACACACACACACACACTCTCACAATATTTATGGCCCTGCGTCCTTGACTGCAGACGGTGTAGAGGAAAATAAAACCATTATCTCGACCAGGCTCATTGTTAAGCAGCCAAAATCAGAAACAGAATCTGAAGCCGAATCCAAATCAGAATTCGGATCAGAGCCCACAGCCGGATACAGTTGCCGCTGTTGCAGATTCTGCCCGTTTTGCCCACAGCCCTCAGCATAGGTTAAATTGTCCGTGAAGGATTTATTTTCTGGAAATTATGATTTATAAGTGCAGCAGCCAGTTGCACTTGCAACTAAAATACTCACACATCGGTTAAATCTCTATCTCTGTTTCTCCATCACCATCTCTCTCTCTTACTCGCTTCTGTGAAAGCCTTTGGGCCACTTTCTTTCATTGTTTCTGGCCGTTGACCTCGATTCTGCAGTGGGCCACAGTTCAACTGAAATTCTGTTCTTTTTTTCCGCTCAAGAAAAATGAAATGAATTGAATTACGTTAAGCTTTTAACTGCAGGTAAATATGCGATTCATTCAAAACCGAAAAACTAAGCAAAAACTTGCCATCGTAAATAGCAGACAAAGAATATTTGTAACATTCCCAAGGAACAATTGCCAAATCCTGTGAAAGCTTTTAACGGAAGTTTATGGAGCTATTAATTGCAAACAGACATATTGGAAGAAGGATAGGAATTCTGAAAGTGCATTGTTATTACAGCAGAGCATATTATTCGATTCGTTAAATTTGTTAGTAGTTTCTATTAAGTTATTTGCCTGGTCAATTGGGATTTATCATAAGAAATCTACTCGACTTCAAAATTTCACCTGTTGTTAATTGTTGGTACTAACATCTAATCAAAAGATTACTCAACGGAACGGTTCTAGAATATAGAAATTGATAAACAAAATATTGTATTAGCTCTAGAAAACTTTACGGCTTCAATCTTCATATAATAAAAGCCTTTTTTAAATCCTTAGCTTTCAGCTTTAAATATGCTTAAAGTGGTTTAAGTATTCGATATATGTGTTAAGTTTTAATTTTTCAAAAAGCTCTGCATGGATTGTGTCCGCGATAAAAGCAAATTACCCAATATTTGCAAGCTTTCAGAACCAATCGAACGAAAAGTACGAATTGCCTTTCATTCAAATACTTAAACCAATTTTATATTCCGAATAGCGTAAGAAAGCTTCGAACGATGGTTTAAATATTCGATATTTAGGTTTTGCTCCAGGCAATGAAAATAATAAAAAGTTAAAAGTTGAGTATTTCGATATGAAATGAGATTAACAACTGCTCGCGCACAATTGCAATCAATAATAAAGGTGTTGCAGAAATACGTAACTTTTATTGAATCACAATACTCAAAAATTACTTCAGCCAAACGCAAATAAGGTAACGGTTTACTTTTTTTTTAATGTATTAATTTCTTTTTGTTTGCCCAATAAAAAATACTACAAAATTATATTTGGTATATCTTGCTTGCCGAAATTGTACTATAATCAGAACAGAAAATGCAGATTTTTATTTCGACTTTATAATCAAAATTTTAACCACTGTGCGCACAAATTTCGAACACTCCTTGCAAAGGGGCAGTTAGCAGATAGATTTCCCCATTATTAAACCGCAAGTGGTACATTTCATGCAGTCATCTCTCCTGCTCAATAATAATGGGAGCTGCTCTCTTGCACTGCTCCTCCCAAATTGGCCAAATCGATTGCCATGCGCGCTCTGCGCTCTCCGTAAATGCAATGCATTAGTTCGCGCAACGGCCGTTTGGCGCTGCCGTGCACAACATTCGCAATTCGAAGCTTCGGGTGAAGCGCGAAATGCCCGAAACGAAGCATTGAAATTGAGGCAGAGTCCGTTTTCGGTTGCCTGAAGTGGCGAATTTTCGTGCCAGTTCACGTTCGATTTTTGTGCTGTTTGGTAACGACAAGCGGGCCGCAGGAAAGCGCAGCGCAAACGGAAACGGATAGTCGCGTCGCCAATTTCCACAATATTTCCACAACGGGCGCGTTTCTCTCTCTGTGTGTGTGTGTGCGTGTGTGTGTGTGAGTACGTGTGTGTGTGTGAGAGTACATGTGTGTGTGTGTGTGTGGCGTGTGTGCATAGATTGGCCCACGGCATTTGCAGTTCTTGCTTAAAACTCGCAGCGAGACCAAAAACAACGCCCCAAAAATAACCAAATTTGACCACAGAATACGGCAAACAAAACAAAACGGAAATCAGCATCAGGCGCAGCCAAGCTTAAGTGTTTTTCGCCTTTAAAGAGTGCTGTGTTTGTGTATGTGCATGTGTGTGTCTCTGTGAGTCTCTGTGTGTCTCTGTGTGTCTCTGTGTGTGTGTGTGTGTTTTTGTGTACAGCATACGCCACAGGCGCCAATAAGTCGCAACTCACCAGAAACGCTGCCTAATTTTTTTGTATAAAATTAATAGAAAAGAAGAGCGAAGAAATAATTATAATAAATAGGCAAAGCAAATTCAAAAAAAAAAAAAGAGAAAAAGATATAAATATATATAAAAAATATATATATGAAGATAAATAAGTAAATGCTTAAAATTAAGTGATTAAGTGCTAGACAGTGTCAAAATAACTTAAATAAATTTGAAGCCCAACAAGGTATAAAAAAAAACAGTGCTGCACAGCAGGATTCGCACAGCATTTGGAAGTTGAACACAACACGTCTATGAAACGGTAATTGAGTCATAAATCATTTATAATTAAATTGTGAAGCAAGCATTTTGTTGGACGCGTCATTTAACTTGAAAAGGACTTGCCGATATCTGATTCCTTAGCCAGAATTATGGCCCACTTATCTGTCTAGCGGCAAGTCAAACTGGGTCCCAAACTGATTGATTGGTTGGGCTGCAGCTTCACCTGCCACTGCGGCAAGTCAAGTGTTTTGCCACACTTCGGCTATCTGACAGGTTGTCCTAAGTTGCTGCTGCAATACATTTAGCCAAATTGGCAATTTTCGTGTTGCCATTGTTATTGTCTGTCATGTTTTTGGCCCATTTGTGCCTTGTGCTTTGTGCCTTGTGCATTGTTGACAGCAACAACGGCAACAACGGCAACAAGAGGCACAATTAGCACACAAGTCGCTCTTTGACCCGATCTGACTATGAACTATGCCAATCTTTCTTTTCTCAAGTGTTTTCTGCTTGTGCGTGTTTATTATTTGTATTATTATTTGGGCCAAAGATTGTAACAGCTTTAAGAGTGTTCACTGATTTATAGACGAAAAGTTCAAGCTGAAAACAAAATGCCAAATATATAAGGAAGATTTGTACCAAAGCTTGCTGAAAAATAAACAGGCCTTAACGAATTGAATTTATTTTTACAGTAATTGGGCTCTTTTAACTTGGGCAAAGTTTTCAATTTTAAGCGCGCGATTGCCAATTTATAATATATAACAAATATTTGATGCCACAATTTATTTTAATGGCAAATTTTCCATTTTTGTCTGGTTTTGCTTTTAAAATAACATGCTAAAATTTGAGTATGAGTAAATGTTAAATTTGTTTTATACTTGCAATAAGAAATTGTCTTTTCTTTGCTAACTTCTTCTTATGATATTAAATACGTTTTAATTTCATTTTAAAATTAATCTCTTCATAAGATTTATGATACGAATTGTGCGTTGAATTGGAAAGGAAAAGGATTGTTTAAAATGCAGTAGATACGATTATGCTTCTCTTCATTTTATCTGAATTTTGTCTCAGAAATACAAATACAAAAATAATAAAATAAAAATTGATTTTAGGTTTTCTCTTTATTTCTTTAAGTAAATCAAAATATTATTTGATATAGTAGTGGTTCACAAAAGAAAAGAAAAATCCATATTTGTACAGCTTAGCAATCTGTTCATACAATGTTATTTTGTGGAACATCAACAATTGTTTTCAAAGCTATGTCCACAAAACTCATATGCTCAAATTTGGTAGCCAATTCCAACGCAGACATCAGTCACAAGGGGCCTCATCAGCTCAATCATTCGAATTAACGCACTCGACTTTTACTTAAATATTTATTTTTATGTGAAAATAAGGCGAAGACATTAGAAGGCCAAGGACACGAGAAGGAGGCAACTGGGCGACAGGATGTGTACTCCTTGGGCGATGACTATTGTAATTATTTGTTGGGGCGGAAGTGTTCAGTTCTTGTGCCGCTAGCTGATTAGTCGCTGTGATTAATAATGCTTAATTGCAAGGCATTTGCCTGGCCGAAGAAAACCGACAAGTGGAGTCCCGCAGCGGTGCTGTGGCGTACCGGCTGTTCGTGGTGGTTCGAGAGGGGTCGAGAGGGGTCGGTTTACTGTACATTTGATTGATTACAACATTTTGTCGGACTAATGCCGAGCGCAACAAGAGCGAGCGCTGCTAAGCCTCTTGATAAGTTTTGCGTATACTTAACTTAACACTAAAGATTAGTGGCGCTTACCGATTGCCGGAGCAACAGAAAGAGAGAGAGAGAGAGAGAGAGTGAGAAAGTAGGAGAGGAGAGACAGAGAGATAGGCATAGTGTTTTGCGGGAACGGGAACGGGAACTGGAAATGGAAAGGGGTGGGCGGGTTGGTAAACTGAGTTGAGATTAGCACTCGGCGCGTTTCTATACCCCACTTGAAGGCTAATCAACAATTAATGAGCAATTAATATGCAATTTAGGGGCGTCACTCTGTTGGCCACCGTACGTACGTGTGTGTGCGTGTGTGTGTGCGGATAAATCAAGCGTGCCTCAAATACATAAATTAATACGCTCAAACAGCTGTGCTTTGGCCGAGTGAGTGTGAATTTGTCACGCACTAAGTACACGTCTGTGTGCAAAAAAAGGGAGGTAAATGATATGCGCATCGATCATTGGATCAACTTTATGAATTAAAAATAAACAAAAATAAATGCTCAAATGAAGCACAGTTTTAAATATTATTGAGCCAGGCATGCAGCTATAATAATGCAATTATTTAACATAATTGAATTATTACGACACAAACACCGTAAATAATGAATGGGCTGATTTTAATTTTTAATTACTTGCAATCAATTAAAATTACATGTGACCCGTTTTAAAAATCACAAAAAAATACTTTTACATTCGCTTGCCTTTGTGATGGGGCTTGTCTAATTTATACTACATCTTTTTTTTTTTTTGGTCGGATTGGTTCTTCTCCTGGGTTTTCCCCAGAATTTTAATTTAAATTTAAATTTAGGTTTTTAAATTTATATTTTTAACATAACTTGACATTAAATAAATAAATAAGCGTTGAACGTTGAAATATAAAAGAATTGAAAATTTGTATTCATACAAAATTGCGTTTGACATGTGACATAACTTATTTAATTGTTTGTTTAAATAACTTTTTTGTTTGACATCTAAAATGATGTAATGCGAAATGCGCAACAAATAAGCAAATATGCGTATTAAATATTGAAAAGCAGATCTTTGACCTTTTGGGCAGCTTATTGGCAAATTAAAATAACATTTGCAATTTTATGTTTTTCATCAGCGATAAGAGCTTAAGTTATGATTTAGCTGTGGTTAAGCATTATTTTAATACACTGCCTGAAATGGGAGATTAAGAAGGCAAAGCACGTGCTGCTAAGCCCTAAATAATGGCAATCATAAATCACGGCAATTGGCCTTGTCAAAAGGCGAATATAATGGCTTATGCTAAAGCCACACGCAATATTTGTGCTTTGAAGTATTATATACATTTATATTAACCAAAAAAAAAAAAAAATGGGAACAATAAGTGTGGTTCGCTGAAGTTAAGGAAAATTCATGGAAAGTTTTCTTTGTTAACAATTTTGTTGGCTATTAAAACCGTATTAGAAAACAGCGCAATTAAGTAGCTGAATCGTGGATGATTTATCCAAATCTATAGAAATTATCGCAACGTGAAACTATATTTTTCAAGTTAAAAAAAACCAAAAATTTTAAATTAACGAAATAAAAAAACCCGTTTTCAGTAATTGAAAATATGCAAACATGTTTGCCATCGTCAGCTTAATAAAAAAAATTGTTCATTTGCCTCAGCACACAATTAATATTCACAATTTCCGCTGCATACAAATAAGCAAACAGAAACACGTAACCCAATTAAAAAGCATCCTTTACCCGAAATAGCAAGCACAAAATGTGCATAATTAAATGAAAGGAAATTTCACATTTGTGGCTCCCATCGATGCAACTGACGCCCCTCTGCAGGCTGTGCATTAATTCGATTGTTGTTTATGCTGCTTTTGTTCTTTTTTTTCAATGTTTTACGTATGGGGCAATTAGCAAAGTTTTCTGGCTGACTGCATAAAAAGTGCAAAAAACTTACCATATATGTGGGTTGTGGGTTGTGGGCTGTGCTTTTTATTGGCGGTGGTTGGGTGTGTAAAATACATGCTGCTTGTGCCATGTAATTGAATATTAATCATACGCCAGCCAGAAGCCATAACTCATAGGATACGTTGGCCCCGGCAGGTAACGAGACTCGTTTCAATGCCGTAAAGCACTAAAACAACAAAAAAATAAATAAAAATATAAATGGGAACTGCTGCTCAATACTTGCCTGTGTATGGATTGCCTGCAGCATTTACGTATGCAGCAGCAAACGTTTAAAAAACAACCAGCAGGGGCAACAGCAAAAAACGACAAAAATGACAATTGCTCATGTCACAGTGCGTGTTGGCCTGGCACATACACGGAAAGAGCTATAAATAAATTTGCTCATATTTCAGCACATGTACAATAATTACATTCGTTTTTTGCTGCTAACTATTCGCCTCCCAATTTCCCATTCATTTCCAATCTTTGTCCAAGTCGTTTAAATATCTTCTGTTTTTTCTTTTGTTGCTGCTGCTCTGTTGACATTTATAATGAAAATGAATGCTGATGCTGCAGTTGAAATCCCCGTCATATATATTTTTTCTGCCGCCCAATTAATTTTATTTTGCTGCAGCCCAAAAAAAGGTTTTGCAGTTAAGCCAAAAATTATTACCACACACAAGAGCTGAGAGTGTCAAGTTTATTTCGACGTTTTTTTTTTGCATGTGACGCTTTCACAATATGGGAAATTAATTAAGGTCCCATTTGTGTCCTGCGCCGCTGTACTGATACCAATAACTTGTTATGGCTGCCCTGCTACTTTAAATATATTCATCAACATTTCCGATATTATTTTACGGCAAGTTGAAGAGAAAGGATGATTATAAACTACATTCAACATTTTTCGTAGCATTTATCGTAATTAAATTTAATAATTTATAAGAAATTTATATATATTATTACGCATTCAAAATTGTTACCTATTAAAATAAATACATTAATTTATATCACTGAATACATCTTTAGATTTAATGCAAACACAATCTGCTTCTTATGTATATTACGGAATTTAAATGTTGACTACAGAAAATATAATAAATGTGTAATGCAATGAAAATTTTTACTTAATTAACTAATGTTCTTTTTGAAAGTCTTGCTGGAAAAGTTGTTGGAAAAAAGTTCAAGTCGAGTGCTGTCTTCGTTTGACTAAATTTGAATATTTGTATATTAACTCGTCACAAAGTCACTTGGAACCGCAATGCGTAGCCGTCACCTCACTGCCCTCAAAGGTGCTGCAAACACTTTAAGACATTTCTAAAATTAAAATTCTTAAACAGCAAAAGGGGATGGGTGAAAAGAGGGCCGTTATGGTTGTCGCACAAAATACAAAACAAAAGCATGGCAAGCAGAGCGCGTTATCCTTGTTGCTCCACACGAAGACAAGTGTCACACGGTTAAAGGGCTTTTGAGTGCCAAAGGATGCGACATTTTCCCTGTGTCTCCCTGTCTGTGTGTATGTGCGTGAGTGGGTGTGTATTCAAAATCAGCTAAAAGGAAGTGGAATCAACTGCTACGCCATCTGCAATTGTTGTAGACGAGTGTGACATGCGTTTTTGAAAGCAAAACATAACGATGGCAAATAACATTTAAGAGAAATTTGTACTTTATATGCTACAAATATTTAATATGTGTTAACGCTGCTTGAAATGTAATTTTATCATTTATTGGTGAGAAAAATAAGATGTCAAATTATAGTAGTAGGTAGATGAACAACCTTTATTATTGTGCAATTCAAGCCTATTAATAAAGCTGCTGTTTTAATTTTGTAATTTATTTGTACATCTTGCCGATATTATTTGGCGATCCTTTGACTCCTATCAGCTGTGTTTATTTTCCACAAGGTGTTCACAATCCCTATATCAGTTGTTAAATTGTATTAAAATGTGGCTTACAAGCAGCCGTTGCTTTGGGAATTTCCGACGTTATTATTTATACTTATTTGCGTAACATGTTTTGTATTGCGGTGCGTTGCCAATTGAAGCTGACAAAGCTGGGCATTGATATTTTATGATCCCTTGGTGGCTTCCGTCTGCCTGTCGAGTACTTGCTGGCTTTATTGTCGCTTAGCGTCCCGAGCAACACGACAACTTGTCAGAAAAATTTAAAACTTTTTCACTCGTGGCACACATTTCGTATGCTTGATGCGTAATGCGCTATGAATGGCACGTTAGCATTTAAATCAATATGTGCTGCTTATATCATTATTAAAAAAAAAAACAAAAAAAACAGCGTGAAAACAGAAATATAATTGCCAGAAGCGAGGCACGGTTGAATTAATAATTACATTTAACAATAAAACATTTATCATGTGTTTGCGCTGCTTGTTTTTAATTTAATCAAACAAGCTGCACACAAGGCAGAAGCGTCGGAAGAATTGCCCATTTAATAGCAGCCACAATAAAATTTATGACCGCATGTCCTTATAGTCCCTGCCTTTCCTTTCAGTGGGCTAAAGGCATTGACGCTCAATTACAAGGCATTCAATTCGCTCTTAATTTACTCCACTGATTTCAGCTGCCAAATTCATGCCATTAATCAGTCTCTGAGAAATGAAAAAAAGCTGATTGCTTGAAATTTATATTACGGTTAAAATTGTATAATAAAAATTTAACATGTGGAAAACAACATACAACACATTAAGATATAAAATTATTGCCCAAAAATATATATTTAATTTAAAAATAAATTTGAAATAATAACTACGCTCAATAAAGTGCTAACAATGCAATTCATTACACGAATTAAATTAATTTTAATCATATTTAAAACGAACCCAAATTTTAAATAGAAAAGCTTAACAATTACCAGACAAATTTCCGCATAAGTGCTTCACAAATCCAGCGGCACATTAAGCGAATCTGATTTGGATACAGATACCCAAAGAGATGGAAAATCACGCCTTTCACACATCTCACAGCATATTCGACGACGACCTTTCCCAGTCCATACATATTACATTTAATTTATTTAAAGCTCGCATTTTCACACTCTGACGCCGTCGACAATAAAGAGAAACCCGCATAACAAAAAAAAAAAAAAAATGAATGCAAAAGAAAAATAAGTTAAATAAAATAAAAAGGAAAATCATTGATGCTGTAAAAAGAGGCAACATCGGAATACGGATATGGTTACGGTTTTGTTTGGTGATCCGTTCTCACTCTCTATTTATGCATGTGTGTATATTGTTGGGGTATTTGCATAAATATTCCGCATACGCCGTGTTGTCGCTGACGCCAAAAGCAGCTTTCAATTCTGTGACCACCCGGGTCGCTTTCAAGGTTGGGCCGTCTATTCGTGAGTCTGTTGAACAATTTTTTCTTTCTTTTTTTTTATAATTATGGAAATTTGTATGCAACAATGCAACAATACGAGTATCCATACACGGGGAAATCATTGCCACACACATGAGTTCTCTGCTCTGCACTGTTTCATTTCCTCTATATCCTCTGCACTCTTTCCCCTCATCCTTCACCTTCATGTCTGTTTGCATTCGCATTGTTTGGCATTACACAAATGGATATTAATAGTTGGGCACAGTTCTGGCAATTTTTCACTGAATAGACTGTATGCCTGAATGATGATGATGATGCACTCATTGTTACCGACTGTATATCTCTTTTGGTTTATTTTTTTCAATTAATAATGTGGTGCGGTGGGGCGGCAATTTCAAGGTTGTCGCACAGACAAAAGCGAAGCGCAGCACTCGAATATGCATAGCGCATGAATAAATGAATACATGATTGAAAGCGCAAATGAATGCCGCATAGCTTGCTCAAATAGCTGCCGAAAGGGCTCAGGTTTGAAGTAGCTTGGTGCGGGCCATGGGAAGCTGGGGTGTAGAGCATTAATTGCCATTTGGCATTTCTGCAACATGGCCATATTTCTTTGCTGTCAACGCCATTGTCTTATAATAAAGCAGCCACAGGGCTGGCCAGTGGCTCAGGACCAACCTTAATATTGGCAGGCCAACATAATAAATATAAATCAAGTGTTTCTATTGTATTCCGTTATGCTATGGCTATTGAGCAGTGCCCCAGCTCACTCGTACCATTTCCCCCCATCTTTGCCATTTATCTTGAGCAATCGCAATGCTTTCAGTGCCTCTTGGCTGCTACACATGCATATCATCAGTCGTCATCGCTTTTATTGTTGTTGCCACAATGTGTTATGGCTCAAGTGGCAGGCGAAAGCGAAAGTGCGTCAAGTCTCTAACTTGACTGAGCCCATAAATAAGCCACAATGTATGCTACAAGAAAGCCATCCTGTTCAGCGTCGACGCGCCATTTGGTGGGCGCCATGGGCGTGGCCGCACGGCATGTGCTTCCTGATCTTAGTCACAGTCATTGAGTTTTGCATGTGCCAACCAACTTTGGTACCAACGGCTGGCTATTTACATACACAATAGATAACATTTGTGAAGTTATTTATGAATACAGTGAATTATTACTAAATATATTTTATTAAATCGAGTCAATTACTTGTATAAATCTTATATTCAAAATAAATAAATAAATAAAATAGTTAAAATAAAAGATATTTTAAATGTGTCAAAATATAAATTAAAATCTATGGCATTTAATATATATATATATATATATATATATACTTAGAAATGTATGATATAACAATTTAATCTCGCAACTCAGCGCCAGCACACGTGCTTGTTGTAAATATCCTTGTTCATTTGATATTTTTGACTGAGTACTTCATCAGCGGCACCCAAGCTGACAGCCAGCTGATGTTCATTGTCAAAAACGCATCAGCAGTCAAAGGCGAGGTGTGTGGGTTGAAAAGAGGATGCAGCATACTGTGCTAATTTGTTTTTGCACTTGCCGCTGTCCTTTTGTTTTTGTGTCACGGTCAGCTCGCAAAAAGCAAAGGATATGCGAGTGAAAGAGCCACAGAATGCAGACGGCATGTCAATCAAGCTAACGCGATGGCCAAAAAGAACCAGTCTACAAAAAAAAGAAAGACTAAAAATAAAAGCGCAAAACGAAGAGGCGCAAAAAAATACACTGTGCAACAGAATGTCTTCATTTGGCAGTCGCACACATGCAGATAAAAAGAGGGAACAGCGTTTGATGCATGAAAGAGGTTGAAAGGAAGGAATTGTCAGCCCCGTGGGTTTGTGCTATGAAAACAAAATTAATGTCAGCTTGCAACCCCTTTGCGCCCCTTCCCCAACTTGACAGGCAGCGTGTAACAGCTTTCTTTCATCAAAGTGAATTGAGTTTTTTTTTTTTTTTGTTTCGTCTTTTGCTTGACCTTGTTAATGATAAACAATATGCATAGTTTTTGCCACTGTCGCTGCTGTTTCATCTGCCATTTTGTCTCACAAAATGGCCGCGCCGAGGGGCACGACACACATTCACAACATCAGTCGGCACTCAGTAGACGAGCCAGAATATTGCTGCCCCCCACACCCCACACCAACCACCAACCCTCCTTTACACTGTCTCTCATTTAATGGTGAGCAATAAAAAACGAAGCCGCTGCACAGGCCGTGGTAACTCTGGCAACAGCAGTTACATAAATAGGAAAACATTATAAACAAAATACGTCCGAGTGCGAGTCCGAGATGAGCCTATGGCTGCAAGGGAGTTGGTGTTGGTGTTGGGGTTGGGGTTTGGGTTTGGGTTGGGGCTGTTCGTTATAACCCCATTGCCTAGTTTGCGTCCAAAAAGGGAAATGTCAACAAGCGGAAGAAAAAGAAGAAGAAGAAATAGTAGGTTTGGGGGCTTTTCAACTTGCTTTATTTTTTTTATGGCACACATTATGCAAAATTTGCGTTGCGAGTTTTTATTGGCGTAACAAAAATGTTTTTAATACGCAATGGTGTGGAACCGTCGTGATAAGCTTGAATTATATATGTATGTATATATGCCCCTCTCTTTTACTCTCGGACAGTCGGTCTCTCTCCCCCTCTCTCTCTCTCTCTCTTTCCCTATTACTGACTCTTGTGTTGTTGTTATTGTTGTTGTTGTTGTTGTTGTTATGTATACTACTTGGCGTTGGCAAATTTATCGTTAAATGTAGGTCAGGCGGAGGCTGTTGATTGAGCTCTGCTCGGGCACTGACCACTTTTCAGGAAATATAGCTGCTGGCAGGGTGGCAAATATTCGGAGAGAAATACGTAAAAATTGTAAACATGCTTAAGCATCTTGTATGTCTGGCTGTGTAAGCCAGCACGTGTTTTGTTTCAAGTTGTTGTTTTCGTTTCTAACCGAAAACGGAATATAAAGTTACCAAAGTGTGTTGAACATTTTATTAAAATAAGAATATAAACAAGGCTCAACGATTTTCTTGTGGAATTTAATGGGTAAAAACTTTATTAAACAGGATCAAGAGCCTTAATAAAATAAATCAATAGATTGTCATATTTTTTTATGTATACTTTTTAGATGCTAACACCCAATTCGACTAGAACCAAGTACGACACGTGCAGTTATCTGAGATTCTGCACGAACTTGCCAAGCACATCGATATTGAATAGAGTTTTAAATATTAATACGTGCAATAATAGTTATCAAATACATTTGTTCACCGAGCTTTTGTGAGGCGCACAAGGATAAACTACAGGAGGGGATGCCTCTGCAACCAATTTTAACTTGCAATCTCTGCACATTTAGACACAAACACACAAACTTGGAGCCCATCTGGGCAAACAATGAACGCAATTAAATGCTGCATAGAACGTTTGCTATTCCGTTTCTCGTTGGTGCGTTCTGCCTTTACCGTAATTTCATTGTATTCAATTACATTTTGTGCAACAATAAAATCCTTGAACTCTTACCACTGTTGCTGCTGCTGCTGCTTTTGCCTCCACTACTACTCTGTGGGCTCTGCAGCACTTTAGTTGACCCACTTGAGAAATTGTTGAGGGGCCCAGCACTTGAAAATGAGTCTCCAAGGAGCGCGAATGGCGTCACGAGTCCTTGTTTGCTGCTAGTGCTGCCGCCGCAACTGTGTGTCCTTCTTCTTTGCCATTTTATAATAATTGCAAGCGAGACCACCGAAAAAAATATATAAACATGTATATAAATGCGACCCTTAACAACAATATTTCAAGCCAACACAATTTCTGCCTTTTGTATTTTTGAACTGCGGGTGGCAATTTGATAAACGTGGGCGTGCCACGGAGGGGCGTGTTTACGCCACATAGTAATTATGTAAGTGGTAAATTGAATGGGGCTGAGAGTTTCACTGGCTTTTTGCGTCTACTCGAATTGGGTGCCGCATTTGTTGTGGGGTTTCATTATTTCATCTGCGTTAGGGTCAAGGGTAAAATTATAAATTCTTTATAAAGCTGGAAAAAGCTGGAAGTTGATATTATCAAAATGTTTTTGAAATACAAGTAATTAAAGTAAATTTTTATTTAAAGCAATTTAAGGTTAATTAAGCAAAATGCAACCTTCGTCAAACAATTTTACAAAGGTTGACAGAATATTTTTTGGTGTATTTTGCTACACTTTTAATTAATTTAACTATATTGTTTTCAAGTAATTACACTTTCCAACTAAATGTTATATCCGTTACAAAACAATAATAATTAATAAACTGTTAAGCGTAGAGTAAGCAAGATTGATATACTTTGAGCTAAAACGACAAACATATGAAGTCCTTAGGAATATCAACGAGGATTGACAGGAGAATTGGGGCCATTCCAATCCTCCAACTCCAGCGCAGCTTCATTAATTCAGGATGTGTTCGGGACTGATAGTGTGGTCAGTGCGTGCAGGCATTTGTTGATAACGAACGAGGACGAGAATGTGCCAGCCCTTGTATGCGTGCTTGGGTGTTACCAAGCGCCTGGGACAACACCAGTAAAGACCAGACCCCGAGCGGGCCCCGGACAGGACACAGCAGACCGCTCCGCACAGCAGGCGTTCATGGGTTAGCACATGTAAAATGCCAAAAATTTTGAATAGGAGCCAGTGGGCGATTGAAATCAGCTTGAAAAATGAAAGCGAGCAAAAGTAAGCAATGAGCCAAAGCCAAATAACATCCCACATACACAGACACACGCACACACACACAAACACATTGTTATGGGGCGTATACTTTATACGTTAGTTTAGCTGTAGCCCGAACAATTTTACAGCATAAATTTTGACATGCGGAAAAACGTGGCAATTGCTCTGGGCCAACAGCAGGAAACAGGTAATAAAATAAAAAAGAAAAAAAGCAGAAAAAAGAAGTAGAGACGTTAGAGACGTTAGAGAACCGCCAACGAATGGATCGTAAGCCATAACAAATGCTGAGCCATGCGTCACTCATACAACATGTGGAGCACAGGTGGAAAAGGTGATGCGAGCGCCTGCCGAGCAGCACATCATGTGTGTGTGTGTGTGTGTGTGTGTGTTTACTCGCCATGAATGTCCTCTAGCCAAATTGACAAGATGTGAGGTGTGAATGGGAGTGTGAGTGCGAGTGCTGCAAGAAAATTCAATAAAAACAAATTGATTGCTCTGAAGGATTTGCGTTGTCTAAAAAGGTAAACAGCAGCCACAGGACATGGCGTCGTATTTTTATCAGCAGCTTTATGCTAAGTGGCAGCCCAAAAGATTGTCAGCGTGGGCGACAAATAACTACAAGCCCCGTCACTGTCTGACACGTAGCACGGATCGATAACTGATGGCCTGAAAGGCAAATGAGCAGAATGCGTCTGTCTCCTTAGTTGCTAGAAATAATGTCAACTCATTTGGCTGCGCCAATGACAACCAGATATGTCTAGTGTTCTGGCTGACATCCCCTACTCATTCTCGTTCAGCCTTCTGACGTACAAAAAAAAGTCCTGCAATTTTCACTCACGGCAAATTCCGTTTTTTGGGTCGAAATCTACTTTTGGATTCTTGTGTGGATTTATGGTTTTGTCCCACACTCGAGACTCCTTTGGGGCCATGGATTGTGGTCAGCTTGTTGACTTTGGCTCGCGCATAAACACATTAAAATCCTTTTTATGGCCCACATAAAAGTCAATTCCGTTCCGATTCCTTGAGCTAGAGTGCGCCTCTTGACCCAAAAGGTGCGCAAATTATTTCTGCCGCTACATAAAAAAATCAGGTTGAAATTTTTTTCTTTTTTGGTGTTTCGGTTCGTTTTGGCTTTAAAATTTAATATTTAATGAATGCCTTGGAGATTAAATGACACTGAGGAGCCAATAAAACTGTTAAATTTCTCTTGAAGCGGTTCTGGATGGAGATAAATGGTATTATTTACTTTTGAATTGTGCAATTAAATTGATAATGACAGACGGATTTAGATCACTTAAAAAAAAATAAATTCAAAATTTATTCAAAAAAATATTTTACACATCACAAAAAATTTTCTTATTCTATGGTATAAAGTATTGTGTAACCTAATAATAGGCATGAATTACAAGTTACAACTTTGCAAATATAATATAATTATTTTATATCACAACGCATTGGATGGCCGTTAGCAACAATAGAAAAAAAACAAAAAAAAAAAATAGCTGTAGTACATCGTTTACATAATCTCCAAATCGTTATGCCATTTTCTGTTTTTCCCCTTATTTTTTGTTTGGCTGTGAGCTCAACGCCTAAGGGTTTCTGTCCTATTTTCGACATTTGCTGTGGCGATAAGTATGCTAAGAGCTTTTGCCCGGTATCCCAGTGTCCTTGGCACGCTTCCAAATCCTACATAGCATTGCCAGGCCACACAATTAGAAATCCCAGCGACACTTTAACCCACAAATAAACCCAATTCACAAGCTTACACACACACACACACACAAATACGTACAAAATGACAGCCGATAGCAACCATAAAAATCCAGGCAAACATTATTTAAATTTGCCCAAAAAATTGCTAAAAGAAAAAATCAAAAATAAAAGATATACAGCATAAAAATGGAACAGTCGCAAAAAGCGAAAAACAAAAATCAAATAAATGCCAATTTAATATACTCAACATGCCGTTTTATTCTGCTTGTATTTTGCGCAATTGTTGTTGTTATTTCCGTTGTGGCCTCTATTGTTGGAGTTGTTGTTGTCAGATGTTATTCGGCTTAAATTGTTATTGAAACAACATAAATTTGCTGCTCGACGTGTGTTCGCCGTTACTTATTTGAATACCGAACAGACACACACAGAAACAGAAACAGAAACAGAAACAAAGCTAACAAAAGAAGAAAACACACACAGACATAAAAAAAAACAATTGCTCTGGATTTGGTAGCTCATACAAAAGGGGTCGTCTTGAATAACACAAAATTAAATAAAATGAAATTCAAATGCGCAAAAATTTGTTGCCACATGCTCGCTCCGCTTGCTTATTTGTGTGTGTTTGTGTGTGTGTGTGTGTGTGTTTGAGGCTGTGTGTGCAATTCAACGTATTTCATAATACTCTGTTTCCAAAGTAAAAAGTGCATATTGGATTTATGGCATGAGTGCTGGCTGCATATCCATTTAAAACCAAACTGATTTATTAAACCTATATTCAACTCACATATGACTGATTGGAAAAAGTGGATGAGATTTTTAACAAGAATATTGTTGCCGACTAGAGTCACATAGCCGACATTGCTTAATGTGGACTATTGGGTAACAAATCAAGCTACAAATATTTATTTTACATTTATTTTTGTACATTTCAGACCTCACCCAATGCAAAGCTCCATTCTTTCCGTCACCAGGAAACAGAGTAGCGTGCAGTCTAGAAAGTCCAATCGCAACTTTTTTTCTTCCCATATTTGCTTTGTGTTCGTGTGAAATGTTATTGGTAAGCCAAGCAAAAATGAAATAAAAATTCGAAATGGTCGCGATCGCAAATGCGATAACAGTCAACAGGAACTTTAACAGCAACAAAAATACACACATTGTGAGGCCAGGCCAAGTTGCATTTGGTATAGCATATTTATGAGGCCCACTGTGCCAAGCAGGCAATTTGCTTTATTTAATTTTCGTCAGTTGTAAATTGGAGCAATCAACGCTGCTGTGCAGAAACAAAAGGCAAACATGACATCCATAAATGCTTCCTTTGCCCCTCACGCAATCAATTAACATCAATTAAGAGGCGCAATAATGCGCTACAGCTGCGGGCTGCAGCAACTGAATGACCCGCACCTTTTGACTGTTGCCACTGCTAACCTATACATAGACACACTCACACACTTACACATATGGCTTAATATACATAAACACACACACAATCACCTGCAAACATTTTGACAGCGAGGCGTCGAAGTTGCATTTCCGTTACTTCAAAGTTGCTGCAAACTTGTCAGCTGCGCGCTGGCCTGCGTGCTACCAAAGTTTATATGGCTGTCAAGTGGTAATGCAAATGATGTCTAATTAACTGTGAATTAGCAAAGGTTTATATCGTTGGATTGCTGCCTGTGCTGCTGCAGCTGTAGTTTAGTTTTGGAGTTTCCGAAGCGACTCAAGTTTTTGCACACTTCATGAGTTATGCCAAACTAATTAGTTTCAACCTGGAAATGCTGCTGCTGATTGCAATCATGCCATATTTGCTGAAAATGAATTAAAGCTCGCAGTTTAATTGACAAGACAGTTTATCGGAAATCCCTTTATTTGAAATTCCGCTTAAATTTCCCCTTTTCCAAAGCTGCATTGATAACTTTTGAGCGGAAAACGGATGCTTGCAGGAAGCAGTGCTCAAACAAACGAAACGAAATTCATAAGTATCTTACGTAGAAAATTAATTATTAATTAAAACCAAAAACAATTAAGCGAACTTTGCGTGAACAGAGCTTGGCAAATAAATTGTGCAACAGTCTGTAAATCTTAAAAAAGTCATTACTGACAAGCTCATTTGTACTGTGCCAACATCCATAAATCTAAAACAAAAACAAAAACAAAAATAAAATGAAATAAAATTCGTGGCTAGTTTTCTCGTAGACTCTGTGCTGCAGCCTTACTACCCGTAATAAAAAATTAAAGCCCAGCTGTCAAAGCTGCTGCCAAAAACAAATATAACTCAATATCAGCTAAGCCGCAACCGGCATAAAGTCATAAAAAACAACCATAACTAACAAAAAAGGATATACAAATGGATGTATGTTATATTGGGTAACACGCCTAAAATGCGACATGCGTGCAGAAAGCGGGCCATGGCCAGAAATACACACGCACACACACATACAAAGGCAATCCAAACACATCGATATCGACATAAAATACTTGCGCTTCAATTTGAACAATAATTTTGGAAATTTATTGCACAACTTGTGCATATCGCAATGAAATTTTACGCACTACTTGCTGCAACCGGAAACTTTCGCAATATGCCCGCCAACTCGAATACAACAAAGTAAAGGGGCCGAAAACAGTGGGTCACATTTTATGATACAACTCGTTCGGCGTCTCTCAACGGCACTAAGCCGCAACAAAGTTATGCCCTTTGTGTGTGCTTAAGGACACACCTCCTAAACAAGAGAATAAAACGATGGCGTCCTTCTTTTATGAGCATACTTCTCTCTAATTTAATTTATACGTCTCATTTTATTTAGGATGCAACATTTAATTTTACGAAACTAATAAATGATAAACGCACATTTTAATTAAAACACGTTTTGCGATTGAACGTGTTTATCTTTGGCTCAAAAATATGTATCTTATTTCTATGTTTGCATTAAAATTGTTTTAAAATATGTCATAGCCCGGTAAAAAGAGTATAAAACAATACAAATTCAATTCTAAATTAAAATAAATAATATAATTATCTGAATGACTAAACATACGTGTTAATATAAATTTTCAAGATAAACATTTGTTGTTTTATAAAGACTTGTTTAAAGTTTCTTTGATTTGTCGTTTTTTATCTTAATTGTTTTGTTTTCATAATGTCTGTCTTCCATAATTTTCACTTTGGAAACGCCCTATTGCCGTAAAGATTTAACAGCCTGGTCGAAAAGATGGTTTGAGGACACGAAAAAAAAAACAAAAAAAAAAACATTTCATGTGTTTATGTTATGAGCGCTTAATGAAGCCGCAAGCATTTTAAGATGCCAGCCGCATAAGGTCACACGCCCACCGCTGCCTGCCAAGCGGCCCAGCAAGAATCCAGCCGCACAAAGTCACACGCCCAACGCTGCCTACCAAGCGGGCCAGCAATTTCAGTGGAAGTGGCTGTGGCAGCTGCCATGTTTATTAGCCAATTTAAGACACAGCCTGCCTCACACTCTTAGTCAATTCACACACAAAATGATACGGGACTCTTTGAGATGTGGTGCGTTATATGTGCTGCGATGAATTCTGGCGGCGCTTTTTCAGAGCTGACATTGGCTTAATGACTTAACCACCAAACACATACCCATCCCAAATGGTAAGAGAGAGAGAGAGAGACAGAAATAGAGAGTGATTACCACGCCCACAAAAGTGCAACTATCTTGGGTTGTGCAGTTAAAAGAGTGACAAGTGCCGCTTTAGTGTGTTTGACTTCGGTTTCAGTTTTCTGCTTTTGTGTCTGGCCGGCAGACCATTAATTATACGACTCGTTGACCGCGCTATAAGTACTGGAAAATGTACAAAACTTTGTCATTCTTACTTTATTTGCCTTCTACATAGCATTGAAAACCGAGGACTGTTCGAATTTGAGGTTGGGAATGGGAGTTCATTTGTGGTTTTTGTATAACTATAATATTCAATTTAAATTTCCTATTAATTCTATTTACAGGTATGTGTGTGCTACAATTGATGAGTAGGTACTTCTGTCAAAGGTATTTTGATTGTTCTCATTAAATTTAATTAATTCAATTTATCCAACGCAAAACCGCAACCTTTCTCAGCTGCATAGCTGTTGCCAATTGCAAATTAGTCTATCCGACTGCAGCCACATTTCATGCACGAATACAAAATTACAAAGGATATTCTGCCAAGGATTTTCGCATTATGTAATACAAGATTAGAAAACCACAGCTGCTGCTGTTTTCAGTCAGCCTGCTGCGGTTTGCTGTCGCCTTTTGTTTAGCTCCGCAAATTCTAAGCACTTGCCACTTATTAAGTGCATGTGCCTACTCTGCCAATACCATGACAGAAAGAACCCGAAGTTTGCCACTGGCTTTCTCCACAATTGCTATACGGTTCAAATTTATGTAAGTAACTAAGATTAAAAGCTAATCCATTGAGAATATTTTGGCACTCAAGGGACTTACAATTCCTAGAAATATTATGTATAACCTGCAGAAGTTTGTTAGTAAAATTTTCTAATGCACTTAATTGGCAAACCATAAGCATTTTAATTAAATAACAACCATTATGAATTTACTATCAGGTTCTTAATAAATATATATCGTATACAAAAATGATATTTAATCTTTGGTACATTTTCAACTCAAGTAAATAAACTTTTTAAATTAATAAATTTTATCCTGACCATAGATTGAATATTTATTTGAGTTAAAAAAGAACTTGCTTCAGAACGCAATATTTGCAAGACATTCATTAACGTTTTTATTATATAATTATAAAGATTTATAGAGAAATAGGCAAGCAATCATTCGAATAAATTGTTATTATTAAGCTTGTAGCGTATCAACATATCGTGGTAGGCTTTGCTCTTAACATTTACATTACACTCATATGCTCACACACACCCTACTGCCAGGGACAAAAGTATACATATGTATGTAAGTATTCATGTAAGAATATGTGTACATATGTATGTATGTGAGGTGCTTATGTAGCTGACTAAATATTGGTTTTACTTAGTGCCACGAAAGAAAGCTTTTTGCACTTGGGACCGCACAGACACTTGGTTATTCCATTATATAGATACGTTATATCATTTATTATTATTGAATAATTAAATGAGCGAAGGATGCCAGGCATTGAATGGAATGGAACATTGTGTGTACATATGTATTTCTATACATATTAATTCGAGTGTGCTGAAGCAGCTAAATTTATAATGCATTGCGGTCTGGCTGCTGCTGGTATTTCTGTTGCGGCTAATGAGGCCGACCGTATGTGGTGAGCACCGCCCATGTTCACACATGCCACATACCTGAACTTGCAGCTGCCATAGTAACTGCTATCCGCTTGGGCATTGTTTATGCAACTCTTGGCCCGGACCTGGGCACAGTTAGCTTTGAAAAGATTCATTTCCATTAGAGTGCAGCTTTTTCGACACTAACCAAACACAGGTCACAGGTCCTTCCATATATCCATTGTAATAATTCATACCTGGATATGTTCTTAAGTATTTATGAGCACAAACAGATGCCCACACACATACGCATACATATATACCTCTTAACATATTTGAATATTTAAGTTGTATACAAATGTGCTGAGTCGTTGTTATCGTAATTTCATGTGTAACCAGCTGCTCATATTTATTTTCACTTCACTAGTATAATTCTCATTGTTGCAGTTAATTAACATCATTTTAGCTGAGCTGAGCTAATTATTAACTGGTAATATCTGTAGTAAGTTCAATTTATGCAGTTATGTAAACATTTTATTCCCTTTCATCTGTTTAACTAACTGGCAGTAATAAAACTTTTTGTAACTGCGATTGCCTGCCATCAATATGTCATGATAGATCGAAAAGCAGCTTAAAAACTTTTACTTGTGCTCAAGTTGCAAGCTCACAGGCAGGAAGAGAAAAGAAACAAATATGTTACAAAAGAAGAAAATAATGTTATGACTTGAGAAAAGACGGTATCAATTAGGGGAAAAAATTATGTTACTATTAATTATGCGAGTTAGACGAAAATATGGGAAATATTAGTAAACCAAAAAATTTATGTACGGACTACAGAAATAAACAAAAGCATCACAAAATGATAGCTGAAAGCAAGTGTAATTAAAGATGACACAAGAAGACAGCTAGCCAAAAAAAATAAGGTTCCACAGATCTCGGACAAGCTACACGAAATTCACTGAGCACCTAGTCCAGTGTCATTTCATTCAAAACACATTTACGTTTTTCGTAAAAATATTTTTTTTTATATTTATTTGGGTACTCTGGGGAGGCATACATAATAAGCAGCTGCAATGTAAATTTTCAGAGCCAGCATCAAAAAGTGTTTAATATTTATGTGTATGTGTATGTATGCATGTCATGTATAAGTCTGTATGCATGCGGATCTGGGCAGATGTGACACGTATTATAATTTGAATGCTGAATCAAATGAACAGCGACTAGAGCCTCAGTTAGTTGATTAAATGACTAAGTGGATCCAACAAATTCACTGTGTTGAAGCTGAAGCAGCCCACCTTCGTGCTCGATGCTTGTGGTCAGGTAGTGTCTGCTCGGAATTGTTGTCATTTCTTGTTGTTCTTGTTCCTGTTGTTGTTGTCGTGCGTGCTACTCATGCAAATGGTATACGTATTCTAACCAGAGGCGTGCCTGCGCCTTAATTATGCTGCAAACTTGCCCCATAGTTGAGTCCTGATGATTCCGCTGCTACAGATCCTACGTCCATTCTATGACAGCGTCATTTCTAAACGTATGCTTGGAGCACAATTAGCAAAAGTTGCAGCAGGTATTTTATGCACAAGTTGGCAGCGTTAACGACAATAGCAATAATCCCCTCAATATCCGACCCTCTGCTTCATTCTCTGTTGCTCTTTCGCTTCTTATCTTTATCCCATTCTCAGCTTCGCCCCCTGCTGTTTGACACATAATGAAACTTGATTTAGCTGACAGCAAAGAGTCACGTACAATGGAGCGTATTAGTAATCTTGTGCCAACTTTGTTAGCAAGCACTTGAGAATGCCACATCACCTCGGGAAAAAAAATAGAAATAAATACATGTTAGAGAAAATAACAAAGAATATGTGAAAATAGAGCGCACCTAACTGGGTTAATGGAATTGCTCAAAAAATAATGTTTATGGCCATGAGTTTACGTGGCATGTGCCATAAAAATATATGAAAAAGAAAATGAGCAAAATATTTGTATATATCATATTCAGTATTTAAATATATATTTCCTAATTTATTAGTAATGCAATATTACAAAGTCAAATCCGCTTCTAACAGAAGATAAACTGGCATGGTTTTTATTACAAACTGTTTCACCAGATCTGAAAATAAAATAAAAAAAACGTATTTAAATAAATTGTATTGTCCAATCACCTTTACTCTACAAAGCACTATTTCATAATTTAAACGGAAGTTCGAAACCCATTTAAATTAACTTACAATTAAAGTGAATCCAATCCAAATTAAATTCCAGCTTAAGGTAAGACCTTTACTTCCTAATTTTTCTGTAAATCTACTTGTGTACCACACAAATTATATTGGCTTTGTTAATGCTGGGCATAAAATCGTCAACCTCGCAGACCGAGATTATAATCGAGTAAGCAGTCCTATTCATCCTATTTATATGAAGTTTCTAGCTTAAGAATGCTTCTCCCGGTGACGGGTCTGTCACATGAATTAACTTCGTATGGGTGCGTAAGTGTCTGTAGCTGTTGCTGTTGTCTGAGGTAATTGCTACACGGTTTTCGAGCTAATAGAATTAGAGCATAAACCGGTTTATTGTCTGAAATGCATATACGGACTCATAACAAAGCGTTTTTATGACAGCTCAGCGGATTGGACGTCATGAAAAGCGAAGCTTTTGCGAGTGTCCGCTATTAAGCGCCACAATTATTTTGCATGCGTGAACGTGTATGTGTGTATGTGTGTATGTGGGGGTGTGTGTGGCTATGCTGTGTGTGGCTATGCGCTGGCCGCATCATAGAAAACACAAAACGCTCACAAAATTATGGGCTCGGTTGACGCACTGCAGGCGCTGTTTATTTTGGTGGAAAATTTTGCGGAAATGTCTCCTTTTATGTTTTATTCATTTTATTTTGTACCTTTTGCTGTGTATCCGCTTTAATAGCCATATTTTCCTGGCTAAGATAGTCAGAACAAATTTATAAATGTGGTTTTTTTATTATAAATATATAAATAAAATTTATGTGACTTTTGCCGCATAAGCATCAATGAAAAGGTCAACCCTAACGAAGAGTTAATAACATTTTCTTTAGCTAGGTATATAAATAAATATGAAACTTAAATATTTTATTTGACTATTTGGTAAATATATTCAGAACTGTAAATTTTTACATTTATTCACAGTTTATTTATACGTTTTTTATGTTGGTGGTCTTAACTGTCCTGAATTCATGCAGGACTTAAAAAATCATTCGAATTTTTTTCAAATGATATAATATTTGCATTCCATACAAAGAGGCATTGTGCATAGACTTTTTACATACAAATTTGTGTATTGTGGTGCACCACAAAATTACACAACAATTCATTGTGTATGTAAAATAAACCTACATGTTTATACTACACATCCTATATATAGAGCCATAGAAAAAATTCATAACAATTTGTAATATAGACAAAATTTACCTGCCTGTCTATATATGTTGTAAGCAGGTGTCAAAAACACAATATTTTTATACACATATCTCTCTAATTCCATCCGGTTTTTGTTTGATGCTCTTAAAATCACAAAATGATCTTGGCTAACGCTCACATAAAGGAAGGCAACAACAAATTTGAACAATAAGAATGTCTTAGTCGTGATTCTTTTGAGAGCACTTGGTTATGTAATCCCCGTCGATGGCATTGCGAAAATTAAGCAAAAGCAGACTTGGCAACATAAAAACCAGTCGAAAATGCGAACAAAACGACTCAAAACGCTAATAAACGGAAAAATTCAGGCAGAAAAAAAAAACAAAGTAGCAGCAAAGAAGAGAGGAAAGAAAGAATATTTGTTGGCTGTGCCTACCTAGCAACAGCTTGGCATGTCTGTCGCCCCGGGGAATTAAACGGTCGACAGTGACAGAGGAAGAAGCAGCAGCAGGGCCGCGCAAGGGCAGGAGCAAGGACAGGGCAGGGCTGAGAACAGTGGGAGGCATATAATTATCGGGCAAGCTACAAGCAATATAACGAAAATGTGAGCGCACAATGACGCATTTTCCACGACCAGGTTGCAGGCAGTTTAACTTTAAGATTAAGACAGGTTTACGCCTGTTCAAAATTATATATGACACACCGCAACAAAAATGAAGTAACAAAGTAACAAATGTGCACAATTCTTTTGCAGGCTTGTGCTTTTGTAGGTTTGTGTTGTGTTCTCAAATTGTTCTCAAGTTGAGAGCTTAACATAAGTATAGATTGGTTATCACACAAGTTGATTTCTTAAAATTTACCATATAAAGCGTTACGATAACTAAACAGTAGTGTTTTCAGTATATTTGTGTGTACAATCATTTTTCATTATGCAACAATGGTTGAGGGGTGATATGTAGAGCAAAAAACATATTTAAATTATAAAAGTAGGTCACTGAACAATAAACAAACATTGATCAATTAAATCAAGTGGCAGGTGGTCTGATTTTAATTTAACCGCAAGAATCAATCATAGTTCACCCGGAGTCCTGTTGAGCTTATGTAGAACAGTGTAGCTATTATACAGAGTCAAACACAACTGTATGTAGAGCGTAAAAATCAGCAACACTCGGGCGCCTTTAGCTTGTTAGCCAGCAGCAGCAGATGTTGCCATGGATAAAGCTCGAGCCAAAGTCAACGCATTTCAGCCCACAACTGAGCCACGCTTTGGTGGTGTAGCTGATGGTGGCAAACTGCAGTAACAAGATTCGACATTTGAACGAGCGTAATCCATCAGCGGGTGGGCGAGTATCAAAATGGATTAAGAAGAAATGTGTGTTTTTTCTTTTGGCATCACTTTCATATCGACATTCGCAATTTCTGCTTGACTTTGCATACCCTGCGAACACCAAAAGTGTCCAAACGGGTCCATATGTTTAAAGCTTATAAATGACATGAGAAGTATTTAAGACTTAATTGCATTAAAAAATTACAAGTCGACCGTCACCTTTGGCTCGTCTCTTTCTCTGATATATTTTAGCATAATTACAGAGCATCGTACAGTCGAGCACCTTCAGTCAATAAAACTTCAGCAGCTTTTTTTAATCGCATTTAATGTGTGGCATTTGCGTTTGCTGCGCGGATGTGGGGCTGTGTTTCATTTTTCACAATGGAATGAAAGTTCAATTATTTGATTTGACAGGCGACTCCAAGAGGCAGCAGTCAGTTGGCAGTCAGGCAATTTGTGGGCGTGGTGCTTACCCAGATTTACACACAAACAACTGCCAGAGCATATTTTATACAGAACATGACGTTGACTGCACAATTGAAGTGTAATTTATTAACTTTCCACTGTGAATTCATTTTTTTCAGCTGTGCATTCAACGTTGAGAAAATCGATAAATAAGGCGCTCAAGTGAGGCGCATTAAACAGGAAAAACAGTTCTTTTCAAACTTTTACTAACGGTTCCTGCTCTCCGAATGTTCTTTACACTGTTCGCACTTCAAATTACAAGCTCGATTAATAGATTTGTCAAAATTTGGCAGCATTCGTTTATCTTTTTTTCTAAATTAATCAGTCGCAAAAGGAATAATGGTGCCAAGTGTGCCCAAAAGTTAAGAGCTCTGGGGAAAAGGCTGTTGATTCCCTTTTCCACTTTTGTAACTTTGTCAAAGCTGAAGGCTAACTTCTTCTGAAGCAGATGCGATTTCCTTTAAAAAAAATAAGTGAGAGAAAATTTCTTCTCTCTCCCATGACTTCGGCGGCAGTCTTCGATGCTAGTTATATTGTAAAAGCATGGGTGCCTTTCTCTATGATGTTTAAGAGCATCATTAATTCACATATTTGTAAGCTCTGAACACGCACTAGGAGAATACATTAAAGTAGGATGATTAAGCCTAACCTAAGATATGATTATTTTTGCCCCGTGGTTGTTCTGTGCACACAAATGTCGCAGTCAAATGAGTTTGATGGCTTTTGTTTTGGTTAGCGATGGCGATAAACCCTATAAACAACGTACTCAGCTAGCTTAAATGTAATCTATAAGCCTCCGGAAACACGCACGAGGAACACACACACATCAATCTCACAGTCATCCTGGCCAGACCGCACAATGAAACCACCTTTTACTGAGTGGTGGTAGTGGAGCGGATGGTGCGGGTTGACTCTGATACTTCTCTTACAATTTACAGCACATTTTAATGAGTTCTCGTATTTACTGGCTGTGCTGGCCATATAAGGCCACGCCCATTGGCTTAACTGTGGGCTCTATAGCCACCCATAATTTGGTATTGTTTTGCTTTCTAGTTTTTTGAATTTGGCATTGTTGTAGTTTTTGCAGACGCTCTTGTTGTAATGCGGTTTTTGTGGACTTTTTCGGTTTTGTTTGTTTTGTGGGCGATAAGTGGTTGTAGCTGTTACCATTGTTGCCGAGCATACAAAAATAAATATAGACCTAATAGCAACAGCATAGCTAACTAAAATCAACTCTCGAATTGGCTGTTTAATGGACTGAAATAATGGCTCGATTCAAAGCCACATTGACAAATTAAAAGGTAGAAAACCAGAAAAGAGCATACATCCATTTGAGTGGAGATCGAAACATAAGACTTAAACTCGTTGCAGACATATTTCGATACAAGTAAATTATCGACTGACTTAATCGCTAAAATAGGCAATTTAATACTTTTTTTTTAAATATTGATAAATGGATTAAAGATACTTTTTATACCCTTTTTTAATTAAGGATATTTAGCTGCCGAAGGTAACCAAAAAGAAAGAAAAGCGATGAAAAATATATATAGCTTAATGGCTTTTTCTTGAACCAATAGTCATTAATAACGAATGGCAAATTAATGATTGTTCAAACCAAAAATACAAAATATCTCAGCATTTTATATGAAACATCGCTCATGCTGGACTTTTCTGTTCATATGGTTAATCTATCTTCCCATAGAAATGAAGTAGGTTCAAGACAATATAACATATATTGTTGTTGAGTCGGCTTCGTTGTAAGCTCAACGAAAAGTCAAAATACGTGTGTGTTTTTGATGGTTTTATTGCTTTTGGCTTAACTATTCCGAGTTCGGCATTTGGCTTATATTATTTTTAAGCACTGCCTGCCCTATCGAGTGTCGACTCAAACCCAGGCATTTCGATATAACAGAGCACTGCCAATCTGAGGGCAAAGAGAAACAAAGCCAAAGAGGGAGACGGAGCGAGAGAAATGGGGAAGGAAGATCGGATTCCAAGGCTGAGCTATGCAAATGTTCTGGGGGTATATAGGGGACACATTCATACGTGATAAGTGTGTGTGTGTGTGTGAGTGTGTAGGTGTATGTGTGTTCCTTTCAAACATGCTGCACGAACTGGCTGCCGTTGACTTTTTGCCTGCTTTTGACTTTATCTTGATACAAGTGCTGCAATTTGTAGCTCACTTTTCTGCATCTCCCCCTTTGCAGACTGGCAACTTGAGTACGGAATAACGCGCTGCTGGTTCGGTTTCGTACTGAGTCAGAGTTTGAGAATCGGATGTCTACGATTGGCACATTCACAGCGCTTTGTTGCTAGCGCAATCACCAAAGTTGGCAATGTTTTTGTTCCCTTTTGTTGTAGTTCTGCTTCTGTTTCTGGCGCGCATTTAATAGTTGCAAATTGGTTCTCACACCAGGCAATTGGACAATGGTTGGAGCTTGATTTGTTAAAGACGGCATGACTTAGTGATAGCAATTGCACACACAAAATGCCTGCGGCTTCAGCTGGCTATTATCCTGCCAGGACACGCTTTGTGGCATATTTGTGCATTCGATTAAGATTTGATATGTATCAGATCGGGTATGTGGGATTGCATACCCCTGATAAGCCCCTTTGTAAACATGTTCTAAATTGCTCTTCTCAGTTATTTTCCAATGTATTAAAGTTTTATAATAAATTCTAGTATAAGTCAACATATTCTTAAAGTATCTTTAATCTTATTGCGATTATATTTAGTTTAAATAATGTTGGTTTTTTTCCTAGTCTTGAAGTAAAAATATTTAAGGATTTTAGAATCGTAGTACCCTCTTAAAAAATATTCCTTATCCATACAAAACCGAGGAAACCCTTGAAAAGTTAAAAACTGAGTTACTTATTCTGTATACATGTAAGCTGCTTTTTTCCTTTTATCTGGATGGTGGGTAAAGTGTTTGTTGGCTGAGAAACTAATTAAAATATGCACAAGTTGCCAAAATACTTAAAAGGAACACACGTACACAGACACTCCTGTGTGTATCTATGCGTGTGTGTTCAGGTGCTTGTTGGTTATCCTCTAACGAAAAAGAAAAGCTGGCAGGTAAACGCAGTTCATGCAGTTTTTCAATTTTCCACTCAACAGTTTTGTGTACTGTCTCGTCCAGACTCATACGATATAGGGCGAATGTATGACTGGATAAGAGTAAAGTGCTTCGAGCTTAACTTTAAGAATAGAACTGTTTTATTTATGCGCTTATTTTACACAGACACACATCCCAAAAATTTCAGCTGCGTTGCCTTGTCAAAAATATTATTTATTTACCCCATCTTTGTCTTCTTTTTGCAGGTGGGTGCAACATTTCGAGCTGTTTTAGATGTTCCCATTTACTCCTTTATATTCTCTTGTAAGAATAAAGCCAAAATAAAACTGCTGTCAGATTAATGGCACTGCCTTTCCCTCGCATATGAATTACTCTCATGAATTTCCACAAAAATAAATCATTTAAGTAGACAAACAATTTCAAAGTAACTATTTGAAATTTAAAGCACTAATGGAGAATAGCATAAAATATATTTACATATTACACAAGCATATTGATTTTAATCCAAGCCTATTGAAAAAACCTGTTGGAATTTCGATTAGATCCAAGCGCACAGTTTTACAGCGTATATAAACAAGATAACGATATTCTGCAGGAATCACAATTTTATTAGTCGACGACGCGACGCATTCGGCAGTCAAAAACGGAGTGTGTACAGAACTATTGAGAGACTAATTAATAACTGTATATGCGAAGGGACGGACAAAGTAAAACTTGGGATAAGCTAATCGAGGGTTGCCAGATTGTTACATTGCAAACATTTGCAACAAAACCCATTGTATATTTTTAATTCTTAACATGTCCTAATATCATGCAAATCTCGAAATTTCTACAAATTTATTACTGTCAATTGATTTATAAATTTATTTGATTTTTTTTAGGGTAATTTTTTTATTTTGATATCTGCCCTCCTGTCCGTCTGTATGAACCCAACTTTTTTCGACACCCTTGAGTCTTGGAGTTATGAAACTTAACACACATATACTGGTTTGTGCCTGCGTCAACCAAATGGAAATAATTGGAGTGCTTCGTCTGAATTTTGGACCACGCACCAAAATTTCCAAAAGTTCATATGTCCCGTAATTTAAGAGCCACAGTTGCCAAACTTGGAAGGTAGATTACTAGGAACATCCTCTATTATTTTTTCGGCCTCGCCCACTGCCCCTCTCAAAATTTTCGAAAGCTTAAAACTTAAGAAATTTTAAAGGTGAGGCTACAAAATTTAGAAGGAATATTACTGGGAAACTCCTACAACATTTATTTCGGCCACGCCCATTCTCACCCCTAAAACTCTGCTGCAAATTAAAGGCAAAATTGGAAGATAGATTTCTAGGAACCTCTTTCAAAGATCGGTATTTCTTGGTTACATCCATCCTCCTTTCTGGCACCATTTGTCAGATGGTATGACTTATTCGCATCAAAGTATTTCGCAGTCCATTCCTCCCGTCTGCAATGTTCTCTTTTGTGTTAATAATTCTAGTTAATCAACGGATTTGCTTAAAAGTATGTCAATATGTATAAAAAGAGTTTAAATCAGATTTGTTTCTGACCAGCTCAGCACTTTTTATAATATACTGTGACAGACGAAAGTCGAGCGCTGTTTTTGTGAAACTTTTTAACTAATTTTCTTTTTTGGTTGCGCACTCACGTTCGTGTCAGCCAAAGAAAAACAAAAGGCAAATGGCAAAGTGCAAATAAAATAATAGCAAGCGCCAAAAACTTGTATAACAAATTTGCGTTAAACTTTTTGCTCAGCTCCAGCACAACAATTAAAAAGATTTTTTTTCGAACTATCAAGAAAATTATGCAAACTTGTGCCACGATGTTTTACAAGCTATGCGCGGAAAATAGAATATGCTGATATATTATCTTGATATATATTTATATACATATATGTATATAGGTTTATGTGCGTACGTTGAGCCTGAAATGTAAAATACTTAAATTTTAAACGCAACTGCCAAATGCCAGTAATTTAATTGAATGCGGCAATTGAGCTGCCGCCGTTGGCTGGTGGCCTGCCAGTAATTAAAGTCAAGCCAACAGCAACAAAGAGAACAAGGATGCAAGCAGAAGTGTGGGAAGAGGCTGCTCAAATTAAGCCAAAACATTTGAGCCCTCTCCAGTCTATGGGTTTTGCCTGCTGTCAAACCAGCAGGCCACTTGACGCCTAATGACCAGTTTAATGGGGGAGGACCGTTAAGGGGTAGTTCTATGTTCCACCCTCTCCCGCATTTGAGTGGCGCGCGCTTGCCTTAATGTCCAGAACATTTCGCAGTGAAATGGCCTAAACAGAAGGCGGGCGCCTGCCGATTACCTTTTCGTGGCCGTTAATTAAGTTTCGAGAAGGCGCCCGCCCTCGCAAAATGTTATGGCCAAGTTTTCTATTACTGAGCCAAGCACACGTACCTTAATGGGACACGTATGCGTATGTATGAGTAACGCACAAATTGCCTGCTCAAGTACTCAATGCCGTGACAAGCCGCATTTCGTCCAACAAAACACGGGGCGTATGCGTAATTGGCGCAAGTGAAACCTGAGCAAGACTAAACAACCGTCTTCAAATTTAGGCTGATGCAATGCTCATATGCGACAAATTTTCAGCCAATAGGAGTGAGCAACAATATCAAACCAGTAAAAAAAAAATTATTAACAATTTTACTGTCTGGTAAATTTAAATATCCTTTTGATATATTGCTGTTAGCATCTACGTTCGGCTTGTGTTAAAGATGATATATGAATTATACCTAAAGTTATAAAAAACTTCATTTGTCAATGCCAAATTCTTTTTTTCTGTGTACCCTCAATTAATAAACATATTTATTTTTCTCTCTTCTTTGTTGTTGTGCACAACTTTCACAACAGTAAAACTTTTTCCACACGAAATACAGTGAAATCGAAAATTGTTTACGAAGCCAAGCGCTTAGCCAAATGTCTTCCGTGCCAGTTCTTCAATTTCGCACAGCTCACCTCCGCTGGGAGGAAATATTCCGCATGTGTGCGATTTGTTGTTGCTGTTCTGAACCGAAACAGGTGCAGCGCTTGTTTGGCCATAAAAAGCAACGACAAGTGCAAATGCTACAGAAATAGCAGCAGCAATCCCATTTACCCAAAGCTACCCCCTGTCCCAAAAACTTGTGGTACTCTGCTCTTAACATTCCCATTGGCAGTCGCAGCTGCCGTTGCTGGTATTTACATGCAGACAATATGAAGCAGCCAGTATATGTTTATAACATCCGCAAATTGTTGAAGATAACAATTATTGTGCATTGAGAGCAAAGGCAAACAGTAGAGGTTGCTCAGCTGACATAGAAGCGAATCGAGTCGTGTTAGCTGTGGCATAGTCGGAAATGGCAGTTTACGGAAACACACACATATACACATATACACACACACACACAGTTACACACAAACATGAAGAGGGGAAAGTCAAGTCCAAATAGCATGGAGATGTGCCATTAGATACCAGCTTTAGTTTTGCGGTTAAACACTTGAAAATGTTATAAATTCTGCAAGCTTGTCATGAAAACATGTCCTTGGACCATTAACAGTGCTTTTGGACTATAGAATTTCACTGTAGCTGCTGTGCTAAGAGGGCCCAGGTGTCGCTCATTAGGGCAATAAGCCAGGTGCCTTGTGTGTGGTTATTTGATGGTACAATTGAGAAATCAGGTACTTTAACCTTATATTTATTTAAGACAGGCATGCTGAATTAATATCATTTTAAATAGCAAAAAATATTCACTATTATAAAATATAATTAAAAATTATATAAATATATAATAAATATATTACAGATATAGATGTTTGAAAATCAATTGTTCGTGTTCTTCTTAACTGGCCAAGAAAATGCAGAACCCTAATTTAGATGCGCCATATTTTACTGCTAAATCTATTTCTCTATAGATATGACCAACTACTTAGCTAGCTTGGCTTAGAACTTACATAACTCTATAAAGCCTTGACCCTTTATGGCCACTTTGTCTTTGCTCAGTCACTCTGAAAATCTTCATTTGCTTTGCATATTTATAAGGCAAAAAAAATAAAAAATGAGAACAAAAATCCTTACAAAAGGACACATACAAAAAGCAAAGTAACGCTGAGGCATTTGTATTAGCCAAGCGAGCAGAAGCAAAGCCAAAAGCGTAAATTGTGCGCCCAAAATGGCAGCCAGAATACACTTAAGCTCACAGACATACACAGCGGTACGCTAAGAGATAAAGGGATTGGCGTGCAGGGAAACGCTGTCATATCTCAGCTACGCCCTCATTGAGTAAACATTGAGTCAACACTTCCGCTACGATAACATCAGCATGGCGCCAACATTATGGAGGAGCAAAAGCGACGGCCAAGATAGATAAAGCAGCTAAGATTGGGATAGGACAGACAGAGGAGGAGAGAAGTAGATGGAGAGACAAAGACAGAGTGAGAGAGAGAGAGAGAGAAGTAAACCAAATGCTTAGCTTTTGGCCAACAATTTTTACTCAATAAATTATCTTATCTGCCAAGACAAAACAGCCATGAGATACCCGCAGCTGGCAGACATTGAATGCCACGTGGCATAAAACCAAATTAGAGCCACATCAGGACACAAAATGTCGCCGCGACGACTGTTTATGAAAATGTCATTAAAATGCTCGGCAATAATATAACTTCCCCCAAACCCCTCCCCAACACATACAATCAAGCCCTCAATGCAAAATCCGAAGCCACTAAAAGCAAAAACTAAAATACAACAAAGCCAGCACAAAAGAAAATTAATTAAGTGCCAACGCCCAAGCTTCGTGTGTGTTTGTGTGTGTGTGTGTGTGTGTGTGTGTGTGTGTGTGTGTGAGGAGTGTGAGTATGGATATTCGACTCGGAAATTGATATTCATTTGAAATTGTTACATGATTTGTTGTCTTTCCTCTCATATTATATAACTTTGCACCGCAGTGAGATTTCAAGGTTTGATATCCATCTCCTGCATTGTATTCCCTATTTATTACACCTATTTGTATAATATAAAAATAATGCACCAACTAATATACGTAATTAATAAAAATGTATACGGCTTACAAGACCACAGCTTTCATTTAAAATGTCAAGCCATAATACAACACAGCACCTTTACAAGAGTTATTCAAGGGTGTTCACTGTTCGGCACACGAAATCAAACGCGACAATTAATATTCCTTTTAATTTTGTTTGGTGTGGGTGTTAGTAACGTATCTAGGATATAATCCTTATTATTTTGTGTGTGTCTTCGCTTGTGCTCTCGTCGACGTTATTCTCTGTCGCTTATTTGCGTTACTGGTTCTGATTCTTTTTGTGTCCCCTCCAGTCGCTTTTTATGTAATGCAGTAATGTTGCTTTATTATCATTATATCAGCATTCTCAGGCGACAGCCGAAGGCAAATGATTTTGTACGATTCGTATGGGGCTGCTCGGCATAATGAATGAATTCAATTTGTGCGCTGCCAAAAAATTGCGAAAACGCGCAAAGAAAAAGATGGGTGAATGTGGGGGAGTATTGAGTGAGGGGATCAACTCAATATAAAAAATTTTGTTGGTGTTGGCCAAATTATTTGCCAATATTAAGCGATAATTTATTTCAGCATTTGCTTGTAAAATTTGTTTGCCGCGAGCGCACAATTTATACAAGACAGACCAGCCCCAACACATACACACACACATTCACACATATACACACACACTCACACACTCCTCCCCTTATGCAGCACACATGTAAAATCAGAGGAAAATTAATTTTCGTTACATTCGCTTTGGCACAATAACAGGCTCAATTGTGTGCGAAATTTATTGCTTAGCTAATGGCCCAGGGATAAAATGTGATCGCTTCCTAAAGAAATTTTGCATAAATTATGCTTTGATACAAGGCTCTGATTAAATTTGAATTGCATTTTCGGCCCAAAGTGTGCATGCAGAATGCGCATTTTAGGCAACACTAATGAGTGCCAATTAAACTCACTCACCGAAGAAATCGACGCAATGCAGTTGGTTGAGCCCCAAAATTGATGAAATGCTTAGTGCACTCAAAATTAATTGACTTTGATATTAAGCTGAAAATGTTGCAAATATTTCATGTACTTATTTATGTAAGTTAGTATTGAAGTTAAATGGAATGTTGAACATCACTTTGAACTTTCAACAGAAAACTGAGCTGAGCGAATAAAGGGATATAAAAATAATTTGAATTTCTTATATTTATATATAGATGTGGGTTGGTATGTGGCTTTTGAGGCCAATAAAGAAACACAATATAACGAAGTTAAACTATTAATTACATTATACTATCATTATATTCATAATATTATTATAATAAAACCTAAATACCAATGGCGAAATATTGAAAAGGGTAACGTTCATCAAATTCAGGCGTAGGCAACACTTACATTGGTATACTACAAGCGTATTAAAAAGTATTTTAAAAATCGGATCACTTAAATTCTAAGTGATAAGCTTTAGATAACAGATAAGCTGCTTAAATATAAACAATTATTGATGGCAAATAAAAAATAAAACTGAGTATCATGTATATATTTTGCTACTCGTATTTGCAGCTTTTAATTACAAAAATATTTATGCTTATAGCGCTTAAAACAGTTGCGCTGCAATTCCCACCATTATGCTGCACTTTAATTTCATGGGTTAAAAGTTGAGCCACGCCTCTGCCTATCAGATACGCTTTTCCTTTTCCTGATGAGCGAAAGGCATTTTGTTGTTTTTGTTGTTGTTGCTGATGATTTTAATGCTTTGGCTGCTGTTATGGTGCGCCATTGTTTGGCCGTTGACTACTTAAAAATGAGAAGATGGCAGCGGGCGGAATGCTGCAATCTGCAAGCTGTAGATGCCACAAAGAGCAGAGCTCTGCCTTTTAATATACTCGTATATATATAAATAAAAAATGCAGCCAGTAAACGACTGACGAGTTTAAACAAAAAAAAAAAAAACCAAAAAAAAAAATCCACCGAGAAATAAGAAACGCAAAAAAAAATGAGAAATAATTATAAGCCATTGTTGGCAGGCAGCATAATAAAAGTATAAGAGCAACAGCGGCGACTCAGAAGGGGATGGAGTAGCCGCAGAGTCAACCCCGCTGCTGAAGTCAAGTATTAAACTTCATAAAATGCAGAATGCTGAATACAGAATGCTTAAGTAATTTTATCAAGCGTCTATGACATGCAAAGTGCATTTAAACTAGTTATAAAGTCGCATTATTTGCCATCAAATTCAATGCTCGATGCGAAAGTTTTCTTCATTTTCCCTCTTGCTATTTTCCTCTTGCAGTTTTCTTTGCGCATTTTTCACAAATTTTTACATAAATCTGCATGAAAAATGACACGTTTCATAGCGGAAGGAGCTTTGTTCCCTCCATTTTCTGCTCTTGCTGCTAGTTCTGTTATCAAGCTTTTCTTGACTCGAAAAACTATAACTTTCCAGCTATGCTTGCATTTTACTATTTAAGAGCATTTAAATGTTGTTCGGAGCAGAGTTTTAATATCAAATAAATTGAATAAAAAAACAACTTTATATGCCCAACAAACGAAGCACAAAAGTATGTGTTCATTTTGTGTTTCATGTGGTAAGCTTTTTGGATACTGAGAATGAAGAAAGTAGATAATAGTCTACAGTATGAAAAAATAAATCTTAAATGTATTGCCGAAATTTATCTTTTGATCTGATCTAAGTTCTTTTGTGTTTACAAGCTCCCATGCTCTAAACGTCTACTGTCACAAAGACTCCCATAACAAAGTCTTTTCGTCTGAAACATTTTCATTTCCATTTTCATTTTCATTACGTTGCCAACTGCAAATCCATTTTTCCATTCACCGCACATTGTCCACATTCATAGATTTCCCCCCACAAATAAAACTTCCCTTTGCAAGAAAACTGATTAAATTTTCCGACAATATATATATAAATATATATTTGTAAATATATATGGAATGCCTATCAATCGATATAAAGAAATTCAATTCTTTCTTCTACGCAGACTAACAGAAAGGATGGAAAGAATATAATGCATACGCAGCGTGTGCGCCATCTTTAGTCTATCATGCTCTTCTTTTATCAGTAAACATTAATATCTATGCGCAAGTATATCTGTATTATGTATGTATCTATGTATGTATGTTTTTCCCATGATAAATGCGCTTACTGCTCGCTTGTATTTTGGTTTGTGTTATGCCGCTGGCAAAGTTGCCTTTTTCGTATGCTCCACATGTTTTCCTACGCTTATAGCTTTTGCATTTTCATTGTGGTTGCAGCATTTCCAGTGTACCAAACTGAGAAGGGGGCGTGGCACATTGTAGCAACATTGTAGCAACACAATTCATGACTGCCTGGGTTTGTCTGTGTGGCAAAACAAAAATGAATTATGGTCATGCAACGCATTCATTATTGTGTTGCATGCCGCAAGTTTTTGTCAAAAAACGAACATTCTCCAACACTACTATTTTCAGTTCTTTCCCCACAAATCTCCGGCATTCGCAACTGTAGTGTAACTGTATACGTAATCAAGGATAAACACAATTCCACTTTGAACTTTATCTCAGTACACGTTGCAGGAGATCTTTTAACCCCTCGCCCTCTAATTGCCGTCCCAACCGCTCTGTACTTTTCTTAATTTAGTTGTGCTACTTAAGCAGTTTAATGCCACGTTGGCTTCAGCGGCCTCTAAAGACAAATTAATGACCCTAGGTCCGAAGACCGGCGCAATTTCTCTGCCTCTTTAAATGCGTATCCTGTCTAGGCTGTCTGGGTCGTGGCGCCTGAATTTATGGCGCAAAGGCTTCGGCCAAGCGCGGAAATTGCGAAGCCATTGCGAGACGCGTCGCTAAGTCGCTGCCACAATTACATGTATTTGTTGCTGTTGTTGTTGTCGTCGTTGTTGCTGCAATGCTTGGCCGACTTTCATCTTTGTCGCGTTCAGCGTTCTTATCTCTATTTGATTTTTAATTAAAGCCCAAGTTAAATGTATTTTGCAAAATGGAATTTTGTCTCTACGCACTTAAATTAGGCGCACAAACAAACGCTGAATTCAATTATCTTTTTGCCCCGCGCACAAATTACATGCCCAAAACACAACGACTAACAAATTGATAAAGTCATTCTCAATGCGAATACGAATGCGAATGTGAGTGCTACCTCATACTTCTTACCTTATTTACAAGTTGTTTTCAAACATGAACTTTTTGTCAACTTTTTGTAATATTTTCAGTTGGGCCAAAAGTTCACAATCAGAAAAGCGCTGAAATAAAAGTTAAAGCAAAATTGTAATGTTTAAATTTATGGTAAAAGTACAAGGTGATACAGAATTTGTTTTGTAGAATATGCAAGTTAAATATATACACATTACAGAACACAATACATATAAGAAAGTTGTCAAACTTTTTTTCAAATTACTTCAGACGGACCATGTTTGGCCCGTTGTGATATTTATTAATATTTTTAATAAATGTTTTATTTTCAATATCTTAAAATTTAAAAAAATTATTTTAGATAAGACAAATATATTTTGTTATCATTATAAAAACAAGTCTACTTTAATAATGATAACTTAAACTGCAATTTTAGGCGCCGAACTTTCTAAAAATCGATATTTGAGTGTACAGCTTTATATGCGCAGGCACGTCAGCAACTTGAAAACAACCACAAAATTGTCGTCCTAACTCATTTACAATAACCAAATAAGCTCACACTACACCAGCTACCTACCGAGAAGGCGTGCAACAGTGCGTATGATTTACAATGTTTGTATGCTGTATCTAACCAGTGTGACAGACAGGCAGACAAAATCTGATGTAATCTACCCCCAACTGAGCCACGTACTTGATGATATTTGTTGTTGTTATTATTCCATTCATTCTTGTTGTTGTTGCCGTTGCCAAGGGAAAGTATTTGATGGCAGTCTGAAGTAGCCCGGCAGTTATTTACTTATGCGACTACGCATTTAAATGCCAAGCTGTTTGCCTCGCAGCAATGAAAATTCATCCGTATTTGCATAAATAAATTAAAAAGCAACTTGCGCATTGAGCCCAAGCTAAAAATTAACTGGTGGGCGTTCGTTAAGTAAGAAAACAGCTCAATTTCCACACAGAAAAACAATTAATTCAACTAGTGAAAACTCTGCACTGGGGCGCCCAGCTAAATACCGTGCTAATGATGTGCATAATAATTTGCTTATACTTGAGTGCGCTGTATAATTGAAAAGTTTGCTCTTCGTCTTACCAAGATTGCTAAGTGGCTTGTCAGCACTTGTAAGCCTTTCGAACAAAGAACCTGGCGAAGTCATGAAGAGTGGTGCAATTTTTAAATTTTTTCATTTATGAATTAAATAATAATACTTTTTGAAAGTGCACATATGTTCAACTTTTCTCAAGCTCTTCACACATTGATTAAAATTAGAATTTAGATGGAAGCACTACATAGTGATATTAACTGTGAAATAATTATTTTTATTGCTGACCTTTTATTACTTATTAATTAGGTCTTTTACTTTATGATTTTATCCAATTAATATATACTTTACTAGAGCTCATAAATAAATTTTACCAAAGTTGTTATGCGGATAAAATACATAAATTAAATTCAAAAAATACATTAGTAAATTCAATGAACTCATTAAGAAATCCACAAGTCAGGTAAATTGTTTGCGCACAGCCGGCTACTTAATATGCATTTAAAAGACGCGTGCTTTTGTGTGCGCCACTTAATTAATCATAGTCCAAGTATCTTATAAGCCAACGACTAAACGACCCCTCTATAGTATTTTTTTTCGGTTTTCTTACAGCTATGCGGCGGCAGCTGCTTGAGAAGCCGAAGGCGGCAACGATGAGCACGTGAGAGCCTTGAAAAAATGTCCGCTTGCATGACAATTGTAGCGTGCAGGCATTCAGACAACGCAACAGACAGCGCAGTTGAGCGCAGCGTACGTGAAGTGTATGCTAAGAATTTAAGGCAGCAGCAAAAGCACCAGGCGTGGCAAGGACACTAACCCACATGCAGCACGAAGCACCAAGCTTAGCACCTGCAGCAAGGCGCAGACAGCAGCAGCAGCAGCAGCAACAGCAAAGACAGAGCAACGTACGGAATAACTAAGTGAGTTCCTAAAAATATACCAAAATGTTCAACTCAAAACTAACAGACAGGCCAAGACACGTCGTGCTGTAAGGGACATCAAATGCACTGCTCAAGGCATCAGCTTAAAAAAAAATGTCACTAGAAATGTGGTATGGGAAATGTAACGACAAAAGTGTCAAAAAAAACTTATTTCGAAAATGTGCAGAAGGGAAATCTTTAAGGGCAGAAATAAATTGAAAGCACCATTGCCAAGCTCAGAGTAAAGGATTTTAGAATTAGGTTGATTAAAGGATTTTTCGCATGATATCCCTGAGAAAAAAAGAATTTTTTAAGCATTAATAAGAACTCGGTTATCGACTGTTGGTTTTTATTGGAAGTCTTCAAACTTCAATACAATAAAAAATGCATTCGACAAAAGCAGAATACTGTTTTCAACGCTTAAGCCTCACCTTCTATCCACATTCCAATAAGAATAGTAAGCTGCATTCATCTGGTGCTGGGCGACTGCCTGACAAGTCTGGCATATGCAAAATGCCATCTCTACGTTATTGTGGCTGTTGTTGTCGTTGTTTTTCTTGAGAATGACAACAACAAGGGCAAGGGCACTACATCAAGTGCAAACAAGGTTCTGCAGCCCACACAAAAATAAAACAAGAAATGAAAAGAGAATGTGAAATGAAGAGCACAAAAAGTAAGAATGAGAAACGGTGAATACAACGCCGCCAGCAAGTGGGCTGATTGGAGCTTGTGCAAAGAGCTACTTTTGAGAGGACTTCCAAAAGGCACTGCATACTTTTTGGTGACGCAGTTAGAGGAGAAAGGGTCACACTCTGCATGCTCCAGGCGCACACTTTGCGGATGACGATGAAGTGCAGACGAGAGGGAAAATGCTCCTTAGAATTTGCACAGCTTAAATTATAAACAGAATATTAAATATTATGTAGAACAAATAATTGGGTTGATGCAAGAATTTAATGGGTGAGGCTTAAATCTTATAACCATATTTTAAATAACAATGGGTGAGTTACTGTTGATCAAATTGTTCAACAATTGTTGTCCAACAAAATGTAGATATTTGAAAAGAAAGGTTTTCTAAATCAATTATAAATGTAATATGATAGAATATATATTTAAAGGAAGTAAAGCCGTAAAATAAATATGCTAATGCGTCGGTCACACATATCGAAAATGTAAAAGTTTCAACGCTTGCTATAAAAACAAACTATAAAATATGCAAAAATATAAATGTAACCAAAAAGTATGGTCAGCGGCTAGTTAACAAAGTGATTATGTGCATCTCTGGTCTTTTCAGTAAGCTTCCGTTGCCATTGAAAAAAAGGAAAGGAAAAACTCTATAAAAAAATAATATTAAAAATTAGGCCACGCCACAAACAGTGTTGTCGCGGTCAATTATACAACAACAGCAACACACATTTTGACCAATATTAATAATGGTAATGTTGCTGCAATTGGAGCAACCACTGCCACCAGCAGCAACGACTACAACAACTGCAACAGTCTCGAGAGCAAAGAGAAAACAATGTGAATTCAGCGTTCAACCCCTGATACTGCTGTTGTTGCTATGTTGTACGAGCATCTGTGGCGCTGGCATCAGCTACAGCAGTGTGTCGGGCAATCTGAGTGCCACACAGCGCGTGGCAACAAGTAACAGTGGCGGACTGGTATTGATCGGCTCCAGCACCGCCACAGGCAGTAGCAGCATCAGCAGCAGCAGCAGTGGCAGCAGTGGCAGCAGCTCTGTGCATCCAGCCACATCTAGTGCGGTACCCTCATTGTCGCTCACTTCATCATCGTCAGCTGTTGCATCATCATCAACATCCTATGCCACTTCAACAAGCAGCAGCAGCAGCAGCAGCAGCAGTAGCAGCAGCAGTTCATCATCAGCCACGTCGAGCAGTAACCGCAGCAGTCGTCTAACTTCTAGCAGCAGCAGCAGCAACAGCAATAACAACATAAATCATGATCAATTACCAGCACAGCTCTCATCGCGCATCATCCACACACGCAATGGCGCCATCTCGGGCGTAATTGTCCAATTAGATGGGCGGCATTTGGATCCAGTTGAGGCGTATCGTGGCATACCTTACGCCTCGCCACCGGTCGGCAATTTGCGTTTCATGCCGCCCGTCTCCGCCGCCATGTGGTCGGGCGTTAAAAAGGCGGACAGGTAAGTCACAACCCCAACCGCTGCAGTTTCTTTATTCTTAATGCCGCTATTTGGCCGCAGTGTTGTCAGTTCAGCCTTTTTATCTACCAAATCAGGTTTTTTTTAATAACTTTTTATATAATAAGTACTATTTAGCCTTGATGTTATTGCCAATTATGCCAATTATACGAATACGCTGAAAATATTATACGAAAATATTTCAAACATCGAAAGCACCTTCGCTTTTTTTCATTTTTTTAGCTGTAGAACCGTTGTGTTCAAAAATTGGCATCTCTGCTAGTACGTAGACTTAGGTGTGGTCTGTCCAAGGCAGCCGCCTTTAGAGAGTCGTTCGCATAAATTTCAAAGGCCGGAAAATTGTATGTACTGTGTGTACAGTTTACGACCTGACACGCTTTCTTGTTACTCATACGACCGGTGAGCCGACTAAAATGACGCGTAACTGGACCTAGCTAACTGAAACATGGGCTTTTAGCAAAAAAATGGGATGGGTATAATTAAGTATGAAGTGTAACATGTCCCTAGGACATCGTCAGTCTTATAGCTTTCACTTTAAAGACTGGTATTGAAAGCTCACTTAAGCACCACAAAATAAAAGAGGGAAAGAGCTCATTTAAAACAAGTTTCCAAGACGAAAAAAATACATATTCTATATTCTCAATCTATTCTAAAATGGCTACTGGGCTAGAATCAACTTCGCTACTTAAGTCCGCTATGAGTCCGAAATAATCTCAAATGTATATATTTTAAAAATAGTTACGCCAATTCCATTCCCATTATAAGTCCTAAGTACCACTTAAATATAAATACGAATCGCTTATCTGCCTCCTGCTATTTACAATTAGTATTTAATGAGTCTTGTTTAATGTTGCCTGCGAGCGCCAGCTGAATTAGAATTCAACTCCAATGCAAATTGCGCTGTCAATTTAAATGCATTAAATCATTTCTTAGCTACTTGAGCCGCGCTGTCCAACAGCTATGAAGAGGATGCAGACGAATTTGAGCAGCGTTGTAGCTTGTAGCCGAAAGTACATAAAATGATCAAAATGCCATAACTCAAGGGCCGGCAACCACTCGAGAGGGTCGAGCGCAGCCGTTGCCCGGCAATTGTCACCTCAATTAACTTGGCTCATTATTGTCGAGTGCGCAGGCGAAGGCAGAACTGAAGTAAAGGACTAAAACCGAGAATTCTAATAAAAATAAGCCTCAGACTCTCTCTGTCACACACACCCAATTGTACTAATAATAATAATGCGCGATGGCAAAAAAAGGGAAGGAAAGGCAAAGGTCAGCAGACTCGCTGGGGCTTCCGCTTGAAATGTTACACAAATTAAATATTTACACTGCCGCCAGCTAGCAGCTGCGACACTCGAACAACAACAACAGGCCGAACATCTAATTTACAAACGCTCCCAAGTGGCAAATCATTATTCAAAAAGATTCCCAGAACACCGTGGTCCGGCAGCCGCATTGTTTGCTTTGTAAAAGGGTGCCTTCAAAAGTTTATTCTTTTTCGGTTCGTTTTTTTTTACCCTAACAAGGGGTTTTTTCGACCTTATAAAGTACATAAACAAATACCTTAAAATTGATTAGAAGATTTTTGTAAACGAAGCCACTCAACTTTGTCCCATTTTCATTATTAATTTCTCTGGAAAATGTAAGCAAATGTGAAGGTATTCTTACAATTATTTTATTTTATATTATTTTTTCGCTACCTGCTATATTAATTTAAAATGTACAGTTAATTTAGTTTGAATTTTCGTATCTTATAATATAAGAATATATTCTGCATAGGGTATTTGGAATTCAATAGCTCCCTTTCTCATTATCTTTGGTCGCTGGCCAATGATAAAATCCAATAAAAAAAGAGGCCAAGAATCAGCGTCCTTCAAATAAAAATAATGTTTCAAGTTTTATTAAAGAAAATCTGATGAATGATACTGCCCCAAACGAGCTGTATGCGGTCTCCTGTGTGGCACCTGCTTCTATTCCTGAACCACGAAATTTTAGGCTGACATCAACGCAATTTTTAGGCAATCTCTTCTTAAGTCTGTCTGTCTCTCCATCTATCTCTCTCTGTCTCTCTCTCTCTCTCTCTCTCTCTCTCTCTCTCTCTGTCCGTCTGTCAGTTTCATGTCGTCATCTTTTACTGTGGGACTGCGTCTTTATTTGTCAAGCCGCATTGCTGTGGGCCTGTTGACAGACTGGCAGGCCAATAAACTCCTTGAGTAATGCTCCACAGATTTTTCAGCTCGTCAGCGTAATAAAGCTGTTTCGACCATCAGCGGACTAACGAACAGACAGATAGACGGACAGACAGACAAATAAACAGACACTCAGACTCAAGGTACAAAAGCTCATTAGCGAGCCTTACAATCAAATGCGAAAATGGATATGTCTGGGACATATTGTGGCCCAATTCTCTTTAATTTCCGTAGACGGTACTTTAAAGCTTATTAGCATTGGGTTAAGTACGGGGTTACAGCTGAAATTAATACCGAAACATTTTTTCCAAAATAAATACTCAATTTTTATTCAATTTTTATGATGCCAATACAAAAGTTGATTACGAATAAATGCAAATATCATGAGATCAAGTTGTAGAGCATATTTGGAAAGCTTCTACAAGTCAGTCTGTAGCCTCTAAGGTTTTATACCCTTACAGAGGGTGTAACAATTTGGTCCGAAAATTTTTGGCGTATTAAGGATAGCATCTTCGATCCCATAAACTATTTGTCAATCTTAAAACAAAACTTTTCGAATTTTCATATTTTTTCTACAATAAATAAAAAAAAAATTTTTTTTCATTTAATTTTTTATTATTTTATAACAAACAACTCATGTATATATTATACACAATATTGACCGTTTCGAATCGTATTGTTCATATTGTTGGCGGGCATACAAATTCTAAGCCTGCTCATAATTTCCATTTTTGGGACCGGCTACTGGAATCACATCTTATCGCTTAGCAACCAAGCGCGTAAATTTGAATTTGGAAAGAAAACAAACAATTTCTTAGTTCTCAATGCGGGGTTACCAAAACAAAAACATGCCACGCATATAAATCACGTGGCCAGAAACAAACAGGCCACACAACAGGACGCAGGACACAACCGAGCATCATGGGTATGGTCCCGCATAATCTGCTTTTGGCGTGTGGACAGGTGGCAAAAGATCAGAGAGGGTGGCATGCACTGCAGATGGTGAGCGTACGAACGTTCCGACGTTTGCAATCGGTAAACTGAACAGAAGCCGGACAGACGTCAGCGACAGGAGGGGAGGACTCAGAAAAGCACTCGGAGCAGTTTCCTTTGCTCTGCTCAAATACATCAAACAGAAGCATAACCTCAGCCAAGCGGAAAAATGCATGCGCCACGGAATGGGAATTTAGCAGACAAGTTAAGATATTTATATAGAAAGCGGAGATGGGAGTGGGACCTGGGGGCATATACCGAAAATGATATGCGACATTGCGGCCACGTCAAGCAAAATAGATTAATTTTACCTGTGGGCATCGGGCCAGAAGTCTAGTCGTCGTTGTTGTTGTCTATGGTTGGTTGCCAGTTACCTGTTCACAAATTAGATTGGCAGCCCAGTCACAATCCTCTTCCCGCAGCCCACTTCGCTTCGCTCATCCTTGTGTCCTTGCTGCTCAACACGCATAAAGCTGTGCCGCCGCAGTCAAATTAAATAAAATCCAATTTAAAATGAATTTTCGCAATTTCATTTACAGCACAAAAACAACAACAACAACAAACCAAAAGCCAACTGAACCACCGTGGGCAACAGCAATTTATGCAGCAGCACCAACAGCCGTGTGGTGCCACTGCCGCTTACCCATGCCACCAACACACTTTGCGGTGATTCGCAACGCACTTGAGTTTCAAATTGGAATTAACGTTTTTAATGATGGGCACAAATTTATTTTCTATATTTCTTTTTACATTGAAGACCTTTGCATGGAATATTTTAAAATTATCATGAATTGTGTAACACATTGAAGTGTGCATCTCTGACTCCATAACATATATATCCTGATCAGCATTAACCGCCGGGAAAGCAGTTGCTATTCATTGCAAATTCGGCGGGTTTTCTAAATATGCAAATGTGGTCTTCGGCCTGTAAGGGCATTGGATCTTCGTAGTGACGAAATTAAGCGTTCCTTTTTGGTAAATACATTTTGTGTGCTACCGCACGCATTTCACTAAGGCTACTCATATGCTTCAAGTACAGCATCCATAAATGCGGTATTTATTAGGCAAATCGTTAGCGTGAGTTTGCCGCAAGCAGCTTATTCTTCATATTTTTATTTATTATTAAAACGCCCAAGCATCATGCATGAAACTCTCGCACTTTTTGCTAATATTTTTTTACATTTTTTCTCGGTCTTAAGGTAGCCAGCAGGCAGCAACCAGGCGGCAGGATGCAGCCTGTCGCTGTTAATCCGCTTGTATTTCATAATCCTTGCGCTGAAAGCAAAAGCTTCATGACGTCCTGAGTGCAAAGTGGTTGGAAAATTTATTTTTAAACACCAACAACAACTATTCAGGTTAAGGTAAAGGACGCTTAAGTGCAGAAGGGGGCGGAGAAAGGTGCGGCACTTGGTTGATGCTGCTTTTGGCAGCAACACGCGTGGTTTGTCAAAGCATCATAAATGTCAATAGCTTTCGGTAGGTCCACCTGGCATTTTGTTTATTATTGTTGTTGCCCAAGTAAACTTCGCGAAAGCTAAACTGCTTCATTTTCGAACTACGAGCTTAAGTTTTAAGCAGCAAATCGTTGACCATATCACGTTGTAAAATAAGAAAATAGTTTGTTTAGACTTCAATTCCATAATTAATATACTTGACTCAATAAAGTGCTGTAATTAATTTTAAAATAAATTATATGCACTCATAACCGTGCTTAAAGCTGCACAGTTGTTGACAACTCGCGTCCCAAGCATTTATCGATTGTAGTAAAAATCTGGGAGCGCACTAGCGCTAGCCACGCCCATTTTCTTGCTTCATGGCTGGCATGGAGGAGCATGACCCCGCCCACATTATTAGCTTAATTCCCATCACGCTTGCCCATTGCCAGCTTATCAGCACAGCTCCAAGCGCTCAGTCGACTGGGAAGCCCGAAGTCGTGGCGAGGGCGAGCACACAAAAGTCCCATAAACAAGATCGCTGCCACTTGAAAACTGAGCACATTTCAGCGCTGCTGTGGGCCAGGTTGTGGGGTTTAAATGGGAAAAAACGCATTAAAAATTCAAAATGTGGCTTTTACGAGTTGTAGCTGGTGCTGAGAGTTGTACTCTGTTCAGGGTACTGGTGAGGCGGGTGCAGCGGGGTTTTGGGTAAAAGGGGACGTGTCACCTGATGTTGAACTTCAGCAATGTGTTTGGAAGCGAAACAGGAAAAGAAGAAGAATAACAACAACTGCACTCTCAATGTGGCGTCATTCAAACTTTTCACTTTCATTATTTTTAATTTTTTTTTTTGTCTGCCAGCGTTTTTTTTTTTGCTCGCAACCTCTTGCTGGCCATTAAGCGAACAACGCAAAATGAAGCCGAAAATTAAACTTTTATTACCTGCCTTATTGTTTTACCATAAAATTAATGATTATTATGGCAATCGCTACTCTGCCACCACAAGCGTCCATTAAAATGACCGGGTCAGAAGCGGTTACGCAGGGTCACTGGTTCGACTTTGTCAGAGGCATTTCAAATATAATAAAAAATTAAATATACTCCTGTTGTACCAGAGAACAACGCTTTGGAGCAACAACAAAGCAGGCAAAAAGAAACATTGTGCAAAATTAAATAAAATAAATTCCCATTTCGCAATGTCATTAAAGTTAATATCTTTCGATGAGTTCGGGTTCACTCAACTCCCATAGACACACACAGTACAAACCTATATGTTGGAATGAGCAAACCAATTTTAATGTTTATATTGATTTTTTCTTTATGACAATTTGATGCGGCCCAAAAGATGTGCCATTTGATGAGTTGTTGATTTAATGGGTTCTGAACATAAGACCAAATACAGTTTACTCAAATATTAATTGCCTATAAGGGGTGAGAAAGTAGGTTAAAGTAATTAAAACTGTCAATTTGCTTTAATCCAAGTAATAAGAAGAATTGTTCTTTAATTCAAAAACAGATTTTTATCCATACAATTCCGCTCAGTTTCTCGATATATAAAAATAACATTAAATTGTATGTGTTTAAATTTTTCAGAATATTTTTTAAAAATTTTTAGACAGTTGGTCTGAAGCCAATTGCTTTACACAGGGCAAATAATGCCACTAGATATGACCAAAATATACACAATTTTAGCGTTCAGTAATTTCAAATGTGCAATTCGCTTTGCACATTGAAAGCAAACATACAACTCGATTGGCTAGTTTCTTTTTGGTCTGGGGCCTGGGGCTACTTATGCGATGTCTGACACACGGTAGATTAAAAACAAATAATGCTACCAAATGGAAGCGATTTCAAGGCGAACAGCCTGAACAAGAGTGGTGGGGGTGAGAGGTGTTGGGCTATGAAAGGATAAAGCAAAAGCACAGACAGTGCCAGCTATAAATGAGCACAAGGCCAATATGGCAAATGGCAAATGGCAATCGCAAAAGCAAAACATAATCGTTGATTTTGGCATTTGCATTCCATGACCAAACGCAGCACGGATTGGCAGAAAAATGCAATAAATGTGAATGGAGGGGACAAGGCAGAGTGTAAGTAAGGCAAAATCGAAAACCAATTTAGCTGACTGCAATATTGGCTTTGGCTAAAATATCGCAAAATAAATTTGAGCGCTAAACTTTCTAGGCATCCAAAATCAAAAAGTTATTTTAGGCCAAAGGCAAAATTGTAATTCGATGGCAGAGATTGCACAATGCCGGCAAATTAATCTGTTTATAACGAGTGACAAAGGCCTACTATAAAAATAAACCGCAACTTTCAGAACCTCTTTAGACAAACCCAAAGAAGCAAAAATACACAATAAGTGTGAACTTGTTAAGACTATGAAATACCCTACACACAGTTCTCAGTTTGGCATTAAATAAATCTCTTATTGTCTCTTAGACAAAAGAATCATTATTTAAAATTGACTTTTAAGTAAGTTCTGCTTACTATCTGATAAATATGACATTCAAAATGTATTCATTTGGTAAGCATGCAGGTCATATCTCTACAAATTAATTTGTTGTCTATAGCTAATATTATCTTCAAGATATGGTGTAGAGGGGCTCAAGATCGATCCAAATTGGCACAACTTATCGGAAAAAATAATAATAAGTGTTCTTTAACCTTCTATTCACATTTATACAAATTTAAGATACACTTTATTGTATTGAGTACAGGGTATAAATGAACTCTCAGATGAAAAACTTTTGCGTTTAACCAACAAATTTGGCTCAAATTTTCTTCATTTTTTGTTGTTTTTTTTTTGCAGATTTAGTCCGGTCTGTCCGCAGCGACTACCGGACATTTACAATGAGACAGCGGCGCTGGAGCGCATGCCCAAGGGTCGCCTCGAGTATCTGAAGCGATTGCTGCCCTATCTGCAAAATCAATCAGAGGATTGTCTCTATCTAAATATTTATGTGCCCATACAAGGTGAGTGCGAGTGGCGGCCCCAAGAAGTCCCAGCTAAGTATGCCATACATATATGTATGTATTTTTTTCCGCTACTGCGGGTAAAACCGAGAAAAATGACGCACATGCTCGGCTATAGGAATTCCTCTCGCCCTCCTCTACCATCCGCTGCCATGGCATTTTTCAGTCTTGTTTATTTAGCACTTTGCAAGGCATTTGAATAAATTGGCAAGCGGTAAGCAACTAAAATGGTTTGGGGTAACTTGTTTCAATTTTTCTTCAGCTTTGCTACGGAACAGACTGCCTTCTTCTAATCCCAAAGGCCACCGGCGTACAAGTCAGAAAAGGGTCAGCTTTGCCCAAACTTTTCAGCTTTCCATCTTCCTTTTTTAGATTTTCTTTTTTCTTTTTTGTTTTGTGAACGCAGACTTTAAGCAAGGGTGTTTGGTCTGCTGGCCCCGACCCCTAATGGACCAATGAACAAATGTTTCGACATTTTTCAAACGCCAAAGAATTTGCAAAGCTGTTGGGCATGAAAAAAGGAACCAACACAAAGTGGCCAAATTTATGTAAAAACATATAGACGATTGTCTCCCTCTTTGTCTATGTGGACATTTCAAAAATTTTCGCGTCTGCCTTCTGATTATTCCCTTATTTTCACAGTGTATTGGAGAGTGGATTTTCTTACAAAATTTAGGAAACATATTTGCTACACAAATATAAATAACATTGTGGACGAATTGGGTCTTTCTTATACTAATATTTAATCTTAAGTATGTATAAAATGTGTTTGTAAAAGATGGTAAGATAAATATTTGAATAAATTATAGAAATAATATGCTATGTAAATGTTAATATTTTCTTAAAATAAAGCAGTTGCATTTTTCAGGCTTATACTTTCAAAAGACATATATTATTATATATTACGAAAAAATATGTAAATAGAATTATACATTGAATTATATATATATATAATATATAGACTTACATTACTTACAGTACAATTATCGGCAGCCTCTGACCACTAATTGTTATATTTATTTTAATATAAAATATTCATGAACAATGCGCATTGGCTCTTTAAAGTTAATGTGTCTCACAATTGTTGATTAGGATTCGAGCATTCTTATATATCTTGAGCCGTGTCAACTGCCGGCAAGCCGTCATAAGCGAATGCAATTTGCGAAACAGACAGCAAGTATAATGTATATAGGAACCAAAAAATAAAAATATATCTCGACCACAATTATCTAAATGGCCGGGGCTTTGCTTTGTCTCAATGTCAGTCAATCATCCGCTGCAACTGGCTGAGAGCGATTGCATTGGCCGATGTGGGCATTGCCTGTTAATTACATTTTGATTAAAGCGCAAAAGGGAAGGAAATAAAATAAAAACAACAAGAAGCCGTAAAGGAAGATAACACCTGCCAGTCCCACTGAAAATCAACTGCAAATAACTAAATGGGAAGTTGCGGGGGATTCAATTGTCTAATTGTCTAACAACTCGTTAAGAGTACAATTTAATACACATCTCTGTGGCAAAGAAACTGTATTCACTTGCTGACGGACATCAGCCACAGTGCGTCAGACAGTCCGTCAGTCAATCAAACTGGCAGTCAGCTTTATACAACTAACTGGCGCCTTGACTTTGATGTCTGACAGCACTTGCAACTGACTACAAAATAAATTAACAGTCTTCCGCCTTATCCACGCATATATTTACTAAACTTTGCTGCCAACATTTTAACAGCCCAATGTAGATAATGTAGTTTATTGGAAATTTTTTAACGTGCTGTAATAGAAAAAAGGTCTGTGGAAAGTGATTTGTGCCTTGCTTAACAATGAAAGTGATCTAAGCTCAAATAAAATGTATACTCATCTTACTCACCTAACTTTTGGAAAACTCCTTGAAACAGCGTCTGTTAACTAAACATGCTATTCATGAATTAATTAATATTTGCATTATATTCCAATTCAAATTTGTTATTAAGTATTATATGTGTTAACCACATTAATTTGAGCTAATTACCGTTCACTTGCTTGTGTTTACACAAGAGAAATTACCGCCTCAGCTTAAGTACAGGCACTAACTATTAATCCAGATGATACTTATTAAAGAGCGCAAAGCACGTCTACATTGCTTAACATTTGCATAGTTCAATGGTTTGTTGTGATTCCTGGATTCCTGGATGAATGTGTCCATTAGTCAGGTCACATATAAATCTTTGATTGCACACTGAATGCCAACCAATTATCAACTTAAACGCAAAAATAAACTGCACCTGATACTTTAAGAATAAGCGGCAATGTCTAGTCGCTGCTCAGAATAAAAACGTCAAATTAAGTGACTTTACGGCAGGTCAAAAGGAAAAGATAAAAAATAAAAAAAATGTGGTAATTGCCAAAAGATAAAGAAAATGTCGACGCACGATTTGAGCTGAGCATGAAAAATGTGGAAACGACTATGTATATATATATATGAAAATCGTTGAAGTATGGCAGAAATTTACATTTGTCTGTAATTTGTCTTCGATGGCGGACGTGTAAATGCCAACAGCAACTGTCTAAGAGTTTTGTATATTCGATAGCTCCTACCTTGAAGTGTTGTCTCGTGCTGAATTGCAAGAATTTATGTGAAATTATGATAAATTGTTCAATGACTGTCAGAGGTTGCGAGACAAGCGAAGGGTTCAAATTGTATTTGCTTCTTTTCGTATTCCCTTTTCGCTTCTTTCTGTTTCTGTTTTTCTTTTTAATGTGCATTTAAAATACACCTAATTGAGCCCTGGGCGCTGTACATGCCAACTCAGCAGGAAAATTAAATATGTGTAAGGGCAATTACATTACGGGAGGCGTTCAAAAATCCTCTAACACAAAATGCACACTGTTAACATTTTTATATTAAATTTCAGAATAAATGAAACTAACGAAACTGAAATAAAATGGGCTTACTTAATTTATTATTGGTTATTATTATTATTTATTAATTGTAATCCAAATAGACTAAACATTTTAGTGCGAAAGCTGTTCAACGTATTTAAAACGTAGTTAACAAAATATGAAATTTTTGGTTTGTGTGATAATAGTCAAAAAGTTGAACAGTTCAAGTGAGGAAAAGGAGCGTCCAACGGGTCTGTGTCAATGCCAAGTGGCCATTCTTCAGTCTCTCTTATTTGCTGCCAAGATTATAAATCTTAAAACGGCAACCAATTTATAAATTTTGACACTTTAAGGCCAATCGAACCGCAAGAAATTCAAAACATTTAATGAGCCTGAGTGGGAGTTACCTTTAGCTGGCGCAAAATAAATCATTATTTTTTTGGCTGTCATGTCAAAATGAATTGCCTGATAAATTTACAAAAAAGAAAAAAGAAGACAAGTAGAAGAACCAAAAAAAAAAAAACAATTCAAAAAAATTTCAACATTTAACGTCAAAATTAATGAAACTTTTCGAGAAGACGGTTGACTTTATATAGATGGTATATACAAAACATTCATGATAATCTCAAGCAAAGTTGAAAGTATACTTTTGTAGCGAACAAGCACACACACACACACACATAAAAAAAAGGACTCACATGACAAGTTCTTAATAAATCTCTTGTGCCTTTTATGTAGCATACTTTTCTGGGCGGAGTCTCTTTCAAAACGAGATGTCCATACTACGGTTCGGGGCATGCTACATGCAGCTAGTTTAATCTACTTGGACATGACAATAAAATTTATATCATCTTTCCCTTCTGCGTCCAGCTTAGTGAAGTCCTTTCTCGCCTCTGTGGCTTTTATTTGCCTTTTGCTTGCGCTTTCTCATCTCATTTTATTTTATTCGCTGGCCTTTTTTTATGGTCTTGTTGTTTGGCATTTCTTTTAAATCTTGCGCTTGTTCGCGCTTCCAACTCAAAAACCAACAGGGGGAAAAAAATGAAAATAAATAAATAAAGCATAATAATAATAAAAAGCAGAAAATGCCACATTAAGCATGATTTGCCGCTTTGCAAGCCCAAAAAGTTTACTGGGCGGCCAATAACAGGCGCTTACGGGAGTCCCTCAGAATTCAGCCTGAGGTGGATCACCATCCCCTAGCCACTCTCTTCTACCTCTTGAAGTTGGCTCTGTGCATTTCATGTTCAGATTTCAAGTTTATCATCTGTTTGCATTTTACTCATATTTCGCGCTTAGCTGACTTTTAGACCAGTCCGAAAAGAGAAAGAGCCACAAATAAATGAGCTGCCATTGTGCGGAATTTTGAAAAGATTAATGTAATGTCATCATTTCTAATCTGCAGCATTTCCATGCGATTAACATCTGTTGGCATCACTTAATAGCGTATTATTCCAAGGCATTTCGGCCAATAGCTCAGCCCATTGAGATTTATGCGGCCATGACTTCCATACGTGACCCTGCGTCCGCCTAGAAATTGCAATATAATATATATATATATATATATATATATATAAAGCCATAATGCAATTTTGTTCTCACACTCTATTTGACATATAAATCAATAAGCCAATCAAGTGCTCGCAATCAGTAAAGTTTTCGACGCGTGCCCATATAAAACAAGCAAAAATACATCATACGCACTGTGCGCCCGCAATTCACAAACGCATTAAATTGATATATGCCGAAATGAGCCAAACATATCTTGCTTAAGGCCTCAGCATATTTAAGATGTTGAGCTTGTCTGAAGCGGGGTAATCCGCAAACAGTTGTTCGTATTTATTGGCATTTTGGTATCATAAACCAGCTCATTGAAACAATAGCTTAAGTTTTGTAAAACGATTGAAACTGCTTCAAACTTATCAGTGACTTATGGATAGTTTTTAACACGTATAAGCTCCAAAGTCTTAATCTATGTATTAGACAAGAAGGTCAGAAGCAAGTCCGTAGTTGATTTCTGGAGAGAGAAAAAACTGAAACAACAAGCTTGGAATGAGAAATTAATGTATTTGGTATTTTTACTTACTTAAATCTAGTTAAAAATTTTAAAACTATATTATTGGAAACCTGCAAGTAAGTTATAGTATTTAAAAGCATAACCAGAAAGCGTTACACATTTTATAGAATAATTTTAATTCTCCGTTGAAATATATATGCGGGTAAAACCAATAAATATGCAAGTACCATATTTTATTGCTCAGTTTATGTGATTCTAAAAAAAGCACATATCGTCGAAACGTTCTAAAATCCCAAAGCATACATGTGTCATAAGGCAATAGCATACAATTTGAATGAAATTCATATTTGTGTTGGTGTGCGTATATGAGTGCTGTGATAGACAACACGCAATATAACCCCATTACACAGACGGAAACGGAAATCAATGTGCAGTCTGCGTGTTGCATTCGGAAATGAAAATGCTGGTCAAAAAACATCCATAATAAAAACCAGTTCTTAAAATATAAAAATGTAAATGTTCTAAAAAAAAAAAACGTAAATGCTGCACAACAAAAAAACATGAAACGAATAAGAACTAAACTTTTTACTTTGCTTGCAAGAGAAACTTTGAAGTCAGATATTTTTGGATGGACCAAGATTGCAGCAATTGGTCAGAGCACAGTACAGGACGAGGGTAGGGAACTAGAGTCCTGTACTTTTAGTGCTGTCTGAGTTCATGCTCATTTGCTTGTGCGCAGACAATTGGCAAAGAACTGCAAAGAAGAAAAAAAAATTGAAATTACATTTATTACATTTTCGCTTTTCTTCAAACTTTACCGAAAGAAAACTTTTGCCAGATTAAAGCAAAAGTAGCGAATGGAGAATAATAAAACTCTTTAAGCATTACAAGCATTTGTCAGACAGCAAGAAATAACTGTTAAACAAATTGATTATGAAAATTTAATTCTCATCAATGCTGAATTTCAAAAAATATATATTTATGTATACTAATTGCTTATAAAATATTAGTGCTCTTTGAAATAAAGTCTTTAATACATTTTGAAGTAAAAAGCCAAGCTCTGCTCAACAGGATTCATAAACAGAAAACTTTTTAATTCCCAGCTAATTAAAAAGGCAATTTAAATGCAAACTAAATGAAATGCGCGTCCGAAAAATTTCAACTTAATTAATAAATCGCTACGCCACGTGCTCACTGTAGGATGGGGGTTGATGTGGTTTGGAGTGTAGAGGCTTATAAGTAGACATTGCCCGGAGGACGATGTCCATGCTCAAAACCGCCCCCTCCCAATTTAGGTCCGTAACTACGCAAATTATTTAAGCAGATAAATGAAACGCGTATAATATTTTGTTTTGTTTAGCTTTTTCATTTATGTCTTTATTAAATATGTATATACTAGATATGGATCGGTAGATAACTATATCCAAGCCATTGTTGATGGTCAAAAATTGTTTCAAGTTCATAACTCTATTTATTTTGGCAATTCTAAACAATTGGGAAAGATTAAGCTTTTATATATTGTAATTGTTTCACTCATTGATTATATAAATTTTGTCTGATTTGAAACTAAAATAAAATTGAGAGCTTACCGAAGCGAATAACAATAAAAGATACACATTTTAAACATAAATAAATATTATTGAACGGCTTTTTATCGTGTTTCGACTACTTCATTTTTTGTAATTCAGATAAATCCTTTTTTAGCTGGCTTTCCCCGTCACTGTGCTCATGTTGTCCTTTTCATGCGTTACTGATTGTGTTTGCTGCTTGCGATTGCATATGCCTAGCAACGACATAATAACAAAAACAACAACACCTAAAGCGTTCCATAAAACTACCGGCAAAAGTCGATGGAAACCCATAAATACGGGTTGCAAAAAAAAAAATGGGGAAAAACTTCTGTCAACTTTGTGTAACAAACGAAGCACTTGCACACATATTGACTTTAACTGTAAGCGTTTATATTGATTGTGTGTAGCTGTGTGTGAGTATTTTATAAGCCTGATATCAATAAATACATTTATTTGCCAAGGCGACAACGACCGATATTGCGAAACTTCCTCCAATCGATTTGTAGTTGTGATTGATTTAAATTCGTTCTCTCTTACACAAATCTCGGCCTTCCTTCGCTGTATATTTTTTCCGTAAAACAATAAAATGCTACTTCTGATTTAAATTTTTTTTAATATAAAATACATATACTTACATTATAATTTAGTAGAACTCACTCACTTAACAAAACATGCCATAGCCCATATTTATGGAGTCATTCAAGAACGATAAAAATAAAATAGGCAGCCACTTTTTATTTAACTTGAACAGTTTTTGCTCTTATGTAAATTTCAATATTCAATATTTGCACAGAAAATTGCGCCTTAAAGCGATTGCTTTTGTTTTCAAGTGCAACGCATTGAATATGCTTTATTTAGCTTTTTACTTCCAACCCTCAAGACGGACACATTTTGTGACTTACGTCTCATAGACCACACACACATTCATCGCACACACTCAACATACACATGGGCAAAAGCAATGGCATGTCATAAAATATGCATCAAAAATTTGTCACACTCCAGCAAAATGGTCGAAAAGTTCACCTTCTCAATGACCACTTAACCCAGAAAAGTGTAGCCCACACACACACACACACACACACACACACACACACACACACACGACACACACGAGTGTGCTGAAAGGACGAAAGCATTGAATTTAAATTGCGCATTAAATAAGAACCAGAAGCCATGTTCTTTCATTCAACGATGACGCAGCTGTGCGGGCCTTTTTCCAAGAAATTGATAAGTCAAAGTTCATAATTGGACGTGCCCGAAGGGGTCCAGCACAATGTTGACATTCTTTACAACTCAATTTAACAGCTCAAATTTATTTTGCCAGCATACTCAGAAGTTGGTACCCTGCAGATACCCTTCCGATCCTACTCAATAAACCGCAATTAAGTGACGACAAAAAAAAAATGTATGCAATTTGGAATGGTGAATGTGGCAAGGCCGCAACAAATACACCAAAAAGCTAACCGAAAATGGCAAATAGAATAGCCACTTTTCCATGGCATGCACTTAGGCTATTATCCTGCCAATAATAAACCGCCTCGGAATCCCGTCTGCCACTTTGTCCCGTCTGTGTCTGAGTGCACTTAGCATGTCTCAGTCTAATCACGGGGCGTTACTGACTGCTATTTTGCATGCCACGTGTGCATTAGGCATACGCCCGGTGGCACGAAAATTCAAAGGCATGTTTACTCAAAAAGAAAACGTAAATAGAAACAAAGGGGAAAAAAGTGAGCAGTTGGAAAGTTAGATTCCAAGCAACAGCCAACGGCATTGCAAAGATCGTTAGCAATTTATTGTGTGAAATTAAATTCAGTCACATTTGCAGCAACACGCAGAAGTTTTTTCTAAGGTGCTAAATCTTGTGTTTTAACCAAACAGATCTTAGCCTAAACATTTATTTAATAGTTAATGAGTCTTCTCAAATCAAATCAAATATCTTATATTATACTTAATGCTGAAAATTCTACACTATCCGAGTCAGTGTACTCTCTGCCTTGGGAAGGTTGCCCTGTAAAAATCAAGATAACTTTAATTACAAGAAAAACCTTGTCTAAGTATCTGTATTTTAAGCAATCAAAAAGAAGCTCATTCGTTTGATATTGCTTTAGGACATTGATATTAATTTATGACTTATATGGAAGAATATATTCTTTATAAACGTAAGTAAGTTTGTTCCGCAAAAATATAAGACGAATTTTAAAATGTTTTCTTTCTGCTATTAAAGCTATTTAGTGTGTCAATATGTCGGCTGTATTCAATAACTGACAAGCATAACTATTCGCATATGAACAAACAGCAACTCACACTCATTTGCACACCATTAGCCTGAAGTGAATTGGACACACACACCCACACCCACACACACATACATTGAGAGGACAAACAGTGTCATTTATTACCTTCCGTATACTCGACTGCCAAACTGCCAAGGAGCTGTATACAATATTTCATTATAAATTACACACGACTTACGTCAATTTGTTTTGGTGGCCGGAAAAAGTGAACTTGGCAGCAGCAAAAAAATAAAAATAAAACAGAAAACAGAAAACGAAAGCAGACAGGATTCTCATAAGTAAGCCATAACATACACCCACGCACACGCGGAAAAAGAGAGTGAGAGTGGGGCAGTTTATTAGACACTGGAAGCAAAAACGGAAGTGGCCATAATTTACTAAAGAAGCCATACCAAAAATGCCCAAGCAGTGGGCATAACACGAAGGCAAACAAAAACCAACTAAAAGAAGACAGAAAATGAATGAGAAGTATGTGGGTAGTAAATTTATCAATCAAACTAGCCGAAAAAATGAAAACACTTTCGAATAGTTCTAGCAATAGATAAAAACAGCAACAAACAGACTCTTAACTTGGCGTCCATTAATATTTGACAATTTCCTCTTTCTGTGAATTGATGATGGGCCACGTGCAGTATGATTTGATTTTGCCCATTTGCGTATATTACGTATATGTCATGTTAGTTATTGATGAGCTAGACATGTGCCAGCCATCAATAATATTACAGTTAAGCTCACTAAACCCTGCGCCGACCCACTCTAAACGGATATTATTAAAGTGCTGCATTAAACAACTAAAAAATCGCTCGACTAAGACATACCTAGTCTGGTTAAGTTAATAAAACAAGCAATTAGATAACACTACGTAAGAGACGATACCTACCGAATCGGCCAATAATTGCCTAAATCTACATGAACACCCTCAAGAAATGCACTTAGAATCTATGCATTTCAATATTATGAATTGGTTGTTATTTCATTTTCGTGATAATGCTCAAGACTATATACTTTTCTCGAAGGCAACTAATTCTTTTTTGCATTAATGCAACACATCTTCATAATCCGCTGCTTACAGTTTTCTATGCTTACAGAGTAGTATATTAAAAAAAAAATATTATGCATACGCCATGGTGGCCAGGCACATTGTAAGAACATTTACCGCACGGTGCTCAAAATTGTAACGAATGCAACGTAGCAGGAGAATACGGAATTGTGCTCAAAATGTAACTGGAACGCAATTATGTGGCACATTTTGCCACACATAAGCTGCCAGCACTGATGGATGATGTGGGGTCGGTCGTCTTGGAGAAGAAAAATCCAGAAAAAGAATTGGGAATAACCATTAAGAGTTAGCATGGCATTAAACCACTACAGTTGTTTTGATTGCAGTCGGCAGAAGGAGAGTAAGGAGTAGAGTCTGGCGATGGCAGCCAAGTAACCAATTTCTACTTATACCCATTTTTTTTCGCTGCAATTTTCTTAAGCACTTTTACGCCTGAACGCTGACATAATGCTGTTAACCGATAATACGTTGAAATTGAAAAGTGCAGCCCCGGCCACAGCAGGCAACGACAGAGGACAGCAGTGGCAGGATGGGTGGGCCGAAGGAGACCTTACTGCTGCCACACAAAATCTCTTACGACAAATTGCATATTTCAATTTGCAACAACATTGTAGGAGTAACTGGGTTTCCATTTCTGATCCAGACATTTTTTATTTTTTATTATTTTTTTTTTTTTGTTATTTTTCCCATCTCTTTTGCTCCGACCATTGATTTTTTTTTTCATTTTGGCCTGCTTTGTGCCAGTTAAGGGATTTTAGAGTCAGGTGTCTGACTCATATTGGGTTGCTTAAAAAGACACACAAACACACCCACTTTTATGTAAGTGTATGCAAAATGGTTCCGAGCAGCTTTGCCTTGCGGTAAGTTAAGCCACAGTTAAGCTGATGCATGGGTTAAACTGTAAAATGTATTAAGATTAAGTGGCATTCAGTGCCAGCTGCCTTTCCGTAGTATCAGTATTTTCCACTCCGCTCCTCACACTGTTCCACTTTTACAGCGCTGCCCATAATTTTTTACCGTGTTTCAAGCGAATGCATTATGTATACCCAGCGTAAGTTAGCCAGTTGATTATATTGTTAGCAAACGTGCTCAACTTTCAAGGAAACGATGGTGTAAAGCTTGGTGAAAGGTGTATTTATTTTATAAATGAGCTGTAGTTTTAACTGCAAGTGATATAATCTTGTAACAGCTCAAAGTAGGTTCAATTTATTACTGTTGTCAAAGAAAAGAGCTAATTCGTATCTATCAGTTGGGATACTTAATTAAGCTGTAAATTATTGATGCCTTGATTCAAGTCGCAGAAAGCCATTAAGCTGTTTAAAAAAAAAAATACTGACAATTATGGGAATTCTGACTTTCGATTATTTGAATCCAAAGTTCAAGATTTCCTTTAGCATCTCATTACTTCCTCCTTTATCTTGTATGTATCAAATTTGAAATATTCTTGCACTTTCCATCTTTATTTGAATTTTTCTCACAAAGCTATTACATTCTCAAAATAATTTGGAAAGATTTTTCATTCACCTTTCCAAACAATTTACGATTGAGACATTTGTGAAGCAATTACCCTTGAACGCATCGTTTGCAGCGCAGTCAGCATTAAATGAGCGCACATAACACTAAAATAAATAATACATGCAAATATGCATATATCATACAAAAAGCGGGGGTACATTCATACGGTGCAAATTTACAGACCTTATGATTTTTGCCAATTTGAGCCAAAGGCGAAAACTCAAATTTCATAAAGTGGACGCCCCCTTAAAAATGTGTATGTGAGCAATATGTTGAGTACGTGTCTGTTAGTCATCATAATATTTTAAATTTTTATGAAGTGCGAGACGACGCGACGCTGAGGGGCTGTGCAATAAAAATCTTATTTTGTGGGTTATAAAAGTGCAAAGAAATCTGGCAAATAAAAAAAAAACAACAAGCTGAAGGTAAAAATAAGGGTAAGCAGTTCCCATTTGGCGTGCCTTTTAATGTGCCGTTCTCTTGCACTGCCCTTTATTATTATTATTTTCTTGCTTTTTTAATGATATATCGGCATTTAAATGTGGGTGGTGCTGGGTGCACGTAAAGCATCGTAAACTTTTTTGTGCGCCTAACTTAATGCAACAATATTTATTTTTATTTTGTCTTACACTGGCTGGCGCTCTTTCTCTCTCACATATATTTCTCATTTACTTTGTTGCTATCAGTGTGGGTGCAAAAGCATGTGTGTGCGTGTATTGGTGAGTTTGCTGGTGTGTGTGTGCGTATATGAATGTAAATTGAGTTTGGCGGTTAAAGTACTTTGTAATTTATGGCCTAAAATGTGCGTAAGGAGTCACGTGATAACTTCATACACTCTCCCACTACCCCTCTACTCTCTATCACTTTCTCTCTCTCTCTCTCACTCTCTCTCTCTCTCTCTCACTCTCTCTCTCTCTCCCTGTCACTGAAATACACTCATTATTCTTTTATGGGTATTCGTGTGTGTGTGCTGCGTGCTTATTTATGACTGTTTAGCCGCATTTTGCATGACGAAATCATAATTTTTAGCTCTCGACTCTCAACTGTGGTGTCATTTTGACATTTTGTTTGTTTCCTGCAGCTCTGATAACATATATGTTAAGTACATGCCATATATTAGGCGTTGTGACTCTCGCATGTTCAACTTATTAACATTATCAGGCTTTGCATTTGTTATGCCGATTACTCGAGATTAAAAGGCTCCGTAAGAGCTCAACGTTTCAGAGCTTGGTATAACTAAAAAATAAAATATGCTAGCGATAAGGCGCTAAGGTGTAGCATAGCCAGCAAGGGAAAAGGAAGGCAAAATAATAAATGTGCACAATTATATTTTGAAAATGTATCTGTTAAGCTAGTTAACAGTACTTAACGTCAACTCGAAAGTCGCGCTCACATTGATTTAACCCAAAGTTTGTCTGCATAAGCAGTTTAAGCATTACAAACTTTAGCAAATTCGTTGGGATCTTGTCCCTAAAATAAACGCCAGTTATATATGACATAGGCAAACTTTTGCATTAAATTTGTTCAAAAGTTGCAAGTTAACTGTAACTTTCAATGACTTTTTGCATTCAACAGTCCATTTACTTACCCACACACTCACACAGCCATATATGCGTGAATATTCACATGCTCACTTGTGCAGATAAGTTAAACACCATACATCGAATATTTATTCGTGCTGCCTTTGACCTCAGTTAGTTTAGCCTACTTGAGGGCATTTTATTAACTTTGAAGTATTTATACAGAAGTGAATTTGCCTCTCAGCTAATTGTAAAACTAAATATTATTGAACAACATGCAAAACTTGACAAACTATCGGTTTTTGGTTTGAATTTATTGTGAATTTCTTCTATACCCAATTTAAATGACAGATTACAGCTAAAATCCTTTTATTGTATATTATTTTTATACTATAAGACTAACTAATTCCACTGTCTAGATAGTTAGCTCTTATATTAATGTAGATAAACTTGAAAGATTTCCAAACAAATTATGAATTTAAGCCATAATTGAACTTAGAAGCATAATTCCAACTTCCATTGAAACATATTTTGTTTAAAAAAGAGTCCAATCTTTCTTCAAGCCGATTAACATTCCATCTATAGAATTTTTTTTAATATGTAACGCAAACTTTTCGCTTTCGACACGCAAAGTCAGAAATGATTTATTTTGAATAAAAATTTGGGCAAACATGTTTGTGCTAATCCCCTTTATCGCTTAAGCACCTTCGTCCAATCAGCCAAATTTGTGCGATTGAATAAACGCAATTTAAAAACAAGGAAAAAATCCCAGCAACAACAGCAAATTCACAGCAGGTTTTACACAGCATAAAAATCGAAAGCCGGCGCCGAGCGAATCGAGTGCCATTAAAAAGACCAAAAACTTAAGCGCAAGTAATAAACTACAAAACTGAAAATGCACTTTAGCGTATCCTCTATCCTGTCCAAATGCTGAAAATTCAATGGAAAAAGTCACAGAGTAATAAAAATACAACCGTGTTCGCAACTGTGTCAGCAGAAAAGAACATCAAACTCGATTTTTAGCGCGCATTTTTCAAGCCAAAAGTCCACTGAACCTTAAATCGAAAACATAAAAAACAAAGCGCGCTGAAAACTTGCAATTTATTAAATCGATAATAATAAAAATAAAAAACTCATTTTTATTTTTGGTAGTCAACAAATATGTTTTAACAGCGCTTAAAGTCAACCTGTGTTGTGTGGTATATGACGCTTTGAGAAGTTCTTCCAGGAGTGCGACGAAAAACCAGAACCAATTATATATTAAATATATGTACTAAAAATAATATAAACTATTTGTAATTTGAACAACTTTAAACTGAATACTTCTGAAAAGTATATCGATTTTTACATATATCGCTTTCACTATAATTGTGCTTGGTTCACTAAACACGACAATTTACTGTAGCTGAAATGTGGCAGAAGGCGTACCCCACTTTGACACTAAAATTGCAAAGTAACAAAATGAGATTTCGAGGAAATACCATAAAATGAAATGAGCTAGCATTCTCGAGCACTGTGGTAGCATCTCTTGAAAGCGCAAGCAGCACAATGCACTGGGGTTTGAGTATTCTACACGCGAAATCAAGGACCGCAGCCAGGCGATATGACAAAGCAAAGGCAAGACAATGACTAAACTATATCGATTTCACCTAGTTTTGGATTGAAGATGCTCTCCATGTAGTCTTTGACTGAGAGACGCTTATGTTCGTTCGAATGTTAATTTTTTCTTTTGGATTGATTTTTGTTTGCGTGCATTGCAAGTAGTAAAACTAAAAATTAAAGCTTTGGCTTAATGAAAAAGGTAAAATAAGAGCAAACTTGTTACGCAAACAAGAATTTGTATTTTTTACAATCAGTGTTCTAATTTCGAAAGAAACAAAATTAATTTTGCGCTTTTAAAACTTAAATTTAAACATATAGATATTATACATCTTACATATTTTGCATTATAACGTACGATATTACCTCGTTTTCAAATTAAGAAAATACTATTTCACATATCAATAATTTTAAACAATTGAATAAAGTAGACCACAAAATGATTATTGATTATATTTAGAAAATTTGTAATGAAAATATAAGCTTTAAATGGTATTATGTTAGCTTCATTTACACACTGTATACATTTTCTATTTATACTGGTATTAATTAAAGGTTTCAGGGAATTATTACCACACATAAAAGCCGCAAGGAATATTTGCCCTTTAGGCATTTATGCGTGTGCAGATTGTAGCCAGAAAATATAATTAAATTTATGCGAGCCGAGCACAACATGAGAGCTGTTGACTGCTGCAAAGAGACATGCCCCAAGCGGCATACAAAAAGGGGTGCACGTTTAGGCAAATGAAACTTGCCACTTGCCACTTGCCTCTTGCCGTGGAATGTCTATATTTTTGACACTCAGTATTCAGATTTATCCCGCTGCAAATAAGTGCCGCGCTGGCAACGGGGTAAATATGCTACCAGGAACGAGGCGGGAGGCAGTCAGCATGTGAATTAAAACATGTTCAAGTTATTAACAAGCCCCGAAAGTCGCATTAGTTTTAGCCAGTTACAGCTCTTGTCTTCGTATTTGTTATGCGCGCCTCGACAACCCCCCTCCCCCCTCTGTATGTTGCAGGTTGTACATAACATTTGTTTCTATTTATTTGCACAAAATATTTACATTTGCTGAAATTATGCGGCAAAAACATGGAGGACGCGAGGCAAGGCCAGCAACTACATATTTAACAAGTTTTTAGGCAACATAGAAGACAGTTGCCGTTTCTTTATGCGCTTTGTTGGCGTGGAGGTGGAGGGAGGAGGGTGGGGGAAAGTTGGGGGCGTGGCAAGTTTTTGTATGTCTGTTGACTTCTCGGTGCTGTCATAAAGTTTTCGGGTAAGTAGCACCCCCGGGTGCAGCGACATGCAAACAGTACACAGACGTCGCCATTGCTGTCAGATCCGCCATGTTGAAATACCATCAAAAGTTTTTACTTGAGGTTTTACAGCTAGGGCTTCTACTCTTTTTTCGTACAAGACAAGTTTTAAATGCTGTTTGCATGTCGCGCGGCTGTCAAGCCTTTTGCCCCCGCAAATTGCTGTAATTTCGCGCCTCATTTGCAAGTAGCAGCAAACTATTTATTTAAAAATATTTTAAAGGCTACACGAACTACAGGTTTTCACTAGAAAAGTAATTTCATAAATTTGCCTCCTTTAAAAAATGTATCGAATAAAAAAAGCAGAATTAAACTTCGCCGTTTGCCAGCATTTATTGAAATTATGTATTTAACATATAAAATATTTACTCTAAGATTTTTGTGAAAGAAACCAGAATGAAGTGATTCGAGTAAGTCGAGGTCCACAGACAGAAGTCAATCTTGAATATAAATGAACAATGGTTCAATCAACTGAATGTATAACAAAAACCATTATCAAAGTATATTTAAAGCTTTATCGTACAGATATATGCAATATATGAATATTCAATGTCATCTAGCGAGAAGTTTTGGAACAATTTTCCAAATTTCAACCAAAGATGTGCGGCTGTCATTTATGTGTTAAGTTTCGCAAAAGCGTTATGATTTTCTGACTTTAACTGTGGAGTAACTGAACTGTGTGTGTGGGCGGCTTAAACACAGTCATTAACTTTACACCTGACTAAAAACTGTCTACTGACAGCAGCAACAGCGAATGAAACTCATCGAATTAGCGAGCATGGTGTGAATGTGACTTTGTGCGGCAAGCAGACTTTAAATAGATATTGACATTGCTGAGCGAGAGAGATAGAGAGAGAGAGAGGAAATGGGACAGAGATCGCTACAGATTGAGCAAGTTGATGTGGCAAGTTAGGCATGTGGCATTCATTGTCTGTGACTCGTGTCATGCCTGGCGCTATTTATAAAAGTCAGTGACACAGTAACTTGCTTCTGCCTTGGCCTGCCTATCCTCTAAGCGGAGTATGGCGCTCGTTTTGCCACTTCTAACATTCAGACCTCTGTTCCCCACACGCAACTCTTTTTCCGCTTTGCTAAGCAAGTTCTTTTGTTCCAGTATATATGGTGTATTTATATATATAAAAACAAAACGGAAGAAAAGACTGGCCAAAAAAAATACAGTTTTATATACATGCACGAAGAATTCATGGGTCATATTCCTTTTGTTATCTTTGTTGTTGTGGCTTTTGTTCAGGCTTGCCATGTGGCAAAGCTTTTGCTGCTGCTGCTGCTGCTGCTGACTCGAGCAGATACATGCACTCAGATACATGTGGTATGGATATGTATCTACCCAAGATACTGCTGCTGCACTAGATATATCTCTCTAAGTGTGTGTGTGAGTATCAGTGATGAATGCATTTTGAGTGCAATTTTGTATTCTTATTTGAATTAAATTTGTAAAAGTGGAGCAGTGAAAAAGCATGAGCTTGGCCTAGAAAACTCGACTCGAGGGCTTGACGTACAAGACAATACCTTTAAGTAGTATATTTAAATATTTCAGTTTTTATTACAGCATATTAAATTTTATTTATTATTTACCTTTTTTAATTTCCAATTTTGGATTTTAAAGCAACAAAAATCTGTTTTTGATTAACGTGTTTTCCTTCCTATTTATTTGTCATTACTATGTTCCTTAAATCTTTCTTATCCTATCGTTTAATAACAGTTAAAGTGTTACTACCTTTTCACATGTGCAACCTTTTCAGCAATATAGATATCTGTCAAACTGTAAGCGGTATAAATCCCTACATTTACCCAACTCTTACTTTTCGCTCCTTAATACCCTCGTACATGTATACACTCAACCTTTTTACGCTTTTGACAAAGTTGCCTGCATTGATATTGTTTGTGCCTGAAAGTGAAGAAAAGTGCTGAGCTCAGACACGTTCCCAATAGCTGAGGTTCTGCGTGTCTGCGTTGATATTTTGGGACCGACATTCAAAAGAGTTGTTTCCCAGTAATTTGCCTATTTTCGGCTTAGACGCTCATTTGTCTTGCGCTTTCGACAAACAAATCCGTTCCAAGACCCTGTTTACCGATACTCTAAGACACTTGACAGGCATTGTTGTTTTTTTTCCGTCGAAAACTTACCCTTAAGACATTCATGTCAATTTTGATTAATGGCCGATGTGTCTTGAATTGAAGCCAAAACCTTTACAACTGGCCATTTAAATGCAAATTATCGAGTTAAAAACTTGGCAAAAATCAATCGACGAAATTTAACTCGATAAAAGCCATAAAATGCAGCGACCATTACAAACAGTTGTCTGCTCCGCTGGCAACCCCAATTATTATACAATTGTTTTCTCTCATTCTTTTTTTTAGCCAAAAACAATTGAACTAAAATTATGAGCAACTGCAATTTCAGACAATCGTTAACTGCAATTGAATACTTAGTTTGTAATAATGTTTTTTTCTCTTTTCTAATTACTTGGCAGTTGGTTCCCGGGATTCCACGAGTAGTGGCGGCAACTCTGCTGGCAGTGGGAGCAGCTCTTCGTCTTCCTCAACAACCGCTGGCCCCACCAAGTACCCGGTGCTGGTGTTTGTGCATGGTGAATCGTACGAGTGGAACAGCGGCAATCCATATGATGGCTCTGTGCTGGCCAGCTATGGTCAAATATTGGTGGTAACCATAAATTATCGCCTCGGCGTGCTGGGTAAGTGCTTGCACACTCAAATGCTAATACTAATTGATATGCTGCCTGCCACCATCGACGACTAAGTGCAACGAAACGAGCCAAACGTGTACAACGTCCGATTCACTCTTAAGTCACTGCTGCAAGCGTTGCACTTCCGCTCAACAGCAGCAGCAATGGGGCGAATGCTCATTCAATAATCTGACTAATTTTGTTACAATGTAGTGGAAAAAATGATATAAATCACAGTGGAACTCATGGGACTTAAAATAAATGAAATATTTCGTAGTCTAGCCATAGATAATATTTAATAAACATTATTAAATGAATATATTCTGTATTTTAATAATAAGTTTAAGAAAAAATTGATATTTTTTACAAAAGTTGAAAGGTAGATTCTCATAATAATAATATTTATTTTCTGCAAAATATTAATGATTTCTGTATTTTGTATTTGTAGATCTAATTTTATTAAGTTTAATTTTTTGGTTTGTTGAAAAAAACAACAAGTACAAAAAGTACCCACAGTAAAAATTCAAATGCACTCCATATTAGTGTGACCTCAATTTCTAGAACTGGTAGGCAGATCCACCTACCGGCCCATCATTCAGACCTTTGCCCACTGCTGCTGCTGCTGCTGCTGCGGAAACGGAAGTGCCGACATCATGATTTGCACGCGTGACTGTACACATTTTCACAAGTGTTGCGTCCATGTGTCTGACATTTTAAATAGCTGCGAAAAACACGTCGAGCAGCCAGACTCGATTAAATTTTCATTTGCTGCCATTGATGCAGCTCTAGCTAATCTAATGAATTATGACCGCATCTATTTGCAGGCTTTCTAAATGCGAATACGGATCGCTATTCAAAGCTGCCCGCTAATTATGGTCTGATGGACATAATTGCGGCGTTGCACTGGCTGAAGGAGAATATTGCGGCCTTTGGCGGAGATGCCAACAGCATTACACTTGCCGGGCATGGCACCGGTGCGGCTTGTGTGCATTTTCTCATTTCATCCATGGCCGTGCCCGAAGGTAATTCCAAATCGAAATCGAAATTCCACTCAAAACCCTCATCACTCTTGAACTTCTTCTTCTTCTTCTTAGGACTGCTCTTCAATCGCGCCATGCTCATGTCTGGCTCGGGGCTGGCGCCCTGGTCCCTGGTTAGTAATCCGGCCAAGTATGCCGCAATTGTAGCGCATCATGTTAACTGCGCCTCGGACTTGCCGCACGCCCATCTGATGAAGTGCCTGCGTGAGAAGACACTCGAGCAGCTGCTGAGTGTACCGATACGGCCGCCAGAGTTTGGCTTCGCCTTCGGACCCAGCATCGATGGCGTTGTCATCGATGGCGGCGACTATGTGCCACCAGCACCCGGCTCCCCAGCCGCCCAGGCTCAAGCGCAGGCATCGACTGCCGCTGGCAATGGGCTGGGAGGTGAGGCTGGTATTGCTGCAGCTGGCGGTTGGGGAACGCCAGGTCAATTGGAGAATATCGGTGAGTGGACATTGAAGAGCTTTTCTATTGAGCACTTATAGACTTAAAGACTACAACAATTATTGCTGATATATTGTAGACAAAAGTGTTTAATTAATTCGCATAAAATTTTTAATTAAAGACAATATAAATTTAAATTGCAAAATATATTTCTGAAAATTCAAAATAAATAAGTTCCTTTTAAGTTTAATTTTTTCACTTAATTCAAATGTTAATGTTTTACATGTAATTGACAATATTTCCTATATGCATATACATAAGAGTATTTAAGCTGCGGCTTGTCGAATCTTAACCCAATTCTTATTTACAAATTCTTAATCAACTACATTAAAATCCAATGCGTTTCTGTCATTTCCATTTTGCCGAACCTCTCGACGCTGCTGCTGCTGCTGATATCACTGACGACGACGTGCACTTGTGAACTGCCATGTTTGTTGGCGCCATTAACACGCACACACTCACAACACACAAACACACACACACACACACACACACACTATGCACACCTGTGCGCAAATACGCGTGTGTGTTGGCGTTTTTAATTAATGCAGTATTAATGAGAAAAACAGCCATTAACAAGTTGTCAAGGTAAGTTTTTTGCGGCTTGGTTCGGCTCAGCTCTGCCTCCCCAACGTTGCTTAATTATTTTTGCTTTTAACCACATACCCGCACTCCCACTACTGCAATGGGGTTTGTCCAAAAGTATGCAATGTAATTAATTTAAAGTTTCGACTCTGCCGACTTTTGCGTGCTGTTCAAAGATTTTATCTCGCAGCGGCGAACATTCAAAATGGCGTCAGCTTAGGTAGCGATAAGCTTTGAGCTTACAACACACAGTTGACCGTACTGCACAACACACATAACACACACATACACACACACGGCACACATTCACTTCGTTATTAATTTATGCACATTAGCCATGCAAATGCGCGACTTCGTTTTGCAATACAATTACAACATGCGGGTTTGGGGAAGGGTGCCGTATGCTGGCTTGTGGGCACGTCTTATTGTTTTTGGCACCGCTGCTTGATTTATGCACTTTGTGCTGGCGAATTTCGCATTGTTAATACATATCATTAACAGCTAATTAGCTGCGATTTCATAATTAATGTACAACCGCGCATGTAAAAGCTACAAATCTAACAGGGTTTGAATGCTATCAAAAACCACTCGGTAAGAATATAAAGCAACAATAGAAGAAACGCTATTTTATTAAATAAAAACCAAATTTTTTATCTAAATATAATAAATTAATGGAATTTGTAACAAATATTTAATTTAGTAAATTTTATGAAAAAGAGGTTTTCCACCATAAATTTTGCATTTAATTACAAATTAAGTTATGTTTGTATTTCAAATGACATTTTCAATACATACACAGCATGCATGAAGTTATAAACAAATTAGTGTCACAAGCAACAATAAATTTGATTTTATGCAGAAATAATAAGCACATTTATAAATGGCTAAAGGGAAGAAGGCTGATAATTAATTTATGCGAATTAATGAAATTTAGAAAGATAAGTTAAAGTGCTCAGAAATTAGGATACTTGGAAGTGTCTTATATGATGCCCTAATGAGTGAGAAAAGAAAAAAGTACATTTCAGAGTGATGTTAGTGCTAAATAATTAAATAACGAGAAATAGAAACACCTTGTTACCAGGGAGTTAAATACATAAGATACTTGTTGCCTTACACATATGAACTTAAATAATGTTGTATAGCAGCCAGCCTCTCTGACCATTTCCTTTGCAGCGCTTTGTAAGCTGTCAGTAGCCAAGAGGCTATTAATTCCAAAACTACGACAGAAGTGTAAATATTGCTGTGTGCACACTTAAAAGTAATTTGTTTCGAGGCAACTGAAATGCAGACTCAAAACCATACACATGTCTTCAAATAACTTTAATACAAAGTATACACAAATTGCACACCAGTTGAATATGTTTCTTAGGAATTTCATCAAACACATGCAGAAAGAGAAGAAAATACAAAATTTCGCAAACACATCAAATCAAAGAAATAACAACAAATACCAGAAAATATAACAACAAAAACAGCAGCACAAAAACAAAAACTTCATAAACGCAAATTTGCCAAAATAAATTATGAAGTGCAACTCGAGAAATGTTGAAGTTACTGAAAGATTCCTTTAATTATTGGTGAAAACTACCCACAATTTTCTGAATAGCTCTCGAGTTTTCAAATCCAATTTAAACATTTTTGTTGCAACTTTTAACTGATGAATTAGTTTCGCAAACCTTTTTGACAACATTTTCTTATCATTTCTATATCTAAATTATACAACACGTAACCAAATCGAAGTGGCTGTAGTTTATGGGAGCGAGCAACCCCTTTTTGGCACATCCATAAATTGGAAGATACACGTTCGTACTCACTCACTGCTCATTTACAGATACGACCTGATGGCTGGTGTGACACGTGCCGAATCCTTTTTCAGCTTCAATTCCGGCGACGTACAATATGGCATCGAGGCGGATCGACGTTCCAGAATTTTAAAGGCCTACGTACGCAACACGTACACATTTCATTTGAACGAGATATTCGCCACGATTGTCAATGAATACACGGACTGGGAACGGCCGGTGCAGCATCCAATTAATATCCGGTGAGTAATTGCGTTTGTTTCACGTGAACCCGTTGTTATACCCCCAACCCCTGCCACCCTATTGCCAAACAGGCGGGGTCTGAGCATCGTTTCGCCCTGCGGCTCTGATTGTAGTGCCCCGCCAAATAAATATTTCGTTCTTAATTAAATGCGAGCTGCTACGTTCTTACCTCCTTTTGGACGGGGCTGGTAGCTTTTCAATTAAAGTGGCTTAAGTGAATCTTGATTTCAATCTTTTGGCAGGTGAAATGCAAATTTGTTGCCTGCCTGCCTGCCTGCCAGCCTGAGTTCACTGTCATTCCTTATAAGTAATGATTCAGCTTTAGAGCTCATTGCACTGCATTCAATGTTCAATTCAATTTAATAAAAAATTGCATATATGCAATCATAAATGATGTGCTTTCGAACTTATCAATATTTATGTTTGAGTCTACGCCAAAGTGCAGTCAACAGCAACAACAACAACAACAACATCCATATATATAAATTGACTTTTGTATTGCATTTGCATTTGCTAGCCATTTTATATGTTTGCTGAATTTTCGATGTCATCACGGGTTTATTCATTGAATGCATAATTTAATAAGCATACAATTTTGTAATTTTCTATGAAAAATACAAAAAAAAAGAAAAAAAAATTGATTTCCTTATATTGCGCCCAAATTGTACACATAATATGAATTCTTTTTACCCCAATGCCCGCCTGAGCCATGCAAAAGTTTCAACTGATGTGCAAACGTGCGTTAAGTTGCCTGCAATGAAGCAGCAAACGGTTCACGCTTGATCTCTAGCTGGGTGCTCAATAGGGGCTGCAAATAGGGGGTGTGGTGGGGATGTGGCTGTATCAAAGAGAGTCGTGCGCATAATTCAAATGGATTTTCTAAAAAGTCAACGATAAATGCAATCAATATAAATATTTATAAATGTGAGATTGAGTTTTCAATATGCGCATCGCGTGGCCAGATTAACAAGTTGAATTTTTGATGCCAAATCTAGTTTAAAAAGTATTTTAAAGACTGCTTCAAATTTTTAAATGAACTGTAAAAATGACTGTTGGTATTTAATAAATATTATAAAATTAGATAAATAATGTCTGTGAATAAAAATAAATCAGTTACCATTAAACACAACACACACATTTCAGAATATAATATAAATTTCCAGATTCGTACACCACTCAATAATTCGTACAAAGCTCTTCTGTTATTTAAAAACCGTATTTTTTTTATAAATATTTCCACATGTGGCAACCATTTGTTTTTGTTTTAAATAAGTAATATGTAAATAAAACCTATTCTCGATTACATTCAGTGAATTTTAAGAGTCCCCCACGACTGCGGCAGCAACAATAAAATTTACTGCCATTGACAAGGAAAAATATTTATACATATATTAAACGTACTTTTGTGCTAGCACATAAAATAACATAGAAAGAAATAGCAGGATGCAGCACTAGCTGCTGTCACTGCGGTGCAGCTGAGCAGATACGTATGCAAATGTGGCAAATGGTTTTTATTCAAATATTTCGTCAGTCATTTTGGGGGACGGTGTAAAAGCCAGTAGGAAAAACATAAGAAAGTCAAAAATAAAACAAAGCCAAAAGAATATTTTTCCTAAATAGGCTTAGTAAACGTTGATGGCACTTCAAGGCAGCTGCTTTGTGGGGGCGGCATGGTGGTATACAGTTTAACAGGTAAACAGTGAGTTGTTCAGAGAAAAAGGCACTCAAAGTGGCTTGTTAGTTGTACACTTGAATGCAACTCGATGAGGCAAATGGGTGAAAAATTGCACTACAATAAATTGTTATTTGATTTGAACACTTGCGTCTCTTTCATCCTCTATGTATATGTCTCTCGCAGCGATGAAACACTGGAGGCTTTAAGTGATGCACAGGTGGTGGCTCCAGCAGCTCAAACTGTTGATTTGCATTCTGCAGATCATCGCAACTCGTATTTATATGTCTTTGATTATCAGACACGTTTCGGTGATTATCCGCAGGTGAGTTATAGCACATACATATATTTTAGAGTTCCGATTCATTGCATAGCACCCATTTAAAAATTCAACCTCAACATCCATGCTACTAAATTCGTTTTCATTTATGCAGCGTCAGGGCTGTATTCATGGAGAGGATTTACCATATATCTTTGGTGCACCACTCGTCGGCGGTTTGAATCATTTCACTCGCAACTATACGAAAACCGAAATCAGTCTATCGGAAGTTGTAATGTTCTACTGGTCCAACTTTGTGCGCGCTGGGTAAGTGTTGATTGGGTCTGCGGTCGTAACGACCTCAACTGTGTATATACATTCCACAACAACTACTTTTCCACCACCGCACCCACAATTTACGCACACACATTCAGCAATCCAAATGAGCCAATGGAAACGGAACATGGGAGTCGACAGGAGCGTAGTCGCTACAAGACCATCGAATGGACGGCCTATGAGAGTGTGCATAAGAAATTCTTGAATTTCGGTGAGTAAACTGAGAAACTTTCAAAAGAATTAGCTAATGAGATTTTGAGCAGTGGGAACCCTTTTTAAATTAATGAACAGTTAAAAGGCAAATAATTATACTTTCTAAAAAGTGTCTTTCGGTTTGTTAACCCTTTAGATTATTAACAAACTAAACTTACATAATGAAATCGATTCCCACATAAAATTTGATGCATTGCGTTAGATTTCTGTTCATTTAACAAGCCAAAAAATATGTACAGATTTTCGATAGCTGTGAAAATCGAATTATAATTTCTATTAAATTGTTAGTTGTCCAAGTCGATTTGTTGCATGATCTAGTTTTAATATTGTAACACCTTTAATTGTGCATGTCTTCCGCTCCAAACAGACACTAAGCCGAAATTAAAGAATCATTATCGCGCGCATCGTCTCTCCTTCTGGCTGAATCTAATACCCGATCTGCACAAGCCCGGGGGCGACAACGTGCCCGCCTCGCACCATCAGCTGCACGACGACGACGAGTTGGACAACAACATTGCCAGCGATGCATCCGTGAAACCCCTCAACCCATCCTACACATCGCGGGGTGCCAATGCGGCTGCCATGGGCAACTACACGATATTCACGAATCAGGTCTTTTCGCTGCTGAATCTCAGTTCGCCCTCCTCCTCACTGCAGCGCAATGGCACACGCTACGGCAACGGAAAAATCTATCCGGATGACATGCTCGACGCAGATCATGCTGGCGGTGCAGCAAGTGCCTCACAGGATAGCGATGGATTCGCTGCGTACTCCACAGCGCTGAGTGTAACGATTGCGATTGGTTGCTCGCTGCTGATACTCAATGTGCTTATCTTTGCCGGCGTCTACTATCAGCGAGATAAGACGCGGCTCAGCGAGCCGCGCACACAAACAAAGCTCAAGCGACAGGAGAATGGCCAAATGCCGAATAATATATGCGGCGATCTGGAGACGTTGACGATACACGCGAAAAGCGATCCGGCTACTATATTGTCGCATCATCATGCCATGCAGCATCATCAGCTGCCGCCGCCTGAATTTGCCGATATACCGCATCGTGCACCGCCGCCCCCGAAACATATGAAGTCTTCCATGCAGGATGGTGGACAGGGTGGTGGTGGGGGCGGTGGTATGTTGCCGCCGCCGCATGCGCTGCAGGTGCTGGGCAATCAGTGCGGCACACTGACCAAAAAGAGCTGCATGAAGCAGACACAGGCAGCACAGGCGCAGCAACAGCAGCAACAACACTCGCCCGCACAACAGCAACATGTGGTAACGCATCAGCAACATATGCAGAATCATCATAATCAAAGCATGACCACGGTGCTGACCACATCAGGCGGCCTCATGCCAGTACCCACGCCGCCCACAGTGCCAGTGATTGTGGCCACAACAACGCAGCAGCACTCACAGCAGCAGCAGCAGCAACAGCAACAACAGTCACAGCAGCAACATCCGCTAATGGATGAGTTGCGTGTGTGACATTAATTGACGGTGCGTTTCAAATGTGATCTATAAACAAGGATCTCAAAAGCGCACAGTCCACAAACTGTTTCAAACTTAGTGTGTATGGGTGTGTATGGGTGTGTATGTGTGTGTGTGAGTGAGTGTGTGAGTGAGTGTGTGAGTGAGTGTGTGTGCCTGCTGTTAAATCAACTCTGTTAAATTAGTTACAGAGTTTGCTTTACTTTTGCTGCCAGCTGTGAATGTTAAGCAACTTATGTAAAACGGTTCATTTCGACATACATTTTATTGTAAATAAGAAAAAAGTGAAAAAGATAAGTTTAAATTTTGTCACTTTTACGAAATAGTTATTTGTTTAATTTCCTTTATTTGATTTACATTTTGCATCACTCTTGATTTTCTTACTAGGACCAATTCCCAATTAATTCCTAGCATAACAATCTGATTTTTCTTTTATGGTTTCTCAGAAATTAAATAAAAACTTGTAGCACAACTTTAAACTAAAATTTCAAAGTAATATAAAAATATATATGTACGTATAAAGAAAAACCAATATAAATGTTATTCTTCCAAAGACTGAATTCAAATTGTGTATGTGTGTAAATAATACAAATGCCTAGCTCTTAAAACAAAAAACAATATGGTATAAGCTGTACAACAACAATTAATCCAACAATAAATCTCCCACAAAAATGAAAGCAACCAAATTACTTTGCGGTCTTTTTTTTAAATTTGTGCCATGCACAGACTATTGTTTTAAGATTTCGAGTTTATGTTTAGCTTATTAAAAAGAATACCTCTCAAAATCCGCTTTTAAACCTTGTGTAGCCAACTTCAATAGTTAAAACTTAAATCCTTAAAATCAGAACTGTTGGTAGCAATTATAACAGAGATAAAAAACAAAACGTTATTGCTAATTGTAAGCCTGCAGCTACTTTGTTATGTGACTAACTCAACTACATAAATATTTATATAGCTATTAATATTAAATGCATATACGACTACTGAATACAACAAAAACCAAACAAATTCCATAACGCGCATTGCCAATGAAGGACTTAGGAAATACCCTGTGCCCATATGTTAATTTACTTTGAATTTTTGAGTCCTGTACTTAAATTTCTCTTCTTTGTTAACTTACTAGCAGAAGCGAAAGATTATTTAAATGTGTAAACCAACTTAAAAAATGTAAAAAAAATCTTTAGCTCCTGTAGCTTCTCCTCATCAGCCTGATATTAGGAAATTGTTTCAATGTTAATTGCATTTTCACTGCCATTTCTGCATGCTCATGGGTACAGGGTATAGATGGAAAGAATTACAACTGCAAACAGTTAAAAATTCAATTACACGAAAATATATAAGAGCGAAAAAAATACCATATAGAATGTTCAGTTTTTAATTTTAAGCACCCTATTAACTAGCAAATGTCGAAAATGTAATTATAAATGAAAGTGAGTAGCGAAAAATGGTCATGGAGCGGTTCATTAAAATTAAACAGCGCGAAAATTATAACAATTAAATTTGCGTACATGTGAAAAATAATTGTATATTACATAAAACAAAAGCAACAAAAAACTACAGCAATAACAGAAGAAAAAAAGTATTTAACGGCCGTAAAAACAAAGGATACACTAAATGAAATAAATATGTAAAACTCTATAGCTCTATAGCTTATGTGTATGCGTATATATAGTTAATTGTAACGATGTAAAACTAGCATAAATATAGAAAAACACAAATACCAGAAAAATACCAATATATATAAATATATATATGCATAATTATAGTGTGCCGCATAATTTAAAGAGGTAAAAAAACAAAAAACCAAAAGGATACATGTAATTAAAACATAAATTAATTCAAATTTATGCCATTAGAAATGTGTACGAATGAAAAAGTGCGAAAGAGTTCAGCATTCAAGTCTCAAAAAGAAAACAAATATAGAACAAATTAAACCATAAATAAAAACTGTTAATACCTGTTCAAGAAACAGTTGAAAAAACGACATTTCAGTTGGAAAACAAAATTTGAGTACTAATAAAGTTATAAAAATGTCAAAAATAAACTTTTTCATTTGGGTGCGAAGGAATTACATTACAAACATATATACATATCTTCAAGGACATCGAACAAATTGCTGAGGACGCAAAAAATACAAAGTATGCAAAAGAATCGTAAATAAATGGCTATAACGAGGACTTTAAGGGGCAGTTAAGGCGCTGGGATCAATGCGATACGATGAATGTATGTTTGCTTATATAAAACAAATATGGCTGCACATACACACACACACACACACACATACACATACATGTGCAGCTGTTAACCAAATATGCTGATAGTCGGGGAACTACATAAAAGAGCTGAGAGCCTTATAATGCTCCCATTGATACATAAAAGCAGCAAACGATAGATAAAAGCTGCACACACACTCACGAAAAAAAAACCATTGAAAATAGATTTATTATGCAAATTTGCTAAGGCATAAGTGAATCCCAGACGACTCGCCTTATATACTCTGTAATCAATACATTACTTAGGTAGGGTGGCATTAAAACCCACAGAAATCATTGCCATTGTCGTGGTAGCGACATGGAATTGTGTAGGAGTATATCATGTAGATAGTAATTTTTACAGAGTATTCCTTAGTTTATCACGCTCATTCTCTATTATTATAACTTGCTTTATGGCATGCGTAGTGCAAGGCTTAACTGCTTAATTTGTAAGAACAAAAAAAAGGCATGGAAAGTTAAGAGCAGGCGTGGCTTTGGTCTACTTTAAATGTTTGTCTATACCAAACAGAGTGGGCCAGCGGAGCCTGATACGTTTGCGGAAGTGTGCTCTGTGTAAGGCTTGCATAATTCACATGCGTAATTGAATCAAAAACATTTCGGCTAAATTGCTGGCAGCATCGTTAGCTGCTTTCTAACCATTTTCTTCTTGGCTCTAGATTTGCGTGATTTTTATTAGTTGCGATTTGCAGCCAGCGCAAATCCAATAGAGAAACACACACTCACATGGACTGTGTATAGAAAAAGGCAGTGAGGCATAGCGCAGGCATTTGGCCAATGAATTGAGAACTGGGAACTTGGCACATAATCTCTTTAAGTGCCGACAGTAAGGGCAGGGTGCAAGGATTTTGATTTCAACAAAAGTTGGTCTATTTTTTTTTTGTTTTTTTCTTTTTTGCATGTGTTGTTTCGGTATTATTGCACAGCAGCAGGGCAGCAGGAGCAGCAGCACTGTTAAGAGAAGATGGGCGTAGCATGCTGTGAGTGGGCGGTGAGCTGCCACATGCTGTGCTTAATTTATTAGCACAAGCTTGAAAATTAAATAATAAAAGCCTTGCAAGTGGCTCTGTGCGAATGGAAATTATCACTTTTAATGTTGCCAAAAAGGCCACGACTCGGAACCGACCTTACCGGGGCGTAATGGGCATAGAATAGTTTAGCTGGGCGTGGCGTCAAAGCAAGCTTATTCTCAGCGCTGAAAGTTGATAATTTATGTTGCCAAATCTGTTGGAAATTGCTTTATACGCTAATAAAAGTATTTGCAAAACAAGCAACTTAATTTTAGGTGAGTGAGCGGTCCTGAAATAAATTCCACGAACACACAACCCACCTCCCTTGCCGTGTCAAGTAAATTATCTAATATAAACAGTTACACTAACCGTACAGGAGAACTATCGAGTTCCAACATTAATTCTTTAAGTCCATTTTTATATATTGCATTATATACAATTTCATTTTTTTTTTTGTAAGGAGTACTTGTATTGATTTTTTTATTGAATTCTGCACAAAGGGCTTCTTTATTTATTCCAATATACATTTTTAAAATAGTCAGAATGTATACGTACTATTATATTTGAATCACTTCCTAAATAAAACAAAAGTTATATACTATTTTCTATTCTTATGTACATTATTGAATATTCAATATGTCAGTGACATATGAGAGTATTTGATGTTTCGCATTCAAACAGTTCGCAAAACTTTTTTTGTGGTTCCCAAAAATAAGGAATATCACGCTAAACTCCGTGGCAACGAGTTCTGTCCAGTTAAGAACTTTTTAGTACATTTCATTTTATTGCACATCAGCGATAATCCAAACCAAAATTGAGTGCAGAGTTTTTCACAAGAAATCCACTTTGAGCTCAGAAAAAAATGGTCCGAATCCCACACAAATTTCATGTAGCAAAAACGTAGAAATATTTTAAAATTCCGCACAAATTGCGCAACTTTTAGCTACGCCGTAAAGACTAGACGTATTAAAAAAGTTAAATAGAACTCGTTGCATTAAATCGTAAGCGAAAAAAGGAGCAAAAATAATGTTCCACACATTATACCACTTTGAACGACAAACTTTATTTCAAGCAATTAGTTTGTATTATTTTTTCAGCTCACTTTTATACATATATTTTTTTTATTCATGTATTTGTATTTGTTTTTCAACTTTTTAAATATTTTTATACGTTTTTTCAACAGTCAGGTATACGATTCGATAGAAACTAAAAACTATTTGAGTTCGTGCTCTACGCTTTTTAAATGCCACACAAAAGTTTTATTAGTTGTTGACCAAAATCTCTGGCTGTTGAGTTTACTGCACAAAATGAAAAAAGAAAACAGCTCCTTTGCAAAATCAAGCTTTGTGCATTGCCTTCTCGTTTTTGTAATACTTTTGCCATATAAGTACATACATAGCTAGCACATAGTTATAGTGCCACACATCGAATCCAAATCCACTCACCCACAATTCATTCGGCAACAAAGCCAAACTTTTCAATATGTAATGAATTATATATGTATGCGCAAACCTTTAATCCATTTGTATTAACAATCTTTGAATTCTCAAACAAAATCTCATTATTAGCATACCCTGCACAGATTGCTTACGAATGAATGATTTAGTATTGTAAATATAAGTCAGTGTACTTGGAATATAATTGGTAGTCATATTCCAAATTTAGAGATAAAATGATTTATTTGTTATATTTTAGATGTTATTTGGGTGTAAGGTCTCGGCAAGCTGCATTCGATGGCTGTCAATGTCTCAAACTGAACCGACAAGTGTCGCATGTTGTGATTTCTAATGTTAAGCTACTTTTCATGTACCCCAATAATACATCTTCTGCCCCCAGCAATCCAACTCTCTCTTCAACATCTTGTTGCGCACGAATGCACACAGCAAATCGAAATCAGGCCAAATTCAAAGATGAAGCTGAAGCAACTCATCCCAGTTCTCCTGAGCTGTGGACGACTGTAGAGCGACGCAATTATTCATGTTTCTTATGCGATGACATTGTATAGAAAGTAACCCCCTCTCCTAGTCAAATGCAGCTCGTCCTTGTTGACTTACTAATCCAATAGTGCATCGATTGGCAGCGCCATCTGTTTGCGTTAAGTAACTATATTGAAAGTTTTGAAATAACAACCAGTGCTAAAATACGAAAAAATAACACTTGACGGTAGACTGATTAAAACTCCAAGCAAACCTAGTAACGCAGTTAGGAGAGAACAAATCATATAAAACTGAATGACTCCAAAATTATATGAACTTTATTAGTTCACAAATCCAAAGGGCCTTGCTTGCGAAATCCTGTTTGATCAGTTTAAGTTTGCCTTGTCAGAAATTTACAATATTCTCCCACATAGACAAAGCCATTGACACATATTAGTAACAGAAGATATTGCATTGCCTCAGCAAGAAACCCAACGTCTTATCCCAACTCAAATCACAACTACTCACCTATAACGCCATTATAATTAGTAATAAACACACACACATATATATATATATATATATATATATATAGCTTTTGATTAGGCACTGACTGCAATGGGGAGTTAAAAGCACCTTAAGAGTATGTCAGATGGGCATTAGAAGCACGAAACATGCAACTTAACCGACAACAAGAAACTTCAATTAGAGCGAAACATTTTAATCAGGCCAATAACTGTCTGAAGTGATTGGTGAATGGACACAGAGCTGGGTGTGGGGTCAGTCAACAACGGATGCCTTTATCTGACCAAGTGCAGGCATGTTGCATACTAAAACAAAATTTGCTTGCAAAAACAAAACAGCTTATTCAACTTGAGGCGACCTTCTGTGGTGCAAGATAAAAAAACAGATTTTCATGAACTTTGTTTTAACTTGTTAAACTATTGTTATTATTTTGAAGTATTATCAGGATCAATAGCAGTTTTCATATTGCATTTTGTGAACACCGCCTTGAAACTATGAAGATATTATGGGTTGTTTACAAATCCTAAAATTTCGATTAAGAAGAATTTATTAAGTAAGAAACGAAATCAAGGCGTAAATAATGTTAGACATTACACAAACCTTATAAAATCGTTCTCCTTTTTCAAAACAGCTCACAAAAATGCTTAAGTAACCTTTTGCAGTTTTAATGGAAAAAGTTTTGATGCGTAGCAAAAACGGCTAATTTGATTCTCATTATCCCAAGTAGCGACTTAAATGGGCATTCCAAATCTTGCAGCAAGCCATATATATGTATATATTATGCATATATAGTATATATGTATCCAAAGTAAGGTAATGCATATAATTGAATTTTCATACAACTAAAATGCCTACACAGAGCACGCCAAATGCCTTTGTTACTAGATAAAACACAAAAACAAAAGAACGAACGCGTCTCTGCCAAATTAAAGTGAAATTGAAAAAGTTTTATGAGCTTTTCCTTCTTGTATGCAGCAAGCGGTATGCGGCAAGCGGGGGACATTGAAAGAAAAATATAACACAGCCGCCACCGACGCGTGAAGAAGACAAAGGCGTTGCCCAACGATTTGCCGTTGTCCCAATCCTTGTACATTATGTTTTTGTTGGTGTTGCTGCTGTTACTTCTTTTGTTGTCCTCGCCGCCGCCACTAAATTGCCTTCCTGCGCCAGGATCTGCCCCATAACTTTGTGCAGGTTGCTTAGGTAACAGTTTTATGTAGTTATCCTGCCAAACGTCGCGCAGCCTCGGCCACATCCTCAACTACAGCGACAGCGCCATCAGCGCCTGTAATTGCATAATAATTGCAGCGACTGTGGCAGCTGAATCTTTGGCCCGCCGAACGGCAGCGTCACGCGCTTAAACTAATTTTCCTATAGAATTACTTTGGATGACTTTGGTAATTAATGGCAGCAACGCACAGCAGCAACTTTCTTTATGAATAATAAAAACATCTAACAAGACAAGTAAATGAGGCGAATACCATTTAATATTATTTGCAAGAATGAATTTAACTAAGAAATTTCTTTTACAATTTGCAAAACGTTTCGTAAACTATTATTTAATTTATAAATTAATCAAAAATTTGCTATTCATTTATTTACTTTAAACTGTAATTTACAAATACAATCTCGATTACAAAAAGTCCACACTCTTTATAAAAGTAATTAAGATGAAATTAAAAAAAAAAAAACGGAAAAATATAAAACCAAAGATATAAGAAATCTGGGGGTATCAAAATGTAAAATTTTTCAACATTGTTGTTTGGATGTTTGGTGTGGTCGTCACTTTCCTAATACATATAAAAAATGCGTATATATCCGTATACCTTAATTAAAAATAAGAAATAAGTCATTTAGTCAAGTTTGTGTTTTGACTATCAATTTGAGAAATTAAATAAATGGCTCCCAAATATTTTACTAGAGTAAATAACTCGGGAATGACGTTTATTATTATTACAGTTACTTAACTAACTCTGCGTGCGTTTCTGGAGAGATCCTGGCATCGAATGCTCACAGAACTCACCCCCATTTTCTCTTTGCGCTTTGAATGACTACTCATTGTTTAAAAACGGTGACCACTTCGGGTTTCTTCCTGCTCTCGTCTCTCGGGTTATATTCCCATTCCTACATATATATATGTGGGCTTTTTATTATAACAGTTAATAATATTACAAATATTATGTTCATATAAAGTAATTAATAGTTTATTGTTTATTATTATTTCACATCATGGTCTTTATCATCTTTCTCGTCGTTATCGTCATCTTCTCTTGAGACACGGCTCTCTCAACCTATTCAAAGACTGAACTGCAACTCTCTCGTCTAAACTTCATTTGAGAAACAACTCTCACAACCTATTCCATCAAAGACCAAACGGAGACTGTTTTTCTCGTCGTCATTGCATTTTACACTCGCTCTTGACCGATCGTCTTATTTAAGCACACTCGCCGACTTGCGAATTCGCTCTCGTCGTTGTTCCATTGCTAGTCGTTACTTCTTTGCTCGTCGTTGTTGTCTAGGAATCGTCGTTGTTGTTGTCTACATTCGTCGTTGTTGTTGGGATTAGACAGAAGGCAAAAACCATCCCACATATATATATCTTTTATATTCCGATACAGTCACATACGGAATTTCAATTACGTACTTAAATAATTAATCACATAAATGAAATATGCATCGAGTTCATATATTAGAGGCAATGAGGATTAAAATATCAAAGATTTGTGAGGCCTTAAGCCTCAAGTTTCAATCTTGTAGCGACAGGCAGAAGCTATTTCAGTGACATTTAACACGCTTAGTTTGTCAATTTTTTGTGGGGCTACTTGAGTCAAGCTGCAACTAAGAGGCAAATAAAGCAATTTCGTGCAGTATTTGCTAGCAAAATACTTCAGAGACCAGTAGGAGGAACAACAAGGAGCGACTGCAGGCAAATAAACCGCAGCAAAGACGAGAGACACAAGTGGCAGCCCGGCAAGGATGCTCAGGAGGCAGGCGCATCATTCAATAGTTCCTGCTGCATGGTTGATCGCCATTTTCTCAAAGTTGGCACAACAGCTGCTGAGAGAGTATGAGAGAGAGTGAGAGAGACAGAGAGAGAGAGAGAGAGAAAGAGAGAGAGAGGGAGAGAAGGGCAATACTCAAGTTGGAGCTTAGCTGAAACGAAACTGGGCCAAAAGGATGTATGCAAAAGGATTTGACACTTTTCGGACAGTTTGCCAGCTTGCCAGTTTGCCATAAGAATTACAGATTTATATATATTGTCCCTAAAATGCATTTGAGTTGTAGTTTAAGGGGGCCTGGGCTGCCGACTGAAAGCAGATAAAAGCAAACAAAACTATCGCTATAAATGCTCAATTTTGCGCCAACTCAAAAGGACTTTCGCAGGTTTGCCCCGCTTGCTGTGCGTTTCTTGTGAAAAACTTTAAATTGCAAATTCAACACAACTCTTGTGCAATGCGAGTAGCGAACCGAATTCCAAAGCCAAAAGAATTTACATTTACAAGAAGAATTGCGCAATTTTTCCCAAATAATTCTGCTGCATATGACACAACGAACACAAAAAACATACAAAACAATAAAGGGAACAACAAAGCAAAAAACTTAAAAACTCGTATCTTACATGAAAAAAAATACAAATAGTTTCGCAATTAGGTTATGGGAATGTTAAAAGCCAAAAATATTGTTCAAAGAAAAACTGAAAAATTCATTTGTGGTCTGTATACGTACATATGCAGTTATTATTATGATATTCTCTAAGCAGCCACAAATATGGGCTTACCATTAGGACTTTACTGAAAAATGCACTTTCACTAGTTACTTCATTAGGTTAGAGCTCACTGCTGGCCTTTTGTACATTTTTTTTAATAGACTGCAGTGGTCAAAACAAACACCAATTTACAAAAAATAATTTCATTTAATATTAACGACATGTTCGAAAATATCAAATATTTGCACTGCAAATGGAGTCCACTTATTTCATTTTATTAAGTTTTTATTTGTTGTGGGATTTTACAAAATGCTTTTATTGTGTGCTATGTGTGTTATTATTAATATGGAATATTTATACACTCAACCCAATGAAAATGGGTAAAAAGGGTAAAATGGTTTGTGCAAATACAGTGTCTCGCAGCACAAAAGACTCAGTGTCTAGCAAAAAATGTAATTGCCTGCCATAAACAAATTATCCAATATTTTTCAAAAATTCCAAAGACTGATAGCAGGTACATATATTAACCACCATAATGAATATATGATCTCAATAAACTGGGGTTTCCCCACCTGCTAGGTCGGGTTATGTAAAAAAGTACCTTAATTTATGGTCACATATTATTTTGACCAGGGTCGTTATGGACACCTGGGTGCCATAAAACCTGGATTTTTTTTACGTCTGGTTGAATATTTTCGGTATAAATAGACCAATCCTTCGAAGTCAGTTCAGTTATATCCTGCATCTCGGGTGCAACCAGCCAACAAGGACTATGGGCAAATGGACTACTATTGACCAACGGAATCTCATCCTGGAACACTTCAAGATCGGATATTCACATCGCCAAATAGCTGAAATGGTAAATCTAAGCAAATCAACTGTGACCAACATCATTCGGCGCTTCGTCGACGAGAATCGGATCGGGGACAAGGGCAGAAAGGCACCAAACAAGATTTTCACCGAACAGGAGGAGCGGAGGATCATCAGGAAAATAAGGGAAAATCCCAAGCTATCGGCTCCAAAACTAACTCCACAGGTGGAGAATAAAATGGGGAAAAAGTGCAGTGTGGAAACTGTGCGCCGGGTTCTGGGTAACCATGACTTTAATGCCCGAGTACCACGGAAGAAGCCCTTTATAAGCGCAAAAAATAAAGGTACTAGGATGACGTTCGCCAAAACCCACTTGGACAAGGATTTGGAGTTCTGGAACACAGTCATATTTGCAGATGAGTCCAAATTCAACATTTTTGGCTCGGACGGACGGAATTATGTGTGGCGACAGTCCAATACCGAGCTGAATCCCAAAATCCTAAAGGCAACAGTCAAGCGCGGCGGAGGATGTGTCATGGTATGGGCATGTATCTCGGCAGCCGGCGTCGGAAATTTGGTGTTCATTGACACAACAATGGACAAGAATGTGTACCTCAATATATTAAAGGAAAATTTAATCCAAAGTGCCGAGAAGCTCGGAATCCGACGTACTTTCCGGTTCTATCACGACAACGACCAGGACAACAGGCAAGCATAAGTTCGGATTAGTACAGTCCTGGCTTATCTGGAACTGCCCCCACATGATAATTCCACCGGCCCAGTCTCCAGATTTAAATGTTGTTTAAAATTTGTGGGATCTGCTCAAAAATAACATCCGGAATCACAGATCCGACCTCAAGAATGCTCTGCTGGATGAGGGGAGCAAAATCAGTCCAGAAACAACCCGGAAGCTGATATCTTCCATGAATAACAGGTTAAGGGAAGTTATTAAGGCTAAAGGATACCATACTAAGTATTAACATCCTTATTTAAGTTTTTATACGCCAAATATGTTACTTTTCTAAGACTGAGTCAAATGAGCTTTGACATGCATTTTGGACATGTTTTCAGTTTTTGACTCATTTTAGTTAATTAATTAATATTTTAATAAAAACTAAAGTTTATTTTTCAAACGTGATATACCATAAAACAAATTGGCATTTAAACATTCTGCGTTTGTTTCTTTGTTTAAACTTTATAGCACTTTAAATTTTTTGCTAGACACTGAGTCTTTCGAGTTGTGAGACACTGTATATGCAGAAGTGAACATCTCGACCCCATACAAAATATACATTCTTAATCAGGATCAATAGTCGAGTCTGTTGTAAATAACGTGGCAAAATGAAGAGTCAAACGCAGTTTCTAATTATGGATTATCGTCATTATGCGCGAGTGCGTCTTTACTTGTTGATGAATTGAGAACAACTTATCTTAGGAGAATACAATGCAAAAAGACAACACAATACATGTGTGACCAGATCTTCGATATTAATCGGTATAGCGATACTTAAGTATTAATCGTAGCTGTGATATTCAACCATATTACAACAGAGTCGATATACAGTAGCTATTCGATTTCAAAACAAGCAAGCATTTTTTACATGCATAAATATGCACGTATGTACATGTAAAAGAAATGGACTACAATACCATCGAAAAGAGCGTAAATATATTTGTGTCGTTAAGATTGCCTGAATGTGTGAATGGATGCGTGTATTTATGTATGCATGTATGTTCTTTATGTGTGTATGTATTTATGTATACACGCATGTACATATATGCACGCGTTTGTCGCAAGCAAGGTTGCAAGGTGATTGCAGTTCGGGCTTGTAAATAATGATATGCGCTATTTTAGTTGTTTTTACGGATCAGTATCTGCGACATAAGAAATGAAAGCAATCGCAGACTGGCTTAAATTTGGGGGTGCTAAAGTTTTTGAAGGGAAATAAAACTAGCATAATTTTAACAACTAGGTTCAGGGCATATCGTAGTCGACCTAATTGGACTATAAAACTTACTTGTTTTATCTCAGTTTTTGCTATTTGATTACAGTTGAATGAACAGTTTGCATAAGGTTATTTTGGGCAGGCGGAGGAGAGTCGTATGTATTTCAATGTTTATTTCTGCCATTGTATTATAATTTGTTGTGTTTGTTTAATGTTCATATTAAACAATCAATTATAATCTGTGAGCGCCATTGTAGACAGCTTTTTGTGGGCAACTTTTAAATACCGGTTGTTCAAATTGTTGACAAATTTTTTGCGCAAATAACCAATGCAATTATTTATTCATATTATGCGATTTCAGCTGACGCTGTGTATGTGCAATATTTACTTTATATTAGTATGTATCTTAAACCACATTTTTATGGGATAGTTGGTGAATGTATGTTTATTAAAAAATAAAGCTTGTCATAATTTTGAACACATCAGCAATTTCAGAACTTGCTGCAAACAAATTTGTAATCAATATGAAGTAATTAAATACTCAGTGACAATTAATACATTGCACTTAATAATAGCGTCATTTATCTAAAGAAATTCCAATAGAATGTATTTACAGCAATGCAATAGTATTTCAAATAAATCGAATTTTTTCTTTATTTGAGCGTCATTCCGCTTGTAGATTGACAGGGAGGGGGAGTGCTGAGCTTAGCTCAATGCGTACATTTCAATTAATAGTAAAAATGTCCAGCGAATCAATAAAATATCAATTTATATTCATTGTTCGACACTCCAACAGTTTTGACCATATACCTGGCAACTGCCTTCTGATATACGCTTGTTATTTGGACGACCATTTATGCTGGATTGTTGCATATCAGATGTCAATTGTTTTAATGACATTCGTTTAAAAAAGAAAAATAAAACAGCAGCTGTTGACTTTTGAATGAGTAAAATTTACCAGAGATTCAACTGCCTGCAGTCTATTGGCCAACTTAAAGCTCTTTTAACAATATTAATACGCAACATCAGACTACGAGCAATTCGTTTTTGCATAAATTTTAATGCATCGCATGCAAAATATTTATATGCACATATTTACCCAACGGCCCATTGCACATTTGACCAGTCAAAATGGGAGGGGAGTCGGACAGGGGGATCTTTATAGGCTACGCTTGCCTGGGTCCAGAGACTGGCCAATCCAAAAACTGCACATTGCGCGAGCTATTTATTAAATTTTACTGCCATTTTTGTTCACGATATGCTCTGAACGACTATCGAATGAGCTGTTTTACGGCAAGTTTTGCCAGTTTAAAAATAAATAAGCAATGTATTATAATAGTGAACATATTTTAGGTCTTCTTACGTTTGCATAGCTTTAGGAAATTTTCAAATTATAATTCGAAAAAATGTATTTGTTACCTTGATCTAAATCAAATTTTTTACACATTTTATAAAACTGATTATTCATTAGTGCCTAATAATAATCACTAACCTGGGAAAGAAATATAACAGTAAACATCAATCCCAATATTAAAAATATTATTCTACTGAAAGTTTAAAAGAAAGTCTTTTTTGAATAAAGCTATATAAACACACACATAGCAACACATTATGTTGCACTGTAATGCCGGCAGGCAAAAAGACAACTATTTAGTGACTCGGTTGCTCTACATATTTTAAGGTAATGCCATTCAATGGTAATACTCACACGGTTCACACGGACTATTTTGTTGCGCACTGAGGATGGTCTCCCGAGCCGGACGGCGTTCGGAGGGTCGCTCCATTAAGGCCCTACTTGTGTGTATTTAGTTGTGCGGAAATGCGATGCACACAATTTGTTTGGCTTAAATTATTTATGGACATTGGTAAATAAGTTTCCACCAGGTTTTTGAATACATATGAGTGCATTCATATTATGTGAGGGCACTAAATCTGTCCATAATAAAACTGATTACTACTTTCGTTGTATGTAGCAGATATTTGCGTTAATGACAATAAACGAGCTAAAAATCGCTGTAGTTGGCCAATCTAAGCATCATTGATAATTTAGTTGCAAACAATTAAAATTTTTCTTATGCACGCAAGGAATAAGCTTGCGATAAGCAAACACAAAATGTTTACAACAAATTAAACAAAAACAAAAAATAAGTTGTATACTTTGTGCTGTGTGTTTATGTCCTGTATATATCCTGGCTGGGCAAAAATAAGCAAAGCATTTGCATAATGAGGCTATTATAATTTCAATTAAAATTTTTATCACTCCCCCTATCTCCCCCTCTCTTCTCTACCATTCGTAGGCTCCATGCCTGACTAACGGCACACAAATGCAACTAATAGAGTGAGCCTCCCATTTTTTCTGCTAAAATGTGCGTAGCTGCCACTGGCCAACAAAAAAAAAGAAAAACTACAATCATTGCCCCTGCACATTCGACTTTAATTACATAAATAAATAGAATTATAAGCAGAGCAAAAAAAAAAAAAGCGGAAGGGTCACAAAAAAACAACATTGTTTTGCTTTTTTAACTAGAAATTTATGTTATTGAGTTCATTTTGTGCTTTTGGCAACTGCAAATTAAGTCATATAATAACAAACGTAACAAAAATATCTTAAAGTCAAATAACAAACAAAAACTGACTCATTAAAGTAAAGGAATTTAATATCATCAAATGAGGGGCGCTATCTGATTTCTCACTCTATTAGAAATTCCTTCTTAATTAACTTTTGTGTTTGTTTCCCAAGTGTGAACTCACTAAATTGCACAGTCATAGCTTAAATATACTGGGAAGACTATGAAGAGGTTTCCTAAAAATATAATTATTATTGAACTGTGCGTGCTACCCGAAAAAATATAGTTAAAATAGATTCAATTAATTATTTTATAACTATTTGAAATTCTTGTTTGCCATTTAACCAATGGTAAGTTGTGTCACTCCACTCAATTTACATAATCCTTGCCTGAAATCGAGAAACACATTCAGCTATGGCCCAAAAGGGGAAAAAGTGAAAAAAGGGAAATGGTTGCCGTATATTTAAGCTGCCAGTAGTGTCAATGCAAATGCAAATGCAATAAATTTCTGCAACAGCCACAGAGCAAATAACAGTCACAGTCCAATTCCCAACCAGGCTTGCCCCCTAACCCCCTGCGCACCTCTCTTTCTCTGCCACACCCGTCCTCGCCTCTCCACGCTCTGCCGCTATGTATGCAGCCAAAACTGAGGCACTGCCTGCGCGGCACAAATTTAATGCCAATAAATTTGAATTAGCAGAACGTTGTCTGGGTGCAAAATGTCTGGGCCCTGCGATATTTATGATCGCATACCAAGAAGCCATTGGAGAAGGGTAGATAACGCGGCCGGGACCTCTCGAGCGGTGAGTGTCACAACGCCAACGACACCAATTCAAACTCATCCATACTTATACAACTTAATGAGAAAGACACTGCGAGCAGGTGTCGAACATCTAAGCTTGTTATGCTGTTACTGCTAATTAGTGTTGTTGTCATGTGGTTGGTTAGAGTTTACAGGTTACAGGCTACAGGTAATTGGTGCATGAAAAAGTGGTACAGAAGATGATTATTGAAATTACCGCAGTCAATGTGCCATTGGCAATTGTAACCACTTTCAAATTGAAGAATGGGGAACAGGGCATTTCATTTATTACCTATTTAAAAAGAGAAATCCTGCCTGACTCGGTCTCTGATTTCCTTATACTATACTCTCGCTCAATAAGTGCAAAGCAATGTCCTTTGGGACTCAAGTAACTCAAGGAAGTGTAATCAGAGAACATTACTGCTGCAATATTAAAACTGTCCGCTCAAAAGTATTTTTATTGACATCGAATAAAAACCGACTTGAAAAACGAATTTAACAAGGCAAATGTTTAAGTAAAAAAATGTAAAAAAAAAGCTGAGCTTTTACTGATTGGCTACGTGATGCAGAAAATAGGGAGGGAGATGGACACGAACAGGCAGCTGGAATTACAAAGATGAACCTCAGGGTTAACTTGACGCATTTCTCAACTGCGATTTGCAAAACCATCAGCTGTGTGTAATGAAAAAAGGGCGTACACAAAAAGGACTATGCCACTTCAATATGTTCTACTGGCTGTGAAAAGTGAAGCGTGACTGACACTGACTGGGGCAACATACAATTTTAAATTACTAAGTGAGACTGTCACAAAATATATGGTGGGATTGGGGGGGAATTAAGCGATCTGAAACCGCCAGAGACTCATCAATATAAGTACCATTAGCAGACACATCTAATGACAGCATAAAATGTAAAATGAACTCACATTTTAAATGAACAAGAAATAGACGAGAAGTGGCGGGGGGTATTTTGGTGTGGCAAGCAGGATAGTTTATCATTGTGCTCAACAAGCCTAGCGAAGGATGCCGATTCAGCGAGAACAACGAATGACCGTCAGCAGCAGCAGGCGGCACAAACAAAGAACGATACTGCTGCTGCCCTAGCCTGACTGACTCTCTGGTGATGTGGGGTCCTAGTCTGCTTCATTTATAACCACCAACGAGACGGCAAGGACCCCACCGACGATGCTCAAATGCAAGACCGCAAAACTGTTTTGGTTTTTCTCTTTCTTTGCTTGCATTGAAACTTTACACCCACCTACCACACTCCCCTCACCCTTAACAACAAGAACAACTCGACAGCTGTCATCATGGACAACGAGCAGTGAGTCCTGCCAAATGAAGGGGGAGACGCCTGAGGAGTGCTTCGAGGTGAAGCCAACCAAAAATTGCAGTTCACAGAAGTCCATAGAAAGTAAAAGTTTGTCAGTCAATTTTGTGTTTGACATTTTGCCACGCCCACAAGAGCCTTGGGACCTACTGAGCACCGCTGCCCTCCACCCCAGCCCTCTTCTACCACCAGCTACATAGTTCACTTAGAAAATTCGACGCTAAATTTGTAGAGAAGTGATGCATTAATGGCAAATTCTATTGCACTAGAAACTATATAGAAAAAAATCTTTGCGAAACTATTTGATCAAATTAATTTTACAGTTTGTGTTGGTGAATCCTGGGAACAAATATCATGAAAACTGCTAAGCGCATAATGGGAAAAAATTTGAAATTCAAAATATTACTGCTGAAAATAAATTAAAATAAAAATGTTTAATATTGTGTAATCTAACAAAGCTCCATCTCTTACATACAGAATATAAACTTGACCAATTCAGACTTGAATTCAAATTTGTTAATTGCATTTTTGTATTTTACAATCACAGCGACAAGCATTCCTAAACTTACAATACTAAAATGTATACGACTGAAATCAAATTCGCTTTTCCTCACGTAGTATTTTACCCATTGTGGTGGTGCAGACAGTGGCGTTGCCACACAAAATGAAGACGTCAGTCAGTGAAAACGAGGCATCGCAAGAAAGCGTGAAATTTCAATTTGCCATATTAATAAAGCATGCTGCGAAACAGACAATACTCAAACAGACGCCCACATCGAGAGCAAGCGTATAAATAAGGGAAGGATCCGCCTTGTGCCGGTGGTGCTGCTGGTGGTGGTGGTGGTTTCTCCCAGGAGCAGACTGCATGGCGGCCACAAGGCAACATTGGACTGCATTTCACAGCAGCCACAAGGAACTTACATAGTGCAGCAGCTAGGCAAGCGAGGTGTACGTAGTATTCCCAATGCCACACCCACAATTGAAACAACATCGCAGGGAGCGGAATGCCTGGGTGGATGGTTGGCTTGGTTGCGGCAGTAACATTTCCGTTTCCGCTTGCTTGCGCTGATTGTTTTATATCCTGCCAAAGGACACGCTGCAGTTTGCCGAAATTCACAGACTTGTTTTGCGCTTTCTTGTCCAACCGCTGACTATTTGGCTTGTCTGAGGAGGTTCGCCCAGGATTTCCCATTTGCAGTCGTCCTGGATTTAAACATTGTTGTGGCATTTTATTGCGCTCCTTCGCTCAACATATTTAATCAAAGTGAATTACAAGTGCCACAGACGACATTCGGCGCGCCTCGCCCTCTTTTCCCATTACCATCCCATTTCTATCCCCAAATAATTATATTGTCTACAAGTGATGGTGATGCGAGAAACACATCGCCATATCGATATTATCCATATTATATAATCAAATTTCGTCACGAAACTTGTTAAAAATACTAAGCAAATTTGAGTATAATTTTCCAGTGAGTAACATGAAAATCAAATCTTTGAATTTGCCAGTCAGATCAAAAAGCGTTTCACTTCATAATTAACCGACTCATTTAATGCCAATTGGGGAACGATGGCGTCTCCCTCAGCAAGTTAATTTATGTATTTTTATTTTGCTTTCTATAAATTTACTAAAAATGCTGCTCAGGTTTTATTTTTCTCATTTTCTTTTTGCTTTTGTCTTGGGCAAGTTTGAAGTGGCAACCGTTTTGGTTACCCCACATTTCGTCCTGCCTTTTTTCTTTGCTGTTTAACACTGAGTCATTTGCTTTTTAGCCAAATTACTTTTTTGTGAAAGATGACAAAAGCAAAAGCGCTCGCTCCACCCCATTTTAAACAATAGCCAGCTATAGTCCAACAGAGAAAATCAAAATAAAGAATTGCAATAAAACTTGACCTTTTGCGTCTAGGCTAATAGGCTTTTGGGATAGCAGCAAATTTTTAAGGTACCCGCTCACTGTTTAATTATAAACGGGATTCAATTTCATAATTGAGTAAAACAAGAAAGAACACCTTCACAAAGAACACACCACCAGAGACATGGACTTACACACATATATATATAAATATATAAATATATATATTTGTATATATACATATATATCTATAGGGGTCACAGAAGTCCTGTTAAGTCCGCTATAAACTTTACGACAAAATTGGAACACGCTCTGCAAGGATTTGAAAAAATTTCAAGTACTTCGACTTAGCTTGGCAAGATGTCCCAACTGATAATATAAATTGAAATTTTTTCTATAAAAAGGAACTAGATCATTTTGCATTTTTTTTTTTAATTTGTAAACTGCTCTATAACTTTTTTAATTACTGCTTATTTAAAATGAATAATTTGCTAATTCAAAGATTTGAGTTTCCTTTCCCAAATATGCACTTAAATAAATGAAATAATTGTAGGACATTTTCAAAGCTGTTTAAATTTCTGAAGAATGTTGAGCACCGCTCCGATATCCTCTCAAAAAGCACAAATAAATGTTCAGTTCATGTCCTTATGCTGCTGTCTCTTAAAGTTAGTCCCTCGCACAACAAAAGCTGCAAAATGAGAACGAACAAGAATTTGTCTGCAATTTCAGATTTAAAATAGTTTTGTGCGAAAGAAAATATGAAAAAGAAGCAGAGCTAAAAATCATATGGAGAAGTCCTTGTGGTGCAATAAAAAGCAAAAAATACAAAAACCTAACTTTAACCAAGCCCAACCTATATTATTTATTTGCTGAATGCCCAGATTTGTACTTGTATATATATATTAAGTAAGGCAACTTCAGCTACTTATCTTAACCCCTTGACATTCAATGTACTAAATAGGCAGTGTCAAATTTGAGGAGCGATGTGCTTAAAGTAAGATTAGATTGCCGCCTGACATTGAAAGCAAAGAAAAACGCCGCTCCCCGTCGTTATATGTATATAATTTAATAAGCCTTTTGGGGACCCAGTTTAACAGCATGTAACCAATGTGGAGTTGCCGCTTGCAAGCAGGCCTGACGGCAGCCTAAGCCTATAATTTACAAGGTTTCGGCTCACATTGACTTGCCAGCCTAATTTACATATCTTTGTGCCTGCCCGCTCGCTCTTTCACTCTGCTCAACTCCCCTTTCAACCCATAGATTTTTGCAACTGGAAATTAAAATGCGCGCAAGTGTAATTAAGTACTTGAGCAATACGCAAAATCCTTTAGAATATGGGGGCGCTAAAAAGGGACGCTTTCAAACATTAACCGAAAATGCTTATTGCCATTTCTCACCAGCTCAGTCGACTGTAAATGGGTTAAACTCCGGGGGATTTATGACAATTTTTAATTAACAGCAGCCACGCGCTGCCAAGAGTACTTTTCACTACAAAAACTTATTTTTTGATGGCTCATCAAAATTTTACTTGTTACTGTTAAAAATGTTTGATATTTCATAAAATTTGCCAGTCAAAAGTTGCGCAATTTCAATCGACATTGTTTGAATATTTTCTTCTACATATTTCTGGTTATTGTTGGCACCCTGCAAAAGTTTTATTGATTTGGGTCCACACAACACAACACACACATTTTGTGCTTTGATTGGAAATTGTTATAAAACTGAAAGGCGAGCGAGCAGGTGAAGTTGAACAAGTTAACATCCATCCACAATCAGCCATAATTGATAAATGCAAAAAGTTACACACCCAAGTCGAAAGCCAAAGTACAACATTTCATATCCATTGCCAGCATGTGTTTGCACCACATTTGTGAATGTATGTGACGCAGTGAGGCATGCTGACAATTTTGCCTTAAATCGAGATGTAGCTCTTAGCACAAGCAAATTCGAGATTTGTATGTGTGAGAGTTGGCAGTGCCATATGTATGAACAACAGGGTTCCAGATACTGACACCATCCAAGTCACAAATTAATTTGATATGAAATGAAAATAAATAGGTATCAATAAAAAAAAAACTGGAAATAAATATAAGATAAAATAATTTAATTACATTTATTTTGTACGCTGAAAATATGACATTTTTTTAAACTAATTTAATTTACATTAATTTTAATTACAATATACACAGACTGCGCTTGGTATCTCTACATGAGAAATATTTCAAATTTTTGCAATATCCGCAAAATGGCTGCAATGGCAAAAAGGCTTGATGCACCAATAAGTGTGTAGGTGTGTGGTGTATAAGTTAGTGTGTGTGCTTGACTGCTTTATAATATTTTACATTTTTCGTTGAATATAATAATTTAAGCTATGTGTAAAGTGCTGTATAAACACACAGAGAGTGAGGCAGGGGGACAGCTGCACCCAACCCTTGCATCTCATCTTTTAAAGAAATGAATTAATTTTTGACTTACTTAATTTAAAAATAAACTTATATATTGTTAGACACGACTATTCTTACCTCTTATTATAAAACAAAGATAAATATACAACCTTATACAAACGCTTAAGTCTTTCTAATAGTATAATGAATTTAATTGAAGAGTTTTGCAAGTTTTGTGTCATAATTGATTTAATAATTTCATTTAAAATGTGTTTCTAATCTTAATAATTTTATGTAGTTAATAGGATTTTGGCACTTTGTGCTTAAAAATAGATATGTGCTTTAATTGGAATTGGATTTGAGACTTAGTAGAGAGCTTCCCTTTCGTAAAATGTATCCCAGACGGCGAGTATGGCGGCCTCGGGCAGTGCCATCATTTGCATCTCCTCGCTGATATTGTAACAATTGTGGACTCCATTCGAGGTCAGTTCCACGGGCGTCCACTGGGCTGAGTCTGCGGCCGGACAGTTGGGATCGCTGCTCGCAGCGAAGGCTGTCCACATGCCCACCATGCGCTCAATGGTGCGATATTCCAGCGAGGATTTGTTCAATTTCGTAGCCAGCACATTGTAGAAGAGATAAGATAGCTCATCAGCATGGCAGACACCACGCACTCGGTTACCACAAACTAGACGGCGGTACTGATTGAAATGCGGTGAGTCAAAGTCAAAGCGATACAGATAGGTGGGTGACCCGGGAGCATATGCAAATCGAGCCATGACGGTGCGATGTAGATCGTGCCAGACTTCTCGATGCGAGAATATATGCAGTGCCTCAAAGAGCTCCATACACTGGCGCTGCTCGTCCCCAAAGTAGACATGCTTCAGACGCCGCACCAAATGCTGCACTTGCTCCGGTGTGCTTATTTTGCTCACCTCGCGCGGTATTATATTATCGAAGTGGGTCACGACCCAGGGATCATTGCTCACCAACTGAAAGGAGAACAGTCCCTCAAATGAATTGCCGCCTATGATGATGGGAATGCTATTCCCCCATGCGCTCGCCTGCATCTCCTTGAGCTGCCTGGGCACAACACATTGTTCGCTCTCATATGGTTCAACGGTAGGTCCAAATGCAAAGAGATAGAAGTTCCGCACCTCATCCAGCGTAACAATGTCCTGATCACTTGAAGCTATTTGACGTGCAGGAGCTTTACAGAGGAATTGTAGAACATCCGCGTCCTCCTCGCTGCCCTGGTAGCCCATCTGATGGGCAAGGCGATACCCCCAATTGCGATCCGGCATATCCGCCCAGGCGGATAGCGCGCAGCCCGACTGCAGTATGGCCTTGTGGAAAAGTCCCCGGGTCTGTTCAGTCGTCATCATAATGTGGGTGGAAGCGGCGCCTGCACTCTCTCCCATCAGTGTTATATTATTGGGATCGCCATTGAAGTGCGCAATATTTTCACTGATCCAGCGCAGTGCCAGCACCTGGTCCTTGAGACCAGCATTGCCAGGCACATTCAACTTGGGATCTTTAAGACTGAGAAAACCTGATAAAATAAAATTATAAATAAAATATGAAAAATATATTATATTGAATTCAAAATAAAACTTCAAATTAAATTTAAATTAAAAAATTAAAAATATTTTTAATATATTTATATTTATGTTTATATTTATATTTATATTTATATTCACATTCACCTTTTAGTAACTTAACTACACACATAAAACCAAGTATAACGAAACGATAAGATAAGGAGGGAATGTAAATAAGGCGCAGTCCATCGGTGACGGAGGCAGTGCAGCCCAGTCATAGCGACGAAGAACAAAGAGTACTTTGGCGAATCGGATATTGAGGAGACAACACACAAGATCCGTAATGCATAAGGGACATCTTTTTTCTTTGACCAACCTTTGGTCTTTTCTTTTTTCTTTAACCGGCCTTTGGGTCAGCCTGGCACTTGCAGCTTTTCAATAGCACGCATCTTTAATGAAGGAATTAAGATGCGTGAAAATATGAGTTCTACGGCACTGCACAGAGAAAATAACAAAAGCTAAAAATGCGCAGCAAGTTGAAATAAGAAACAACAGCAAGTTGAACTACAAAAGTTGACAAAAAGTAGGCCAGCTTAAACAACAACACGTCCAAGAAAATCGAGAGAGCGAGAGCAGGAAAACGCACACAAAAATCTCTCTATAACAATAACAATTCACAGCAATCGATTGTACAACAGCTTTGTTTATTACAACGCTCACCAAAACCGTGAAGCGCACAAAAACACAAAAACAAAACATAGCTGTTATCCGCGGACTGTATTTTTTTGAGTTGTTAATCAGAAAATTAACGACAAAAACCAAAAAGAGCACAAGCAGAGGAACACAGTTGAATTATATTAATCAATTAAAATACACGAGATAAAATCACAGAAAAATTCAACCGATCACAGCAAAGGCTAGGACGGGAAGTATAAAATATTTCATTTAAAATGTTAATAATGATTACAAGCTCCTGCAGTCATACAAATATTTTTCAGCTATCGCACATATAAGATAAATGATTCCCACGAATGTAATGTCTTACTAACTCAGATATATTGACAAAGTGCTCATAAATGAAATGAATTTGCTGTAATGAATCCAATGGCAGTTAAGCATAGAATGGCAGTCTGGCGAACCGATTATTGATCGTGACCAACAATACGTATGCAATGCAATGGTATCACAGGGGATTAGCTCACCAAGCGCTCCCAGTCTGTAGTTGATGGTGACCAGCACTACCGGCTGTTTCATAAAGTATTCCGGACTGTAGACATCGCGGGAGGCTTCACCTTTCTGAAAGCCACCGCCATAGATCCACACAATGACGGGTAGCGGCTTCTCCGTCTGCATCCGCTTCGCATACACATTCAGATATAGGCAATTCTCGGAGCCCTCTATTGTACCCAACACCATGTGGCGTTGCAGCGGCTTCTCGCTGTATGTGGTACAATCGCGTACGCCTTTCCACGCCTCCGGCGGCTCTGGTGCACGGAAACGCAGCTCACCCACTGGCGGCTTGGCATAGGGTATACCCTCGAAGGCATAGTAGAACTCTTCATCGTAGAGAGTCTTACGCTTTAGACCCCGAACTTGCCCATATTTCGTCTCCACGACGACTGTTTGGCTGGTGGCTAATCGATACTGTTGTACCCTATGCCCGACGAGTCTAAAGGTATGGGAGGCAGACTAAAGATAACAATTTGTGCCTTGATAAGGGAAATTAAATATACAAAGTACAATGTATCTTGGTGATCTACCAAGTCCCTTTTACCCGCTTTTTTATTACCCTTTGTCTTTACTCACTTGACGGCAATCTGTAGTAGTCTTGGAAATTCGACGTGCACATCCATTTTAATTGCTTTTTTATGCCTTGCTTGTAAATTGTCTTGCTCGAAAAATATAATTATTTTCGAACTTGTCCGGCTTGTTCCAATTCGGTTGACCGGCGCAATGCAACTAATGAAATCGTTCTACGTTACCGGACTTTTTTTGCGAAGCCCAGAGATAAGTCAAGGTTCCACGAACGGGGTTATCGCTCTTTAATTTTGCAACAGATTGTGGCAAGGCACTTAATCACTCAATTTAACGTGACGAAAAGAGAGAGAGAGAGAGAGAGAGAGAGAGAGAGAGAGAAAGAGAGAGGGACATTAGTTTTGTCCTTTATCTCTATAACTTGAAGTTTGTTTTCATTCATTGGTCTGTGTTCATAAGACTGAGATAAATTTAAATTTTAGTTATTAGTTTATTTGGCATACACAGACAATTAGACAATTAGGCAAATGTGCTCAAGTTACATTGCTGTACTCCTCTAATTCCATTCCACAAAAATTGGGAAAAAATGAAGAAATGGGAAATAAAAAGACGGAAATAAAAGCAAACTTTGTATATGCAATTGATAATTTAAATATGTTTGGGTACGATCACCAACCATAAAGTATAGCATACAAAATAATTGAGTACATTTGTACTACACCTGTTATTTATAAAATATAATTGTTTATACTTTTATTGTCATCGTGACACATCAAACCTCTCTCAGCTCACTAAAGTTCATATCATTATGATACACAAGTGATTTATTGGTAATTTAATTTTAGTGTAAATTTAGCAGGTTTTATTTGGCACCGGTTTCTAATCTCGTCGCCCAACAAAAAAGTATACAACTAAAATCCTGCATCGACTGTCCTCTGACTTTCGATCGACCTCCAAAAATCCGATCATTACTCATTTCTGCGGGTAATTTTCTACTCCTTTATGTGTGTCTATTGAGCGTAGGATCTCACCACTTCTTCATTTTTTAGCCACATCTACTTTTATAATATTTAAAAAAGGGGGTTACCAAATAGTCGACTGTTACCATATCCAATGATCACCCGTCGCAACAATCATATAGCATAAAATACAATTGAATTAAACTCTGAGTCTGGTCTCTACTAGATATGTACATATGTACCAAATATGATGTTTACAAAATATATTTATATTCGTCATCGTGACACAGCAGTTCTCGCGCAGTTCACTAAAAATTCGTGTCGTCAGTTTGAAATAAAAAGAGAACGAGAAACTAACATTGGCGCCTTATCTTTTCATTAACAGCGCTCAGCTGGCTTAACAGCTGTTTGTATATATGAATAATTGTGCTTTGGTTTGTTTTGCACGTTGTGCTAAGATGATACTTGCTAGTTTTTAATTTTAAGCGCAATTAAAATTTTAATATCAATTCAAACCAGGTCTTAAGCATCGATGAAAAAGCTAACTAAATATTTTTATTTTTAATTTGGATATTAGAAGAAAAAAATCTTGTGTACCAAGATCCACACTACAATAAAAAAAAATATTTCAAAAATATCGCATTTGATATTTTCAAGGTAATATCCTACTTGCAATTTGTGGGAGATTTAAAAATGTTACGAAATAAAACTAAATGCAAATATAATAACATCGAATATCTACGTTTTTTTTTTATAACAATATAACAAATGATTCCAGTGTAATATTATTTTTGTACTCTATATATTTGATATCCTCAGTATTATTAGCGCAATCTTCTGCTCACTGGCGAAGCGATAACGATATATAAACAATTATATTTTTTCACCAACTATCGTAAAAATATATTGCAGCTATTCTTTTCGCGCCAAACAAACTAATCTCGTACAGCTGTTTAAACAATACACAGAGCTTAACTGTGAGTTATCACTGTGGATTTCAGTTTTCTTATCTGACTACCAACCACCAAAAAATGTTAGTTATCAAAAATATCGAGTGCTGTCTTCCAGCTTTTTTTTATGTGGCATTATTCGTGCGACCAAGCTTGTCGTCGATGTGAGAACTGGGCTTTAGTGTTGAAAGCTCAAAGATTGCGATTTAATTTTATTTACTTTCTTGCCCACAGTAAACGTCTATGTGTCTATATGAATTACTGCCTTGTTATTATTCTATATTCTATAAGCAATAAGTTAATATGAAACAACTTGATATATATTTAGATCGCCTAGCTAGTAAAGTTGTTAACCATTCCCAAATACATATGTTAAGTTTATGCACCACCCAAGTTATTTATATAGTAAATACGTTTTTTTGTATTATATTTCTCCGCGCATTTCTACCATTGTAATAAAACAAGAGTACTGTAATCGAGTGAGCTCGAGTACGATTAACCCTGAACCCAGATGTTAAATATTTTTAGTTTTATTGGAAAATTTCCATTTAAAGGTTTTGCACCAAAATGTGAGCAGATCTGCAAGCGTGCTTTGCCGATAAGCACGTGAATACATGTATACATACTTACATATATACGTACGTACATGCAATCGTGACGGGATAACGGGGGTCTGCAGCATACACACAAAAACAAACAAAAAAACAACACAAAAATGAGATCAATATGAGAATATATTTTCGACTATAACTTGGGTCTTTCTTATCCGATCTTGATGAAATTTTGGCAGTTGGTCAATAATATGCATATGCATATTACGTATTTATAAGAAGATTCTGTCATTCAAATTGTTGCATTTATTGCTATCGGAAATTTAAATGTTTCGATAATCGAGAAATTGAGGCAGTTATCGATAAGATAAAGCAAACTTGATCTGCGCCTGGTATTATATTCCAAATTTGAAGTCTCTAGCTCATATAGTCTCTGAGATCTGCGTGTTCATACGGACGGACGGACGGACGCACAGACATACAGGCGGACAAGGCTATATCGACTCGGCTGTTGACCCTGATCAATAATATATACACTTTATTGTGTCGGAGATGCATCCCTGTTCTTCTTCTCACTGTTACATACATTTGCACAAAACCATTATAACCTTTTTACCCATTTTTACTAGGTTCAGGGTATAATTAAATAGGGCTGCACGAATATAGATAAATAAGTGGTCAGTTAAATCTACTTGCAAGTATAATTACATCTAGTGCACAATACTTGCAATAAAATGAATATATTATTAATTTAAAAGTATAAAATCAATGTTTGAAAACATAAAAATATGTGTGTTACTGCAGCCCTGGTAAGAAATGCAAACATTAAACATTCAAGTCGATCCGCTCGTAGACGGCAGTGTTTCGCGAGCAGAACTGGCGTTGCAATGACGACCAGTTCGATATTTTAACTATAACTATTAGCATCGGACGAAAACAAAGCAGCTATTTTTAGTTGTGTTATATTTTCTGGTTTCCCACATTTTGTTGTTGTTTTGTTTTATACCGTTTTCTATGTTTTCTAGATAAATAAAAAAAACATAGTCGGAACAGAAAAAGGTGCTAAGTTCGCTCATTACGCAGCTGATTCGCTCATTACGCAGCTGAACATGGCGAGGTGAGTAACAGTGTCAATTGTCTGTTCAAGCGGTGCGATCTAATATCGCTTATATCATTCATAGCACTCCCAACATTCTTGTGAAGACTACAAGCGGCCCCATTGTGGGCAAGTGTTGTACGAGCATTTATAATGACACATACACCAGCTTTGAGCGCATTCCATATGCACGTCCCCCACTCGGCGCACTGCGCTTCAAAGCGCCCGAGCCGGTGCAGCCCTGGAAGTCGCCACTGCTCTGCCGGGAGAAGGGCGAAAAACCGTTACAGTTAAATATAAACACAAAGCAAGTCGAGGGCGTTGAGAATTGTCTGTACCTAAATGTATATGTCAAGTCGGTGAGTATATGCGATGTGCGATATAAGAGTGCTTTAATCTAAGGTAACCAGATACTAATCTAAGGCTGGCTGTAATTCATTTGCTAATAACCGAAGTGTCACCAGTCTTTTGACTGACTTTAATCTAAGGTAACCATATGCTAATCTAAGGCTGGCTGTAATTCATTTGTTAATAACCGAAAAGTATCAGCAGTCTTTTGACTGACTTTTGTTGGCCTGTTAAATAGTTTGAAGCTTAATTCGATAACATGAAAAAGCTGCAATTAATTTATTCATAAGAAATTTAAGCAATTTTAAATGAATATAGGGATTTAGAGGGTACGCTAAAATATTAATAAATATTTTTGCTACCTTTCAGTTCGAGACAGAAAATCCGTTGCCGATGATTGTGTTCTTCTTTGGCGGTGGCTTTGAGAAGGGCGATCCCACAAGGGATCTGCACAGTCCCGACTATTTAATGATGCGCGATGTGGTTGTGGTGACGGTGTCGTATCGTGTGGGAGCCTTGGGTTTTCTCAGCCTCGAAGATCCCGCTGCTGGTGTGCCGGGCAATGCGGGTCTCAAAGATCAGCTGATGGCATTGAAATGGATTACACAGAATGCGGCCAGATTCAATGCCGATGCCATGAATGTAACTGCATTTGGGGAAAGTGCTGGCGCCTCATCAGTGCATTATCTAATGATGAATCCCCGCGCTAATGGACTCTTCCAAAAGGCCATTCTGCAGTCGGGCAATGTGCTGTGCTGCTTTGCCCACTGCACAGTGCCCAATACAGCGAGACGTCTTGCAGAAATATTGCAAATGCCGAATCTGAAGCAGGCCACCGATATTAAGATCGTGGAATTTCTACAGAAAGTTTCGGGCGAACAGCTGGTTGAGCCGTATTTTTTGAATGAATCCGATAATCTGAATGATTGTATATATCAATTTGGGCCCGTTGTCGAGCCGTATGCCACCGAGCACTGTGTAATACCCAAACAGCCCAGCGAGATGCTGGCCGATGCCTGGGGCAACAATATACCGCTGTTGATGAGCGGCACCTCCTACGAGGGTCTCGTGATGTACGCTCGTGTACACTTATCGCCTTTTCTACTCACTAGACTCAAGACAGAACCGGAGCATTTGTTGCCGCTAGAGCTGAAGCGGTCGCTGCCCCACACTACAGTTCGCACTCTGGCTAAACGTATACAATTTTTGCATTTTCGGGACAGGTCCTTCGAGCTGGAGCCGGATAGTGTGGCCGCCTATTGCGAGGTGAGTTCAGAATCGACTATATATGAATTAATATATTATTGTAATATCTGTAACCATCGTAGTACACCAGTTACAAGGTCTTCTGGCATCCCATACTACGCACAGCAAACTCACGCCTAAAACACGCCACGGCACCCACATATCTATATCGGTTCGACTTCGATTCGGCCACGTTCAACCACCAGAGATTGAAGTACTGCGGCGATAAGGTTCGTGGCGTATCGCATGTGGATGACCATTCCTATATTTGGTATGGAGATTTCTCCTGGAAGCTGGACAAGCACACCGCAGAGTTCCAAACCATCGAACGCATGGTTGATATACTAACTGCATTCGCCAGCACTTCGGATCCCAACTGCGATAGCGTTAAGTCAAATTTGTCAAAAGGCAACACTTGGGCGCCTTTATCTAAGAAAAATTTCAAGTGCTTGAACATTTCGGAAGACATGAAGGTAATCGATTTACCCGAAATGACCAAGCTGCGAGTTTGGGATACCGTTTACAAGGAGGAAGCATAATTTACCATTAACTTGATTCATAAACAAAATTCAAAAATTTTAATAAATATGAACGAAATTAAAAAATAATCAAACATTGATATAAAATGAATGCAAAATCCATTGTAAATATGTATAATTGTTCTAATCTATAAAGCACTTAAGTAAATTGAATAAAGGCGGTAAAAAAAACAAAAAAAAAGGAATAAATCACAAAAAAAAAGGATAGGGTATTATCATAGTAGTGGTTTTGTAGTTGTTGGCAGCAGCAGCAAAGACTTTTTATTGATTATGAGTTGCTAACGTGTTTGAATTTGGAGCCCTGCGTGTCTTAATATAAATAGCTTATTGTTAGTCTTAATTATATATCCACATTATGTTAAATGCAGTTTGAGCTGCAGCAGCCGGCGTTAGCAGCGCTCTCATTGTTGTTTCGCATTGCTCTAGCTTTTCGATCGGTTTTAGTTAATCTCGTTGTGAAAAGGTTTAGCACGTGGCTTCAAACCTTTAATAAGCAAAGTTTTGATAGAGGGTTTAGCAAGTGGCTTTAAACCTTTAATAAACAAACTGTTCTGGCTTCTAGTCGAAATATATTAAATAAAGTTTATAACGTTGAAATAACAAGGTGTTATTAATTGAAAATAAATCTATAAAAAAGATGATAGCGCAAACGGTAATTTCACAGTAGTGTCTATATAGTATTTAGCCAAATGTGCTATTAAGTTATGTCAACCAAACATACTAAAAATTATCTCGTCTCACAAGTTAAATGTTGTTACATTGTTTTTATTGAGGTGATACTTCGTTCCACATACTTTAATCTTTACGATTTCATTTAAGCACACAGAGCTTATCAGATAGCATGAATTTAATAATAATATGCTTTTGTATTTTCGGGTATTCAGGTAAGATAAGGTTTATAAGGTAGATATGCGGCCAGAGAGAAAACATTGGTGCGTTCCAGCCACTTACTGAGGAATCTTATTCTCTCTCTCTTTCTCTCTCTCTCTCTCTCTCTCTCTCTCTCTCTCTGTCTTTCTCTCTCTTCATCGTGGCTCGCAACATTGAACGCACGCATACATTTTGGTAATTTCATCACGATCGGCAGGGCGCGTTGCTTTATTATACAAAGTTTTGGCTATTTAAAATTAGTGTGTGCCAAACAGAGAATGGAAGCGGATTAGTAAGTAACACACAATATTTATATATATATTCAGTTTGATAAATTAATAACAATAAATATAAACACATTGCAGCAGTGAAACGTTGCCAGTTGTGCAAACCACACACGGAGAAGTGCGTGGTGCGCTGCTCACAACGCTCTATGATGAGTTGTATTATGGATTTGATGGCATACCCTTCGCCCAGCCGCCTGTCGGTGAGCTGCGCTTCAGGGCGCCGAAGGATCTGCAGCCCTGGACAGGTATACGCGACTGCACAGAGCCAAAGGACAAGTGCCTTCAAGTGGTCAGCTTAACACAACAGATCGAAGGCAGCGAGGATTGCCTTTACCTGAACGTTGCCGTGAAGACAGTGAGTTATATATATATTTATATTATAATATAGTTATTTTGATAAATATGTATTTCAATTAGCTACGCAGTGAGAAGCCTTTGCCTGTAATGGTCTATGTGCATGGAGGTGCATTCAAGGGCGGCGATCCTACAAGGCGCTATATGTCGCCAGATTATCTGATGCGCGAACAGGTTGTCTACATCAGCATTGGCTATCGACTGGGACCATTCGGTTTGGATTTTAAATCTGAATTGATTAATCTCTAATTGATTCTCTTATAATGTTCTATTGCGCATAGGTTTTCTGAGCTTTGCGGATCCCAAGCTGGACATACCTGGCAACGCGGCCCTCAAGGACATTGTGATGGCCCTTAAATGGATAAGGGCGAATGTGAGCCGCTTCAATGGCGATGCGAATAACGTAACGCTGTTCGGTCACAGTTCGGGCAGCTGCTGCGTACAATTGCTGATGATGAGTCCACTGGCCGAGGGACTCTTCGACAAGGCCATACTGATGAGCATTTTCATGCCGGAGACGAATAGACAACCTGATGTCGAGTATCTCCTGGCCAAGCATTTGGGCTATACGGGAGAGAACAACGATGCTCAAGTTTTTGACTACTTAAATGGATTAGATGCCAAACTCTTAGTTATGCCAGACTTTCGTACACTCTACGAGCGCCTGCAGTATTCCAATTATCCGCTTTTTATGCCCTGTGTAGAACCCTATGCCACGCCTACTGCCCTGTTGCTGGCCGAGCCGCGTGTGTTGCACCGTAGCGCATGGAGTACCCGCATACCCATAATGTTAGGTTCCACCAGCGGCGAAGGATTAACCAGTCCAATGTATAACATGGAAAAGGAACCAGAAAAGCTATCAGCTCTGAAGAACCGTCCGGAATTCGCGCTGCCCTACTCGATGGTGCGACACTGCGGACGGACCCCGTTTCGCATTTTGGGACAGCGACTGATAAAGAAGTTCTGTGGGGTGCATAGCTCGGAACTGACTGTGTCGCATTATCCTCAAATCGTTGAGCTTTATACGCACAACCTGATGCACTATCAGCAGCGGATAATTAATGCCCGTCTCGCTTATAGCCAGGCTGAGAATTATCTGTATCGCTTCGACTTTGATTCAGAGGATTTTAATTTGTATCGCGTACGCTATTATCCCGAAGGTAGGGGTGTTGTGCATGCTGATGAACTGTGCTATTTATTCAAGTTTCCGGCCAGCTTCAAGCTGGACAAGTCTCGAGCGGAATACAAGACCATCTGTCGCATGTCAGCCATGTTTGCCCACTTTGCCCTCAATTCTAATCCGAATGCGCCACTCACTCAACCACTGGTCAATTGGTTGCCTGTGACAGCAGTTGAACCCACAATGTTATTAAATATCAATGAGGATTTGAAGTTCATACCACAGCCGGAAAGGTGGAAATTAAAGTTCTACGATCAGTTGTACAGAAATGCCGAAATGGAGCTAATTTAGTATAGAATTTGAAAGCTTTGATAAGATAAGATAAGTATATTTTTAAAAACATGTGTATTCCTAGATAATCTATAAATACAATATATATTGATTTTAAATAAAACTATATTTTATACAATTATGGTTATCAACAATTTATTACGCAATAATAACATTTCACCCGGAGTCAGCGAAATACATATTTATATTAAATAAAGAGGTCACCAAACAATAATAAAACTACAAACAACTGATAAATTTATAAAAGATTGAATAAAATATTACACAAATAAGGATAAGATGAATGTCAAGTATTCAAAGTAATATTAAAGTTCGCAAATCTAAAACTATAGCAAAAACAAAATTTTTCAGCAAATATAATACTTTTAAAGGGTATTTAAATTTCTGCCTTTTTTTTGTATTTAATGAACGCGAAATGTGCGATAAAGATAATTGTTGGCCAGCAAGACTGAACGCCTGAGCTTCAGCAACAAGTTCAATTTCTCGCTGTTTAGTTTAGTTAACAAGTGGATCGCACGCAGAGCAGACGACCCAAAGACTGTTTTACATCATGTCGGAGAGGTGTTAATTAATTCATTAACAAATCAAAATAAAGATAATGCTATTGTCATAATTATTATAATTTTAGTTTTGAGATTTGTGAAATTTCGCTGCCCGTGGGACAGATAAGGGGTGCCAAACGTCGCACCCTGTACGATGACGAATATTTCAGTTTCGAGCGTTTGCCATTTGGTCAACCGCCGGTGGGTGAACTGCGTTTCAAGGCGCCCAAGCCGGCGGAGCCGTGGACTGGAGTCTTGGACTGCACGCATTTCGGCGAGAAGCCCGTGCAGCGGTCATTGTTAACGAGAGCCATCGATGGGGCCGAGGACTGTCTCTACTTGAATGTGTATGCCAAACAGGTGACTATCATAAAGAATGACTTTGCTATATTGTTAAAATTGAGTAGCATTCAAATTGCTTCAATATTAACAGCTGAAAACGGAAAAGCCACTGCCAGTTATGGTTTATATATATGGTGGGGCATTTTCCATTGGCGAAGCCACTCGCGAATTATATGCACCCGACTATTTGATGGCCAAAGATGTGGTTTTAGTTACACTAAACTATCGAGTTGATTGTCTAGGTAAGAACCTGATGGCTTATCGCAAGTCATTATTTGACTTGACTTCACTGCGAAAACTAATCAGGTAAAATAAAAACCCATTTGAGGTTTCTATGTATTGTCTGCTTAGGGATTCTACGTACGAGAATTTAATAACATTAAAAATAGTTGATATATCAACAATTTAAACCAATTTCACAGGCGAAAAGTTTATAAAGTGTCCTCCTCTCTCTTTGTCGTTATAGGTTTCCTTAGTCTGAAGGACCCAAGCTTGGAGGTGCCCGGCAATGCTGGTCTTAAGGATCAAGTATTAGCCATCAAATGGGTCAAGCAATACATTTCGCACTTTAATGGCGATGCAAACAACATAACGGTGTTTGGCGAGAGCGCAGGTGGCTGCTCCACCCACTACATGATGTGCACGGAGCAGACTCGGGACCTCTTCCACAAGGCGATTCCCATGTCGGGTACACTGCACAATTACTGGTCCAATACGTTGCCAGCGGATTTCGCCTTTCGTCTGGCCAAGGCTAATGGCTATGAGGGCGAGAATGTCGACAGACAGGTGCTGGAGCATTTGCGTAACGTGGAGCCATATAAACTGGTTGATTATGACCTACTCACCACTGAAGATCGGCGCAACGGACTCATCTATGCGTTTGGACCCACCGTGGAGCCGTATGTGATGGACGACTGTGTGGCGCCTAGATCACAGCTGGAAATGGCACGAAATGCGTGGAGCAACAAGATACCTGTCATGTTGGGTGGCACCTCCTTCGAGGGGCTATTCATGTTTCCGTCCGTAAAGGCCAATATTAAGGCATTGGATAACTTGTTGCAAGATCCACTTCGCATGACGCCGTATGATGTGCGTGTGATTAATACGGAGAAGCAGAATCTGGAGTACAGTCACAAGATGATCAAATTGTACTTTGGTGATGAGACTCCCAGCTCGGCGCAAATGATGAATATGTTGGATGTAAGTACTAAGACCTTTTTTAAAATTTGATTTGGCCCTTGATTTTCAAATTTGGCTTACAATTTTTTTTATTGACAAAAAGAAATTGGTATATTTTAGAGCATGACCAAATGACTTCTAATTTTCAGGCCTCACTATTTATTATCGAGCTCTTATCTTCTTTTTTTTGTAGTACTATTCATATAAGATCTTCTGGCATGGCTTCCATCGTACTCTTCAGGCTCGTTTGGCATATGCTAATAAGGCGCCCACCTATTTCTATCGCTTTGACTTTGATTCACCCGATTTTAACTTCTACCGCCAGAAGTTCTGTGGTGACGAAGTCAAGCAGGGCGTCGCCCATGCCGATGATTTGAGTTATTTGTTCCGCAACTCGCAGTCGTGGAAGCTGGACAAGTCATCCGGCGAATATCGTACCATTCAGCGCCTTGTGGACATTTGGACATCCTTTGCGGCCACTTCCAATCCCAACTGTGACGAAACAGCTCATCTGAACTGGAAACCCGCACAGCAGGAACAACCACAACGCGTGCTCAACATTAGCAATGAGATCGAAATCATTGATCTGCCCGAGCACGAGAAACTTCAGACCTGGGATAGTCTGTATAAAAAGGAACATTTGTACTAAAGTTGTGTACCTAAGTCATAGTTTTGCTAGCTTCACTGTTTCTAGTGTATTACGAAGTCTGTAAATAAATTGCATCAAAATGAATTTGTAATTTTCTGAAATTGTTTGCTTGGCTTTGCGAATTATAAAGTGATAATATTGAGAATTTAAGTGGATTGATTGAGAAATGAGTGAGACTGCCAGGTCTTGTTTATATTATAGTAAGAAGCTGTGTATCTGTTTGTTGAATTAATTACAAAAGCAGCTCGAAGCTAGAAAATAAATAATGATTTAAAATGTAAATTTGTTCGAGCTTATTTGCTCACTTGTAATAATTACGTTCACCCTTGAACTAAGACAATTTTGTATGGAATTTGAGATGGTTTCGTGTCGTGTTTGCTTTCGTGACGCGAAAATATACCCAAATAAATGAAAACATGTGCAGGTAGATTAGAACTCTTTGGTTTGATCGATGTTTAGAATTTGTGTATTTATTTTATTCAGTATACCAACGATGATAAAATTAATTAACTACAAATTATAAAAGTATTTATATATGCATGATTTAAGTTTTTTTTTGGTTGTATATCTCAATTCGTAACTTGACGATGAATTTACTTGACTACATCTCACCACTAAGCAGACAAGATAATGTACATATATAGAATGTATTGTCTGCTTAGTGATTTTATACAGCACATGAACCCAGTAACATCGTTAAGCGTAACTGTGCAATGACTATTATATTATACAATATAATCCATTCGACCTTTAGATCATTAACGTTTAAGTGATGTAACAATTTAGTACAATTTCAGATTATCATAGAAGCTATCCCAGAGTTTCAGTTGCTTCAGTTCCGGCAGTTCAATGAACTCCAAACGTTGTCCTATATTTAGGCACATTGGAGTAGAGGTCGATTCCAGGGCTTCCCAGCTGACTGGTGCCAACTGTGGACCATTTGGATTACTGTTAGCGGCAAATGCCGTCCACATGTCAACGAGACGCTCGATGGTGCGATATTCTGGCGAGGATTTATCAAGTTTACTGGACGGTATGCTGTAGAACAAATAGAAGATATCATCGGCATGGGAAACACCTCGCGCATGGCGGCCACACTGTAGAATGCGATAGCTATTAAAAGTGGGCGAGTCGAAATCGAAGCGATAGAGATAAGTGGGCGTGGTCGGAGCATAGGCGAGTCTGGCGAGCACAGTGCGATGCATGGCATGCCAGAATTGCTTGATGGAGTTCAGTTGAAGGCACTCCTTGAACTCCATGCGACCACGCGTCGCATCATCAAAGGTCATCAACTTGAGGCGTCTAATGAGCTCCTTGAGCTGCGCTGGCGTGCAAATATCACGCACCTCTCTGGGTATCAGGGACTCAAAGGCGCTCAAGAAATAGGTCTGGTCGCGCATTACGAACTGATAGCAGAACAGTCCCTCAAACGAGGTGCCGCCAATGATTGCCGGCAAGGCGTTGCCCCACGCAACGGAGAGTGTCTCCTCTGGCGGTCGGGAGACAACACAACTCTCGCTCACATATGGCTCCACAACTGGTCCAAATGGAAACAGAATATAGTCACGTGTCTCCTCCTGGTTTCGTATCGTTGAGCAGCCGGCTATGTCTCTAGCCGAGGCTCGCTGCAGGAAACGAAACACTTCCTTCTCATTGTCGGTGCCCGTATAGCCCAGCTGAGAGGCCAGACGATGCGGCCAGTTGTGTTTGGGCTCATTGGCCCAGCAGCATAGCGATGAGCCCGACATGAGAATGACCTTGTGGAAGAGTCCTCGCGTCTGCTCGGTGGTCATCATTATCTGAGTCGACGCAGCGCCCGCACTATTGCCCATCAGGGTTATGTTATTTGGATCGCCGTTGAAGTGTGCAATGTTGTCATGTATCCAGCGCAGGGCCATCACCTGATCCTTGAGCCCAGCATTGCCGGGCACATCCAAGTCTCGATCGGAGAGGCTGAGGAAACCTATAAGAATTAATTATTTAAGTTGCATACGAATTGTTATTCTCCTCAATCAAATTTTAGTATATTCTGTGAGCAATCTGTAATCAACTAATTAACTGATACTTTTAAAAAATGTAAAGCGTTGACCCTTGAATTCAGCTCTCAAATACGCATGAATGCTGTCTGATAGTCGACTCGGCTTTTGATGCTAATAAGGAGTAGACATGTGTATGGCTCAAGGGGTTGCACATACTTCCTCCAGCATATTACATTCACTTGCACAACTTTCTAATACACTTTTTTTTACATTTAGAATAGGATCAGGATTTATAAAAATAAGTGTAACAAGTATAACAGCTGTAAGATTGTTCCTAAGCAAACACATTTATAAGACAGTATAAATTAACATATACTTTGTAAAAGGTAGAGATAATAGTATTGGAATTAAACTGTTGTCCCACTGTTGTCAAACAGAGATTGCTATCTAAATACTGATTATTACATTTGACACTTGACACTCTTCGTGTCTGTACACTTACCTAGCGCTCCCAGTCTATAGTTAAGAGTGACCAGAATAACGTTTTTGTGCATAAGGTAATCTGGACTGTATATATCTCGAGTGGCCTCGCCAACTTGAAATCCGCCGCCATAGATAAAAACTATAACTGGCAGCGGTTTCTCTGACTTTAGGTTCTTTGCATACACATTCAGATAGAGGCAATCCTCCGAGCCCTCGACCACATGCATCACGAAATGCTCCTGCATGGGCTTTGCACGTGGGTAAGTACAATCCCTGATGACCTCCCAGGGTTCTGCGGGCTGCGGCGCCCGGAAACGCAGCTCCCCCAGTGGCGGCTTGGCATAGGGTATGCCCTCGAAGGCGAAGTAGAGCTCCTCATCGTAGAGAGTCTTACGCTGCAGTCCGCGCACTCTTCCATTCACTGTTTTGATCACTGTCGTCACCTTGGTGCCCAGATTGTATTGCACGATCTTGTGCCCAATGAGTCTATAATTGGATTAGTGCGAAGCAATAAAACTGCCTTATTAATTGCGTGTCGAATCAGTTGCTCTTATCTTATCGGTGAACTTTTGGTTGGTACTCGACACCGACTTATTAAATCACCTACTTGGTGCCCAACTTTAGCAGATCCGCAACACCCACTTGCAGATTCATGTTGAATGGATATTACGTCCTTGTCCTAATACAGCGAATGCGACGCTTTCACTTCCGTCCCTAGCAATTGACAAGCTGCAACTGATCGTTATACTAGTGTCGGGCAATCTGCTAGTACTCGCATGAGCACTCGCACTCTATGCACAGTAGCAATTGCCTAGGCTGGACAACCCGAGCAAATCTAACTGAATATTTTTGACTGTCTTATCTCAGAAATATTTTTGATTAAATGTAGAGTAGCAAATAATTCAAGTTTTGAAAGCTCTTTTCCTCTGCAAAGACTTGTTGAGATTGATTGATTGATTTAGATTAATAGAAAATGATATCATGCTCTGAACTGAAGGTTCTCTTACTTTTCATATTTATTAAAATCTTTTATAGTTAATATTAATAAATAAATAAAAATAAATATTTTGATCAAATAACTTGCATTCCCATTTCTTTTCCATTTCTTCCACTGAAAATATGCTCGTTTCCCTCAGAGAAAGTAATCGCGAAAGTTCACATTCAAATTTGTTCCGAATAGATCTTCTTTAATCAGAATTTTGGGCAGCATTTGCTTCAATCAATGTTTACTGTACTGCACAGTCAGAATTTATGTTGATGTTATAATCACGAACGACAGAACGCTTATCTATATGGAAGACGCTTTTGTTGTAGCACTTGCTGTGTTTTAATTTTTGATATTGTAGTTGTTCTTATTGAAAACCATATGGCAAGGGGAGCAGGAAAACTTTATTGATAATACTGATTGTACCGGTCGGTGCAACTATGAGTTGTTGTAGACGGCTGTTCGTGTTTAATAACAACGTTTAATGGGCCACTGAAACGCGTTGATATTGTTATTGTAGTTGCTTCTAGTGTTGCTAATTCAGAAATTTAATTATTTCCAAAGTGGATACTCATGAAAGCTCAAGTTAAAAGATCACAATTAACGTTATTTAAGCACACTTAATGTACGCAAATAAAAAAATGTACTCAGATATAATAGTTTTTTGCGATTATAAAATCTATATTTGAATTTTAACTGTAGTTTGAATTCAATTTTTGTTTAGCATCTGAGTTGAATCAATATTTAAATTTAATATGCATTTTTAGTTAAATATTTTTCTTTTATTTTGGCACTGTGCACTGACGCTTGGTTAACAGTGGCCAAACATTTTTGGACTAGGATGAAAGTGAAATATTCGACCCACAATTGGAAGGAAGAAAGTGGGCTATTGTTGCTTGAAACCTTTTTGTTTAACATACATATTTTTTGGAAGCTATGTTTGTATCGTCAAATTATCTCGATCTATTAAGTGGAATTGAAAGCCAAGTTGGCTTTGCCTAAGCTCATTTTAGATTCAGTAATGACATGTTGAAATATCGCCGAATGTGCAATAGAAAAGTTCTTCAGTTGCTGGCCGGAAAGTTGAACTATTCGCAAAGCGTGCAGACGAAGATCGTGGAGCTGCCGCTGGGAAAGGTGAAGGGCAAGCATCAGGTTGGCATCGCTGGCCATGCTTACTACAGCTTTGAGGGCATACCCTTTGGCAAGCCGCCCATTGGACAGTTGCGCTTCCGGCCAACACAGCCGGCTGAACCCTGGTGTGGCAAGGTCCTAGACTGTCTGAAGGAGCGTGATCGACCTGTACAGGTTAACAAGGATACTGGCAAGATAATGGGCAGTGAGGATTGTCTGCACTTAAATGTGTACACCAAGCATGTAAGTTGACAGGGCTTCACTGGCTTCACCGATTCTTCAATTGTCATTCATGTAACCGTTAGACTATCAGTCGGATTTTCGACAAGTCTTTCCATAAGTATCTCTTAGTCGGGCACTTTCGACTTGTATCAGCTCTAACTAATTCTGCGCAGTTTGACAAGCCAAGGCTGCCTGTCCTGGCTTATATTCATGGCGGTGGCTTTTGCACGGGCGGCGCTACCAGAATCAAATACGGTCCCGACTATTTAATGCGTGAGGATTTTGTCTATGTTCAGTTTAGCTATCGCCTGTGTGCGTTGGGTTTCCTTAGTCTGAGTTGTGCCGAACTGGGCGTGCTTGGCAACGCGGGTTTGCATGATCAGCTGCTGGCGTTGCGTTGGATACAGAAATACGTATCCTATTTTAATGGAGATCCGGAGAATGTTACACTCATGGGCACAAGTGCAGGTGCTGGCTCGGTGCACTTTATGATGTGCCTGCCGGAGGCTTGTGGTCTATTTCACCGAGCTATCATTATGTCAGGCTCCATGTTGAGTCCGTGGGTTCAGGTGCCGGATACGAGCACATTATTTTGCCGTCTCGCTCGTCAGAAGGGCTATAATGGCCTGTTGGTTGAGGCGCCTATCTTGGAGTATCTACGTTCGCTACCCGCTGGTGAGGTGGTGCAGCACGATCTGTTTGGCGCAAGGCAATACATTTTCGGGCACCTATATCCGTTTGTGCCTGGACTGGAGCACTACACGACAAATAAGTCGGACGAAGGGCTGCTAAAGCGTCCGTTCCTGGAACTGATGCGTAATGCCTGGTCGAAGCGGGTTCCGTTGCTGATAGGTGCCAACTCGTTCGAGGGCTTGGTCATGTATCCCTACTGCACGTTAAACAATTGTTTGATGATGGATCTGCTCAAGCTGGAGCCGGACTTGGTACTGCCCTACGATTTATATGAGCGGCTCTCGAAGAAAGAACGCGAAGAACGCTCCGTGGAGTTGATTCGCTTTCATTTTGGACCGCGGAACATTGATAAAAACGATGTGATGCAGGTTCTAGACGTAAGTAGAGCAAACCACATTTTTCACCTATTCAAAAGTATTTGTTTGAAAACTCAACAGTTGTGCAAAATATAAAAATGAGCATTTTTTAAGCATAAGAAAAATGTTTGCAATTATAAAATAACATCTTTATGCATATTTATTTTTGCAAAATGATTATATTTTTTTTAAGAAACGTTGTAAAAATAGGAATACCTAATTTTTCTTACCTGCCAGTTGAGCTTTGATTTGTATTTATTGAATTTTTTCTTCAGCTCTTCAGCTATAAGCTATTCTGGCATGGCATTCACCGTGCTGTGCTCTCCCGGTTGGCTTATGCTCAGGCTCCCACCTATGTCTACCGTTTTGACTTTGACTCGCCCGATTATAACTTAATGCGCATCAAGCTGTGCGGGAACGACATCAAGCGGGGAGTTTGCCATGCCGATGAGTTGGGCTACATATTCCCTAGGAGGCGCGCTCTGATGCGGCCCTTGAATACAGCTGAATGTAGGACCATAGGCCGCATGGTTGGAATATTGACGACGTTTGCACGCACGGGGAATCCCAACTGTGCAGAAACGGGGGATCATCAGTGGATGCCGGTGGATAAAAAGGATCCGTTTAAAGCCATGAATATTGGACGGGAAATCGAGTTTCAGTCTCTGCCGGAGAAAAATGGTCTGAAAGTGTGGAATAAGCTTTACGATGATGACAATCGCTTACTGTTTGAGGGATAAAACATTTGTTTTGAATCTATAACAAAATTTTTGAAAAAAAGCAAGCTTCAATATGATTGTGCGTAAAAACTTGAATAAAAATAATAAATAATTATGTTTTTAACATATTGCAAATTTCTTAGTCAATGCATTACAAATATCTAAACAAATTAATAGAGTTTCAAAATTAAATATGAATTTATGAAAAATAGATTAGAAATATTGAATATGGTTAAGTTTGATATTTTAACAGAGTTTTAATATTTCATTCCTCCACTGTGCGCTACTGAAGTGTTTTGTGCTTTAAGCTTTATGCTCAGAGCACTGGGCAAGCTTTTACGGCGACGCCCCGAGAAACGAGAAGCTTTTTAAAAAGTTGCCAGCAAACAACAACCATGTGTTGGTGTTTGTTTACATTGCCGACGCGATCAAGCGCACCCAACCCAACCGAGAGGGAGAGGGGGATGGCGGGCGACCCCCCTTTGGGTGTGAGCAGCCGGCAATTGGCATACTTCAGCTAACAGTTAAAAATACTCCAACTTTGTGTTTGTTAAACAGCTCTGGAAAAGTTGCTAAAATGTTCCGAATCGCTTGCAGTTTATGGTGGGCTTTTGGTAAATCAATTGATTAATTATGCAGTCGCCTTGGGCACGTCGATAAGTAGTTGTAGTATCAGAAGTAGTGCCATATCTAGCAAGCGCCCCCCACTCGATATCTCCAGTTGTAGCTGTCTATGTGTACATAAATACGTATACATACATCAGTATGCCGCACTTGAAAAAAAAAACTTTTTGTTGTTGTTGGCATCTTTTTGTTGCTATTTTTTTCATGCCGCTTTTTGTTTTTGTATTTTGTTGATATTTTATTGTGTTGTTCTCGCTTTTTACTCTACGATGTGTATGTGTAAATATATATGATATTTTTTTCTTTCTTCCACTTGTTTCGCTTGTTTTGTGCGCCAGACTCGTCGACAACTGAACTCAATACGAATATCAAAAAAGTTTTTAATTTCAGTTTCGGTTTAGTGCTGGCGCGTTAAAGTCTACAGATCGGTGAAAAGGAAAGAATTTATAGATACTTGTCGATCGTATATGTTTTGTTGTTGTTTGCTCTCAGAATGAACAAAAACCTCGGCTTTGTGGAGCGTATTCGATGGCGCTTAAAGTGAGTGTGTCTCTGATCCCCCAATTTATCAAAATTAATTTATTTTAATATTAGTTAGATTACTGTGTAGTTCAAGTGTCATTCTCCATTGTTCAGAGTATTCAAGTTATTACTCATTTGGACGCATGACTTAGCTTTTTGGGGCTTCATACATTCAATGAGCTAATCAATATTTACAATTGTAAGCAGCTATTTTTGTGAAATATGATGCCAACACTTTGATGACCAATGGATACAAGTATTTATCTATATATATATATCATAAGTTTGAAGTGCTATTATTTCGGTATTACTTGCAAGTGACTAAGTAATGTTTAGATAAGTTAATAAATTACAAAGTTTATTTATTAAAAAATTCATATTTTTTTTAAGTTTATATCTTCTACTTTTAAAAATTACTCATTGCGTAAATATATATATACGTACAGAATTCTAAAGTCATTAAAAGCTAAAAAACTAAGCACAAACGTATTATTTTGACTTTATCAGCACGCGGATTTAGGAATGGAAAATTATTTTGTTTATTTTTTTTTTAATGGCTGCAGTGCAGTGATATCAGAAACAACACTAAGGAAACCCTTGACTTTAGACCAGAAAAAAATAAACAAAACAAACCAAATGGTAAAATGAATTTATATTTAAATAATTGTACACAATTACAATAATAATATTATAAAGGTAATTAATAGACGACCATCAAATTAAAAAATTGACATAATATACATAATATTGTCATGAAAAGTTTTCTGCTTATACGCAATATAGATATACACATAATATAGATTTTGCCACTGTTTATCGTAAATCAATAAAGTTTTTATGTTAACCATAAAAATGTCACATAATTCCTTAATTTATGCTACTCAATCGATATTATTTTCATATATGCGCTGCCTATTTATCTCTTAATCAGTTTAATGTTTAATGGGTAGCATATTTCTCTCTTTACGACCTTTCATTAACGCATAGTTTGCCATCATGTCCACATGTACATATATAAGCACAAATTTGGTTACATAGACAAATCTTCTGTTTGGCTGTTTTTATTATTATTATTACTTGTTATCTTATATACTTAGAATTCACTGCACAGCATTTATGTAGTATACATTATTATAATTGTTCCCTAAGTATGCCAAAAGCATTGTATTTCAATGGGAATGAGCCGATATCGCTTTGAAAATTATATTTGTAGGCTAATCAGACACAGCCCAGCTACAAAGACCTTCATGACTTTCGTGCTTGCGTTTCACGCTCCCATTATCTCATCATTATCACATTTATGCTATATAGTATCGTTGGTCATAAGTCGCTTGTTGGCAATTGAATTTTCAAAATAATACATCGTCAATTAAGAAATTAACTTTTTAGCACGCAATTTATTAAATAATCGTTACTTATTTTTTTCAAGTTCAATTAAATATAATAATTATTGAACAAATGTAATTTAAAATCGAAGGTAGTTCGTTCAAAGCTAGACCTACTTGGGACTCACAACAGGCTCACCCTACGATGGGTCCCGGGTCACAGGGACATAGCGGGAAACGAGGCGGCTGACAAGCAAGCAAGAATGGGGGCAGGAAGGCCCCTAACAGGACCAGAACCGTATTGTGGCATAGGGAGACACACCATACGACTGGAACTTAGAAACGAGGAGAGACAGAGACGGTAACAGAGCTGGTCAGAGGCAGTAGGACTCCGACAAGCCAGATGTCTCCTAGGTGGTTATAATCTTGTACGATTTAAACAAATTATAACCATGGGAAAGAACAGGCTTAGGATACTTACCTTACCTTACCTTAACTAGAAGAAGATGCAGCATCCTAGGGCCGCATGTTTTGAATTGCAAAGACATAGAAGACCTCAACCCAACAAAGATCCTCACGTTCGTAAGGGAGTTGGGGCTGATGGAAGAGCTATAGGCTCAGAAGGGGGCACAATAGATCAAATAGGTCGCTGCGCATTTTCCCCCCCAATAATAATAAGAAATATAATAATAATATATATATATATATATAAATGCAAATGTATATATATATATACAAATGTATATAAATATATATAGAGAGAGAGATAGCCTTTGTGACATTACTATCACAATTATTTGCATGCGAATAGGCATATTTAGTAAATAATCTTTGTAATCTATATTTGCATGCTTTGTGTTCGGTGATAACTGTGGCTTGTCCACGGGACACAGTGGAACATGAAGTGGATTCACAATTGAGGGCTAATACTTGAATAGCAGTTGAGTGCATTGTTGCGTGACCGGCTAGCTTGTTAGTTGGTGTTCATTTATCACTGACAGACGTGCCCAGCTGACTGTGGTCCATGCAACACAGCTAACTGTGAAGAACTGAAACTGTTGTATATTTATTGACCTGACGTTATAGTAAACAGCAGCTGCCGCATCAGCAAAATAATTTCAATTTAATGCTAATTAAAGCACGTAACAATGTTCTTGACGAAAGTGGTCGACTAAAAGATATCCTGTAGCTTAAGTTGAATATGTAGACTCGAATAGTTAAAATGGACTACTCATGAAAATATTATCATCAGAATATAAGAGTTAATATCTATATATATATATATGTATACCTTAAGGGATGAGACTGCTTCTGTCTGTCAAAATATACCTCTTTTTTCGCACATTTTATAAATACAGGGAATCTTAATTAACATGCATTCAGAGACGATACAAATTACATATTAACTAGCTCGGTACATTTATATGGAGATTTGTATGCCTATCCAGTCCACTATTATTATGGTAATTTCCATTTTGCATTTTACAGAACCATCGAGCATAAAGTCCAACAATATCGCCAGACCACAAACGAATCGGTCATTGCCGACACCGAATATGGTAAAGTGCGGGGCGTTAAGCGCTTCTCCATCTACGATGTGCCCTACTTCAGCTTCGAGGGCATACCCTATGCTCAGCCGCCCGTTGGGGAGTTGCGTTTTCGGGCGCCGCAGCGACCCACGCCCTGGGAGGGTGTCCGGGATTGCACTCAGGCCAAGGATAAACCGGTGCAGGTGCAGTTTATCTATGACAGGATGGAAGGCAGTGAGGATTGCCTCTACCTTAATGTCTATACGAATAATGTGAGCTAATTAATACATAAAATCTGGCTTTCGAAATCGAAATAACTAATAACGTAAATAACTTAAATAACAGGTGAGTCCAGCCAAGCCACGTCCTGTCATGGTCTGGATACATGGCGGTGGTTTTATCATAGGCGAGGCCAATCGTGAGTTCTACGGTCCGGACTATTTTATCAAAGAGGATGTTGTGCTGGTGACTATACAATATCGCTTGGGTGCTCTAGGTAAGTCGTGGCATATCTATCTATCTGTCCAGTTATATAGTATTATATTAATTTGTTACCATTTAAGAATCTCTGCATATACTTATATTTAATATTATATTAAGTTATTACCATTTAAGGCTCTATCCAGGCATTTGTAAAATTACATCATCATCATTTCAAGTTTAATTATAATTTAATTATTAATAACATATTATTTATTATAATAAAATATTTAATTATAAAGACATATTATAACATAATTAATAACATAATATTTGGCAAGTAATATTGTGTGATTTACAGAAACTCGAGATCACAGTAAATTGCATAGTCTTCTTGTTCCCTGAATTTAATCATATTTAATATCTATTCCTACAGGCTTTCTTAGCTTAAAGACACCCGGTTTGAATGTGCCCGGCAATGCTGGTCTCAAAGATCAGGTGATGGCACTCAAATGGATCAAGAACAATTGTGCTCGCTTCGGTGGTGATCCGGATTGCATTACGGTATTTGGTCAGAGTGCGGGTGGTGCCTCCACCCATTATATGATGCTGACGGAGCAGACACAGGGCCTCTTTCACCGGGGCATCCTGCAGTCCGGCAGCGTCATTGCGCCCTGGGCCTTCACTGAGGATATTACGGGGCGCGCTTACACCATTGCCAAGCTGGCGGGCTACAAGGGCGAGAACAATGAAAAGGATGTGCTGCAGTTTTTGCAAACTGTGAAGGCCAGAGATCTGCTAAGATTGGAGGAGAAAGTGCTGACGCCGGAGGAGCATGCAAAAAAGGTGATGTTCCCCTTTGGACCCACCCTGGAGCCATATGCGACGCCCGAATGTGTTGTGCCAAAGCATCCACGTGAAATGATGAAGACCGCTTGGAGTAACTCGATACCAATGATGATAGGCTATACCTCATATGAGGGACTGTTGTGGGTGCCAGGTAAGTGCCTTCCGATGCCTTGATATAGTCCTATTTAACACCGCGTCCTTGCAGAGATCAAACAGATGCCACAGGTGGTGCAGCAACTGGATACAGGCACTGTATTCGTGCCACGTGAGCTTGCGGAAATCAACAGCGAGAAAGTCGAAGGATGGGGCAAGATGATACGCAGTGCTCATGTGACGGATGAAAAGGCAACGCCAGATAATTATTTGGATGTGAGTTGAGTTGCAAAACAATTAGACATATTTCCAAGAATCTTGATTCTAAAAAAAACATTTGTTAAGCTCGACAGAAATAGAAACTCTGCATGAATCAGAGTTTATAGAAGATGGCATAATAGATGTAACTAAATCTAGGTTATTACCACCAACGATAATAAAATTTAGAATACTGAATATGTACTTTTGCTATGATATTCCTTAGAAGCTACTTTATACCAAAAGATTAATTAAGAAATATTTTTTTTATAGCTGTAATAAATGAATAACTCTACAGTTTTTCTAAATTAAGATTTTAGCTTAGAGCAAGATATAGCCTATTACTTTTCTTATAATAATAATAATATAATAATAAAAAGTCAATATTTCTTTTGATTTGTGTAACAGCTTAGGTTTAAAGAGAAGCAGTGAATATAAGTTTTGTAAATCTTAACAGTCCCGTGTACAGTTGTAAATATGCTCGAGTTTTAAAAATGCAAAGTATTTGAAGACTAAAAAAAATATATATTTAATATTAATATATAATATTAAATTAAAATTTAATAATAATTATAGTAAGCAATATCTGAATACTTATGGTCTATTACGGTTATAGTTTCTCAAGCTCTCTCTTTCTCTCTCTATATTTCTCTCTTTCCTTCTCTGGTAGCTGTGCACCATGGTCTACTTTGGGTTCCCTGCCCTGAGAGTGGTTCGTTCTCGACATGCCTATGCGGCTGGTTCGCCTGTTTATTTCTATCGCTATGATTTCGATTCGGATGAGCTGATGAACCCATATGTAATCATGCGCTTGGGGCGTGGCGTGAAGGGCGTCAGTCATTCGGATGATTTGACATATCAGTTCACCTGTCTCCTGTCGCGTCGCCTTCCCAAGGATAGTCGCGAATATCGTAATATTGAGCGGACGGTGGGCATTTGGACGCAGTTTGCGGCAAGCGGTAATCCACACAGCTCCAAGATCAATGGCATGGACATGATCACCTGGGATCCAGTGCGCAAGAGTGACGAGAGCATCAAGTGCTTGAATATTAGCGATGAGCTGAAATTTATGGAGTTGCCCGAGTGGTCTAAAATAAAGATCTGGGAGAGTCTATTCGACAATAATAGGGACCTGCTTTATTGAATGTAAAATTTGAAATCATTTCCGATTATGAATTTGCACATAAGTCTAACTATCTTAAATGAATCTTATTAAATTATTTGTATTCGGTGTTTGTGATAATATCAAAATGTATATAACTTTAAAACAAAATAGGCTTTTTCAGCTTATTCAGTAGTAACCTAAAATGAATTGTAATTATAAATTTTATAGCCGACTCCGATAAAAAATAGAGAAAAAATTCAAATGGCTGCCTCCCGTCGCTTAAGTCGCGAGCTGAGCGATATCCTTGCTTCGAAATCGAATATCCTTCGCAATATTGAGGTATCAGATGAGTCCTTGCTGCTGTGGACTGGCCTGCTGGTACCGGAGAAGGCACCCTACAACAAGGGTGCTTTTCAAATTGAGATAAGTTTCCCTCCACAGTATCCCTTTATGCCACCAAAGATTGTCTTCAAGACTCCAATCTATCATCCCAATGTCGATGAGAAGGGTCAGGTGTGCCTCTCAATTATTGCAGTAGACAATTGGAAGCCCACAACGCGCACTGAGAATGTTTTTCAGGCTCTAATTGACCTTGTCCATAATCCACAGCCTGAGCATCCATTGCGTTCCGATTTGGCGGAAGAGTTTATCAAAGAGCACAAAACATTCATGAAGACGGCAGAGTCTTTCACTAGAAAGAACGCCGAAAAGCGTCCCTAGAAGGGGTATGCCTGCAACAAAACTGACATATTTGAAAGCCATATTATATAATCATACCAAATTTGAATAAATATATTATTTGAAATTAGTTTCACAAAGCCTTAGGTAAGCTAAAATGTGTTCCACTTATCCAGTTATTTATAGGGCAGGCTGCTGGCAGCATAGCTATTAAATTATTCACAGCTGACGGACTGCAACTCGGACTGTTACCCGTTGTTCATTGTGCGGCACGGAATTTGCTAATGGGAGTTATCCAAAATTTATTAACACACTTTGTGACCATTTGTGCGATGAGACATGCTACTCTTTGTCACATTGTTAATTCATTTAAAAGTTAATTATATAATTAGAGTAAAGTTATTCAGACTATTGAGACTCATTTAAATGTACAAAATACGATTTATGGTGCACATTATAATTGTTATTTAGCATACTTTAATTGTTCTACAATTTTAGTTTTATATTAAATATAAATGGGTTTGTATTTTATCCGAGTCTATAAAAATCTACACTCATAGCATATTATGCTTATTATACAATTCTTGCTAATCGAATATTATCAATTACATTTGCACAATTTTGTCGATAAGATATCGATGAGAAATTACCGATTAGCTACAATATATGTATAAATCATATCAAATAATAAAGCAACAATTAAATTTTGATTTGATTAAATGACAGTAAACGCAATGAAATAGTCTAATCTATATTATTGAATAAATTTGAGTGCTTTGCCTAAAATTTGAGAGTTCCGAAATTTGTAAGATATTATTCAATAGATGGGCACTTAGATCGATACTTATCTTCCTACATTAATGTTTAATTAATGTTTTAATGGATTTGCTAAGTGGATTAGCAGTCTAATTTATATCTTATCTAGCAAATGAATATGAATATCGCCTTTCAATAACTGTAATTGCCTTTATTAATGATGTATTGTATCATTTTGTACATGTACATAATATTACTATAATAATATACGTAACACTTGCATGACAATAGTTATATGGTATGTAATTTAGCTATAACTCAAATAATAGCTCTATGGAAACACTAGTGCAGCTAATCGGCTCTATCAACTTTTTCCACGTAATTTGTAATCATATAAAATGTAAGGTATAATTTAATTAGTTTATATAAAAATAGTTTCCGGTTAAAAGGTAATATTTGCATATGTTATTGTTTAATAACAAATAATAACTTAACACCTTTCACATCTATATTTTGCCTAAGGCTTAATAAATAAAACAATGTTTCAATATATAAATTAATATTTGACGATAATTCAAATGTAAAAATAATAACAATATAAAACTAATATGATTACCAGTTGGCACTCAAAATATCAGCAAGCTGTTGATTAACACGCCTAAAACAACGAAACAACAAACGTTACACAGACGCACTGTGTGTGTGTGTGACAATATAAGAGCTGCAACTTGTACAAAGGCACAAAAAGTAATGTACAAAATAAAATAACTTCAAACCGAAAGTCAAACATACAGCAAACAAAAACAAAACAAAAAATAAAAGTAAATGCTGTTGAAACTATTTTGTGTGCATACACAAATTTGTTTGTGTGAATGTGTGTGTGTGTGTGCACATGCTATAAACAATAAACAAAGGCAACAACAAAAACGATAACGTTTAAACAAAACAACGGCGCCCAGCACAGCCAGCAAGCGAACTCACTCGAGCAGACAATGCCATGGGCATTTGAGTGCGAAACAAGGCAGCACACACAGACACACACACACAGAATATCACTCATACGCCAGTCAGGCCGGGCAAGAGTAAATGAGTGGAAACCCCATGTAAAAGTGTACAAATGTGTGTGTGTGTGTGTGTATGCTTGATGTGTGGCCGTACGTACGTACGTCCGAGCGCTGAGCGTCAAGCGACGACGCCGCGTCCGTCGACCACTAAACTTAGCCGGCGCCTATTTCAAATGTTTCAGTAGACGCGCAACCCCTGAGTAAAACGCAACTCAAGCCTAAGGTCTCAAAGCCAGCCTCAAAATAAATAAAAAGCATCGAAAAGCAACGCATTCAATTAAAAAGAACATCGCGAATGCAACGCGACTTCAATTACCGGCAACAAGTGAAACGTGTTGAGTTGAGTGCTTCTAAATCTCAAAATAAGAACGTAAATAATATATATACGATTTAAATCAACTTTTACGTCCCTGAGGAAAAGGACAAACGACTACAAAAAAAAAAATCAATCAAAATATTGCTAGTTAAAGCCTGCGAAAAGGGCACGTTGCGCATACGCCGCGTGGGTGTATCTTTTTTTCTCATATGTTTGCCACTTGAAACAATTTGGCCTTGTCGTGTTGATTTTTACTGTGATATAAAACAACTTGTGAATTTTTACTGCCCCTGCGAGTGGGTGTGTTTCCGTGTGTGTGTGTGTGTGTGTGTGTGTGTATATACAACTCAGGCAGAAAGGAATCGAATTGCGCCGCGCTTTGCGGTACTGCGGAACCGCAGCAACATGTCATTTGATATTGCCATTGCCGATCAGATGCGTATCGCATTAAAGTAAGTGGCAGCGATATTCAAGTACAATTTATTTACTATACTCCAAACGATAGGACGTTGGTTCTCATGGAATATAATCAAATTTAAGAACTAATTTAGATTATTCATGGTAGAAACATTTAAAGCTAATATAATCTTAGTAAGTAAATTTGACGCTTCACTTATATACATAAGGTTAATAATAAAAATAAATAACCATGTATAACTTAATAATTTAAATATTAGACATTTTTATTAATTAAATGACCAAATTTAAATTTAATTTAAAATAAAATTTAAGCTTAATAACATTCATTGTTTGATTTATTTTGATCACAGTTTATTACAATTTCTTAACATATATTTGAATTATATTTGCATTGAATTCTGGTGTACAAATTTTCATTTTATTTTTACGGTTCTAATATAATTTTTTCGAATAGAAATCTAGGTCAAATTCATTAAGTAAAACTGTCTGAGGTTGCATCGAGCAAATCAAGCAAATCAGTTCTCTATAATTAGAAATGGCTGAGAATTGACCTATATGACATTTGCTATCGATTCACAAACAAAAAAATGATTATCACACCCTACAAAAAACCTACTTAGAGTTCAAATTCTGATTCTGACTCAGTAATGTGCCCACTTCTTATCGCAGGGGCTTAAAAATGGAAAGTAAAAGCTTAGAATACAAGCCACGTCAAAGTTTGAAAGCAGCTTAGCAGCAACAGATAAGCCCAGCCTATAAATAATCTTGAATCCGGTTCAACTATAGCTGGGAGTCTTATAGACAGCTAAGCAATGCATCCGCATTGCTTGCACTTTTGCTTCACCTTGTAGAACCGGGGAATCTTCGGCAGCTGTTGATAAGACTGTAAATATGCGTGGCTCTAAAGCGAACCTTGTTCCCAGCGCCGTCGTCATACGGATTTCACATAGTCTGAAAATTTTTTTAAGTAGTGCTTAAATCGTTTGTACACATGTACTTAGTCCTTATCAGCAACAAATTTGATAATAATTTATAATTTATAATTTATTTATAAAATATCAATATCAAACTGCGCTGATAAGACTTATGCCAGATTTAAAAGGTGCTTTTGTATGTGAGTTTTGTTATTTGATATGTTTTTTTTTCCGGTTTATTGGCGGTTTGTTTGGTCTGCGTCAGACTTGTTTTATATCAACTCTATAAATCACGAGCTCACTTGAATTAGCACATGACATTTGCAATTTTGATATCAGTCGCGCCAACTTGAGCCGATCTGAAATTGAGCAACGGTTAAATATTCTGAGTAAGGGGCCAAAGTCAAGATCACTGTTTTTGAAATTGGCCAAAAAACACGTAAATAAAATAAAAGAAAAAAATTTGCAAATGTCAAGGCATTTATAAAATTGTTTTGTAATAAAAATTGTGAGCGCTGCTGAGTATGTCACAGCACAAAAATCAAGACGCTTAAGAAAACGAATAACAAAAACTGGTCTTCTGCTGAGTTGCTTGTTTAGTCAAGTCTTTTTCTGTAAGTGTATTATGACTGTAATGCAATTCTGGGTATATGCACTATGTACACATAATGAATGTATTTTATTAATTAGATAGTTTTCAAGTCAGTTTCAGTGGTTAATTAAATATTATGTTACCCAAACTTTAATGAACTATATATCTATTTTTTAATTAAACCAGTTTAATCACTTAATTTATTTATTTATACTTAAATTGTTTCAAATTAGTGGCAATGAATTAATTATATGTAAAGCTAATGTTATGTTTTTTAATTTCAAATAAGTTTAGTTACTAACTAGCTATTAGTCAATAAGTTTCTAAATTTCAAGTTCACTGCTGATATCAACATTATTCTTGACCCAAATAAATAATACAACCGCATATGTATATACCCAGATTAATTAATATGTTGAACTATATAAATAAGTTTTGATCCGCTTTTTGTAGAACAAATCATATGTTGTTGTTGTCTTTCAAGAAATGAAATCAATCAATTGTTGCTAACATTTCTCTCTTTGCATTTATATTAATTTGCACATCGTTGCACGATTTTAATAAATGGCAAAATATTTCGGATATTTTTGGCACTCCAAAGCGCCATTGCCCTGAAACATTGCTGATGCTGTTGTCAATTGATGCATTGCTATATTGATTGCTTTTAGTTAGACTTGTCTTTGAATTACACAACATTATTTTGAATGTTTGCATTTTCGCTGAATATATTTTAAGAGCTGAGCTGATCGGACTAAAATAAAAAGGGAATATATTCTTTCATATGACGAACAAAACTGTTATTTCCTGTTAAAAATTACGAAAATTCACACCTCAATATTATGCAACTTGCTGTGTTCAAAACTGCTTACTCTGCTGATTATACTTCTAATTAAATGTTTACTCTAATAATAAGTACGTATGCCAATATTTTCAATTAACATATGGTAAATTATATTTTGTGTGGTCAGATTTGAATAGAGAGTCAATGCCGGAGATTTGTTAGTGGTTTCATTGGCGGTTTCATTGAGCATACAAATCGTGATAAAAGTTTGTGTTTTGCTTCCACTTGAACGGTGATAGACTCAGAAACAGATGCCAGGCCGGCTATTGTGGTATTGAGTCTCAAGTGCGACTTGATTATCCGATTATTTTTAACAACTTGAAAACGGGTGCATAAAACCAAATGAAGTACTTACTTACTTACTTTATACTTTATCGGGTATATTTAAATTTTACAATAATATGCAGTTAAGTTGGATAAACCAGTTCCGGAGTCGTGTAATAAATTATTTGTTGTTTAAACTTATATAGGAGGCACTGACCTTGAACTTTTAAAATTTTAGAATAATTGCTTATAATTAGCGGACAATGTATAAGTGTTCTATAATTCACACAAAGTGTTCATAACGGATTCAAGTAGAATTATGGAAATACCTCCAAGGTTACACTCACAGAACAAGATGAAGCAATTGCTACTCGCACTACGCATAGAATTTCCAATGATTTGAAGTCGTATACATTATCTGGGATCCAGTCAAAGTTTCTTTTTATAAATATATATATGAATTAAGGCACATCGGTCTGCTGTCGATCGACTCACGCATCGTTTGTTGGCACGTTTCTAATGGAAACGCACTTGAAATTTTAAATGGGGCATCGTTGATCTATCTCTATGGCTCTCTCCCTCCCTCTATTTCTGGTATTTGTGCACAGAAGAACCGGTTTAATAGAAACACTATTCCGTATTTTGCGATTTTATATTGTTTTGATTTATTTTTATTTCTTTTGTTGCGATTTGCATTTGTATTTGTAAAACAAAAGTAGCCAATATTATTTAGAATGAAATTTTATTATTTATAATATAATAAGTTAGCGTTGAACCGATTTTTGTATAATGTAAATAAAAAATATTTCCAAAATTATAGTTTTAACATAGTATACGGAACAAACTTTATATTCGAAATATATGTTTTGTAATATTTTTCATTTATCAATTTATAATAATTATACTTATGATTTTACTAGTTACGGGCACTGTACTATACATTTACGATCAGTTTATTATTATTAGTTTACATTTAAGAAACTGACCTAACCCCTTTTATTTCGAATATTCTAAACATGGCGCTATATCCACTCGCCTGCACTGCTATGTATTTCTTCAATATCTTTCGTCTTACATATTTATATATAAATATATACTCGTTTGTAGGCCACCCGCTGGTCTGATATGCTTAGCAATTTATAAGTCAATTTTGTTGTTTATATTGTGTTTAGCGAAACGCCGGGCAATAAGTAGCTAAAAGCCCGCCGAAAGTACCTGTTAAATGTTTACAAATAAAAAAGCTGAATGTTTAGCCAAACACTCGGAATACAATTGGCTCAAAATGCACTTACCTGTCTGGGTATTCAATCACACTAATATCTCTGAATTTTTCTCTTCTTCCAGCTATGTCAAGTTCAAGACAAAACAACAGCGCCTTCGGAGCAAGGATAAAGTCATTGCGGAAACGGTCTACGGCATGGTGAAGGGCGTCAAATGGCGCTCGATCTATGGCAACAATTACTACAGCTTTGAGGGCATACCCTTTGCCAAGCCGCCGTTGGGGGAGTTGCGTTTCAAGGCGCCCGTCGAGCCGGATCCTTGGACCGACGTGAAACGTTGCACTCGCGTGCGAACAAAGCCCTGCCAGATGAATCTGGTGTTGAAGCATGTGCAGGGTAGCGAGGATTGTCTGTACCTAAATTTATACACACGAGAGGTAAGCTCAATCTGTGTTATATATAAAAAGAAGCAATTGCTTAACTGCTTTTTTTAATGATTGACTCAGCTTATAGTTGTTTCAAGGGCAAACACAGTTATTTGTTTTTATAAAACACAAGTTATTCCAAGAACTTGCTCATTAATCATCAGTAGACAATGCTTTCAACTCCAGTTTTGCAAACACTGACAAGCAGTCATGCGATGCTTAAAGTCAAATTTCTTAGTTTCGCAAATTTTTGTTTTTTGTTTTTGTTGCTCTGAGAACTTCTTAGAAACAAAAGTTGTTGAATATTTGTATGAACAAAAGTAACTACTATTTAATGCCTATTGTAAATTCACGTCACTTAAATAAAAAAATAAAATAAAAAAAAGGAATAGAAATTATAATAATTATATTTCTGTCATATCGCAATAGCTACATCCACAGAAGCCGCTGCCCGTTCTCGTCTGGATCTACGGCGGTGGCTTTCAAATGGGCGAAGCATCCCGTGACCTCTACAGTCCCGACTATTTTATGATGGAGCATGTGGTGCTGGTGACCATATCCTATCGGCTGGGCGTGCTCGGCTTTCTTACGCTGGACGATGAGCAGCTGGATGTGCCTGGAAATGCAGGTCTCAAGGATCAAGTGCTCGCCCTGCGCTGGGTCAAGCACAATTGTCACTTTTTTGGCGGTGATCCCGATAACATAACGGTAATTGGCGAAAGTGCTGGTGCCGCCTCCACACACTACATGATGCTCACGGAGCAGACAAGGAATCTCTTTCACAAAGCTGTGCTCATGTCAGGATGTGCTCTGTCGCCCTGGTCCATAACGCCCAAATACAACTGGGCCTATCGCTTGGCACAGGCGACGGGCTTTACGGGTGAGCCGAATGATCGGGAGATCCTGAACCATCTGCGTCAGAGCAAGGCGAGCAACATGCTGCGCATGGCGGACGATATTATCACCATGGAGGAGCGTCATCAGCGCAAGGTGATGTTTAGCTTTGCGCCCACCGTTGAGCCGTACAACTCGGAGCATTGTGTGATACCCAAGCCACCGATTGAAATGATGCGCAACTGTTGGGGCAACGATATACCCATGGTGGTCGGTGGTAACTCCTTCGAGGGACTACTCGTCTTTCCAGAGGTGCGCAAGTGGCCAGAACTGCTCTGCGATCTGGGCGACTGCCAGTATCTGTCGCCCGAGGATGCCGGCCTGAATGCGGATCAGCGTCGCGCCTTTGGCAAACAGCTAAAGGCCACCTACTTTGGAGATAAGCAACCTGGTCGGGACACTATACTTGAATACAGCGATGTAAGTATATTTATACATATATTTGAACTTATACAAAATTTGTGAATACTTTCTGAGATTGTTTGCGTAAAAATATATATGTAGATCAGTTACATAATTATTACTTTTTATTTTCAAATATATTCCTTATTTAGCAAGTAAAAATTCAAATAAAAATATTTAAGTAGAAGTAGAATGACATAAAAATATTTATTGTTGAAAACTTGCCTGTCTAAACAAATGTAAGATAAGCTGTTACTGCCATAAAAGTCAAGATTGATATATGGATACAACAGATTTTGTATACATAGTGCCAAGTTTACTAAATCGTTTTTGTTTTTTGCAGCTCTGCTCCTACAAATACTTCTGGCACGGCATCCATCGCACACTGCTGTCGAGGAGTCTGAATGCGGCCAATGCGCCCACATTCCTGTATCGCTTCGATTTCGACTCGGAGCATTTCAATATAATGCGAATTATTACATGTGGCCGTAAGGTGCGTGGCACTTGCCATGCGGATGATTTATCCTATTTGTTCTACAATGCGGCAGCCAAAAAGCTAAAGCATCGCACGGCCGAGTTTAAGACGATACGACGACTGGTTTCCATGGTGGTGCAGTTTGCCGCAAACGGTGATCCCAGCATACCGCTCGTCACGCACCTGGGAATTGGGAATGGGGACGTGCAGCCGCAGCCGCAACTGCTGCAGACACAAACACAAACACAAACAAAGGAGCAAATCTGGCTGCCCATATCCCGGCAGGATGTGGTGTTCAAGTGCTTGAATATTTCACAAGATGTTCAGGTGATTGACTTGCCAGAGGCTGAAAAGCTACGGCTCTGGGACAGCATGTATGCCGACAAACAACTTTTGTACTAGGCTAACATATGTATACTTTCTGGCCCTCTGCTCCTGGCCCTTTGCCATTTAATATTTACTTTAGCTTTAAGCCGTGGCCCTGAGTTGGCTCTAAATGCACAGCCCACATGTAAATCTGTTTTCGCAGGCATCAAATGTACATGTGTAAATACAGATTTTTTTTATAGCAAAGCTATTAAACGTAAAGAAAAGCACACAAACACACATACACACAAGCACACACATGAGCACATACAGGAGCACACACATGAGTGTGTGTGCACACAGGTTACGCTATTTATAAAATGGTTATCTAATGGCAATATTATGTAAATGGAAGTCAATCAAATTTAAAATGAATAAGCCATCATCAATATATATTTTTATAGCAAAATTATTTTTTAATACATATTTAATTAACATATATAAATAGAAATGTAAGTTTATATTATCTACAATTGCTAAGGTGTTTCGGTAAATTTCGCTAATATCAGTTTATAGTAACTACAAATAAAACATATGTATACACTTATATACAGGCATATAAATATATATTTAATAGTATCTTTTATTGGGATTCCAGAATTCGAACCAAGCCAGCATGCCACGTTAATATTAACCACACAATCAATGGCTAAGACCAACAGTAAAATATGCAGCGCATAATGATATTAAAAATTCCTAAGATTCTCAGACAACTACACGCACACACCCAAATATACACAAACACACACACTCACACACACTAACACACACATTTTCATACAAAAACACTAACCTGCAAGCTGTTTGTAAGCCAGAGCTCACACACACTTGCCTTACACACAGGCACCCCAATTTTTTTCAAGGCCGCATCTTTAAGCTGTTCACCAAAAACACTTAGACGATTTAATGCCCTAACAAAATCTTTACAAATATTTTTATTTGCAGAATTAAACTGATTTTAAGGTAAAAAATAATCTCATTAAAAATGATTGGATTTTTGCAGGATAAAAGCAAATCGTGCAAAATAAATAGACAAAATATGTATAGAACCAGCCTCAGATTCTAATTAAAATTTAATGATATTGTGTTTAAATGAAAATTCGGATCTCTTGACTTAGATGCATAAGCCAAAATGATTACACTCCGTTGTTCTAGAAGCGTTACAAGGCTTCTAACAAATTTATGCTAGCCCATAAAATGATTAATTATTGGGCCGCATTTTGGAGTTTCAGTACTTTACGGCAAGCAAAAACATTTTGTATTTTGTGTGTGTTATTTTTCTATGTGGCAGCTTGAAAGTTCGTTTTGTCTGACTTAAATACAATACACAAAGCACACCGTCGAGCCCCCCCCCCCCCCCTCGCATCACATTAATTGTAATTAGCAACCTGCACGTGCTACACATTTAGTAAGCTCAACGACCTTCAACAGTAGCGCAGCCACCGAATTTCTCTCTGTGTGTTACACAATTTTCATTTGTATTATTGTTGCTATATTTTAATTATAATTTACAGTTGCTTTGTTAATTGGTTGAAATTTATTTAAATGTCGCTGCTGGCATCGCCTCAGCGGAGTTTCTTTTGGCCTCTGATTGAATTCGTGGCTGTGTTTTACAGCTGCCTGAAAGTAGGCAAAGTTTCTTTCTCTGCTTTATGTTAATGGTGTTTTAATTGCGGGTTATATGTGATTTGATTTTATTAATTAATGTTAGATAATTACTGTTACATATTTGGGTAGCTGAAATTTATTTCTTCTTTTTTTTTTAAATGTCTTTATCTATTTCATGAGTATGGAAGGGTATTAAGGGTATTAATTAAGCGTAGTCTAACGTTATTAATTTCAATTTGATATTTTAATGTAATTTTGAAAACAATACAATAACAATCATTTTTTGAGCACATATAACGTTGCTTAAGGCTGCATTAACTGAGATTTAAGCAGCTTTAAGCTAAATATTACTTGCAACGCTCCAGATACAATTTTAAGTATTTGTTTGTCTGCTCGGTAACAAAGTCAGCAACCTCATTCAGGCAAGTTAAACAGGTGCACGTTTTTTATAAGTATGCCAAAGTGTTGAAGTTTAAAATTTGCAGAAAACAGTTTTCTTCTTTACCTTTTTTATAGTCACGCGTGTGCATTGAGCGAAAACTGGGTGGCAAACACACTCGAACGCCGAACTTCGCCAGCTCCTGCCACATTTTGCTGTGACGCCGTTGCCTGGAGCTACAACACAGGATGGGAAGGCGACGCATGTTGCTTATGTGCCATAATTGAGTCACGGAATTGCTGGAAAAAAAGTCACGCGAGAGATTGTTGAACTGTCTGAAAATTATGACTGTCGGGGTTAGCCATGCCCAAAAGGGGAGTTCTTTTGATTTGATTTTAAAAAATTCATGAGTCCAATCGTTGCACGCTCAAAAAGATTTTCCGCTTTTTTCCATCTTGCCCTCAACAATGAGCAAGTGACACGATGTTTATTGTGTGACAGCCGGCATTTACTTACTTACTTGCCACTCTTTTCCCTGTACCTCTGGACATGTGCTGTAGTGTAGCACAGAGTGCACAACATGGAATGAAGAAGAGTTTGACATACAAATTGTACATTGTGTTTTTATTTTTTATGAATATTTAACGAGATATTTTGAGGGGACATGAATTTTTATATTTAAACTTTGCATATATAGCAAATATTTTTTGCGAAAAAAAGTTAATTGACATACCTTAACATACCCCTCTAATTTAATTTACTTGATTTTGTTGTCTCCTCACTTTGGAGAGAGTAATGTCATTCTGATGAGTTAAGTTTTTTTCGTTTTCATTTAAATTGGATTGATTGAAATGCATTGAATTTTCTGTTAGTAACTAAAATTGTATTTTTGAAAGATGTCATTGCAATTTTAGCGTGATAATTGGAATAAAATTTCCCAGAAGAATCTCTTGTTCTTTAATTTTCGATTGGATTATTATTAATATTAAATATGTGTTTATATTAAACTTGAGTTGAGTTATGAATTCGAACTGATTTTATTTATAAAAAAATCTTTGGCATATATATCATAACAATGTTCACTTATCTATGGTACTTATCTGCGTTTTGTATGGAAAGAGCAGGGGGTCATTCTGACCAATGCAAAGGTCATTTTACAATCTGTCTATTTTTTGTTCTTATCAATCAGTTCATTATCTACTCAAATGCCACTGCTGCGACTGCTGTGGCTTCTTAAACATTTAACATGTATTAATTTTTTTATTTTAACAAAACGATTTCAATTTTGTTTTCGGTTTAATAGCAAAGTGTAAAGTTCACATACAAATATGTGCCAATTATCAGCCAATTTATACAAAGCAAACCCATTTGACGATTTTGGGGAATACGCTGTACGAAGAAATCCCATTTTGAATCCGTGACGCATACGCAGATGGCAACGATCAAATAAGAAAAATATACAAAACACTTAGAAACTCGACCGATTGTTTCTAAGAAATTTTTGAACTAAGTTTTTCTTAAGTGAAATCTATTCTAAATTAAAAGAAGATAGCTCCAAATCTGAGTGAACGGACTTGACCATATCTAATTGGTTAGTGATGCTGATCGGCGTCCAAATAAGTTTTAAAATAAATTGACAATTTAAGAATAACGTTGAGTGATTAGAGCAGTTGTATATGGACTTGATTGTGTATTGTTTCCTATGTGCTATAAGCTATATAGGAAACCAATTCTATGCGATTCGATATCAATTGCGCAATTCATTTTTAAAACCCAGTAGTGCGAAGAAAGTCGAACGCGAACAGTCGTCATATGAACGGATCGGAATATTATAAATCATATTTAAATTAATAATTTTAAAGTTGTTATCAGCAGCATTTCCATATTTCAAGCTATTAATAGAGAAGTATTTGACATTTTCTTGCTACTTCTATGCCTAAACATCGGTAATATTTATTCAACTTGTGTCAAGTGTTGCTTAATTAAAAATTTATTTTTTTTTTTTACTTTTATTTTGTTTACAGCCAGCGCAGATGCACAACAACAAAATCATTGTTCTGATGGCCAATTCCAATGTGACAATGGGCAGTGCATAAGTGCTACTCACAAGTGCGATTTGTCTAAGGACTGTCAGGATGGCAGTGATGAGACATTTGTGCAATGTCATGATTTGAACTGTACAGAAAGACGCTGCTCCTACGGCGCCTGTTTCAAGCGCTCCCAGTTGGGTGATGGCATACACAATTGCTTGGATGGAACCGATGAGAACTGGCTGGACTGTTCCCCAATTGAGGATTCTGCGTATACTATACTTCGAGGAGATTGTCTGCAAGTGCCACAAAAAGCTCCAACCTAATTCTTTATTGATGATTGATTGCTAATCACAGCAATGAAGAACAAGACCAATTTCAATGTTATGAATCCAAAGAGTGTTTGCCTCAGAGCCAGCTGTGTGATAGTGTTGCACACTGTCGCGATAAATCGGATGAAAGTATTGATTTTTGTATTGGAACGCCATGTCCTGCAGGCTCATTTAGCTGCAACTACGGCGCCAGCATTCCCAAATCAGCGTCCTGTGATCACATCATCGATTGTCATGACGGCTCCGATGAGTTGGATGCCATATGCAAAAAAAGGCATAATATACTCTCAAATCAAGAGTGGCACAAGAAACCTAGGCAGCTCGGCTTTATATCAATTACAACAACTACAACTACTCCTCACAATAATCAGACTACTGGAAAGCGTTGCAATGTGACGGGAACTGCACTGCGGCTAAGGACCATATAGAACGGCCTTCCATATATGGGCGACGGAACCATTTCTCATCAGACCACTTTACGCCTGTCCTGTACTCAGAACCACTTCCTCAAGGGCGACGATGTGAATACCTGCGACAATGGTCGGTGGAAGGCACCATGTATCATAAATGATCCCAGTATTCGAGCTTATTGCAGTAATGATAATAACATCATCGACTGTGTCTCAGACCCATTAGTGGTGTGCTCCGGGCTATAAGTCGAGTGGTACCATTGCACAACGTGAGCGCATCTGTAATATTCAGGCAAAATGGGTTAAGCTGCCAAGTGAAAAACTGAAATGCATTCCCGCCTGCGGCATATATTTAAATACAGTTGATGAATTTCCATGGCTTATTAGCGTATTCGAGCGATTGGAATATAGATATGTATTCCGTTGCCTGGGCGCAATTATTGATCCATTTTATGTGTTGAAATAAATTAATTATCAAAGCAGGAGTTTTAATTTTCTTGCCAAATTTGAAAACTCATATTTAAGCCGTGAGAAAAGAATAAGGCAATTTACGTTCGCCTGAACTGAAATCACTGGCTTGCGACAATCGAGAAACACACGACTAAATCAATTCGACTTTTGATACTAGTCAAGAATATATATGTATATATATATATGTATAAATACTATATGGGTTTGGATTTGTTTCCTTCTGTCTTTTATATACTTTTGTACAATTTCATTACACCCACTTTACCAATTTTAAATGGGTTCGTAACATAATTGGTTGATGTTTAGGAATTCACATCACAGTATAAAAATCTGATTTTGGAACGGTGCTGCATAAACAGATGGCAACGATCAGATAACAAAAGTATCCAAAAACGAAATAAATTTTTAAGAAAACGCACATAGAGAAAATGTGAAAGTCTCGACACACAGCAAAGGAAGGAGCTTAACTTTTATTAATCAAAATCACTTAGAAGTCAACAATGTGCAAACTGCGCTAGAAATAGACGCAAATTTAAATTGATTTAAATGAATTACGGGCAGAAAACGTGCAAAAAGCGCTGAGCACGAGATCGTCCACAGAGCGCAACGGCGCGAACAAAAGACAAAGAGAGAGAGAGAGAGGAGAGCGACCGATCAAGTTGAGTTTGCGTGCTGCTCTTGAAAAGCTCGGTGAGCGACAGCTGCAAAGCCACATGACAACATAAGTCACGAGAGTTTATGTTAAAACGGGCCGGCGCTTTTAGCAGCTAGCATTTTGCCGAAGGTCATTTGTTTATTCGTCTAGTTAATAGAGGGGCACAGTGAGAAACAACTGGAAGCGGAATTTCTCTGCACATCATTATTTTGATTAAGTTTAATCAACATTAATTTAAGGCAGCGAGCTCAGAGCGTATTCCGTGTGAACCGTATATCGAGCGATTTTGCGATTAGCATTGTTGCGTGCCTCAACTAACTAACTGTAACTGGCCATACCTAACTATAATTGCTCAAAGCAATTTCAACTGACCTATTTAAAAAAAAAAATATATATATATACACACACACGTGCATAAGTCCAGTGTAGGCAAAAGCTATCGCGACAGCTTTTCAGCGCTGCTGCCTGCAGCAACAGGAGCTCATGGCTTAGTCCTTTAGTCAGCTGTTCTCTTGTTGTGTACTCATTCTTTGTTTACATTGCGCAAAAAGCTTTTGGCGCAAGCATAAAATAAAAGCACAAAAACATGCAGTTTATTACTTGATTAGGGGCAACAAATACCCTACTCTATTTACTTATTAGTTGTTGAAGTGAAAAGCTCACATTTTAAGTTAATAAGCGCGATTCTCAGGCACAATAGTATTTGGGAATTACTTAAAATAATGATTTCTAGTGACTGAAATTGTTATGATTATTATGCGTATCTGAACTTTACCTTAACTCATTTACTAGCAGCAGAGTCATTGGTTCGAACCCATTAATTTACCCGATAGGTGTTCCCTGTAAGCCCAATGACTCACTTATGTACTTACGTCATTTCGCCATATCTCTATGATTAATATGTTTTATTTTTGAATATTTTTTTGGAGAGATTACAGAAAGCAAGCGAACAAGCAAATGGAGAGCTAACAACATAATTTTTGCAATTTATCAATAAAGACTGATAAGCCTTGTATAATAAACGTGAGGCCTAGCAGTGATTGACTGACTGACTCAGTTATATTATAATGCGACATTTAGCATAGTGAGTAAAAGAGTAAGAGATATGGGAGAGAAGGGCAAAGCTACAATTAGTGATGAATGCTTTGCAGCATGACTTTTACTTTACACACTCACACACATAAACAATAACAAGAACTTACTGCTAAGCAGCGCAAGGAGAGGAAGCAGACCAAGCAAACGAGTCGTCGTCTGGCACGCGGTATATGCTCAGTCAGAGAGCTTTTGCGTGTGCCATGTGCTTAGAACTTTGGCGCGGTGCTTTTCATTGGTGTGCTTTCAAAACAGTTGACGAGCTGCCTTCATGCCAAACGGACGTAGAACGAAACGTTACTGGAAGGCTACTCACTAACTGAACAGAAGCAACAGCTTGCTAATAATAAAACAACCAAACCAAATTATAAAATAATTTAATTTAATTTAATTGCGTGACGCCTGGCAACAACAGCAACTCTCCGTGTGTGTGCTTTATTTGTGTATGTGCCAGCAAAAAGTTATGTGATAAGAAAAAATTTCACGGTGTATGTGTGCTTTTTTCGCTGTGAAATTATCCTGCGTGTGTGCGTGTGTGTGCGTGCGTGTGCGTGTATAACTGCGCAGGACGTGCCAGCGAAAGCTGCTTATCAGTGGTGAAGCTGCTGCAGCAGCCTGTTTTCTTGTTCTCAATCAGGCAAAACAAGGTCAAGCCAACAGCTGGCTGAGAAAAAAAAAACAAAAAAAAAACAAAAATAAAAACTCAAAATACATTTTGATCACATTGTGAGATTAAATAAATATCGAGAATCAGGGCTTATTTTAAAACAATACAATAAAACCGTTTTTTTTTTATAATTCACTTAACGACGCCCGAGAAACAAATAAATAAAAAAACAGCAACAAAATGTCTTCCATGGCTGCATTTGATCAAATTAAAATTGGACTCAAGTAAGCATATAAAATTATAACTATTTTAAATATATTTAAATCTTTTATATAGGCGAATTGGGTGTGATGCAGTCATGATATTGAGCGAACTAATTGATTTACACTGCACAAAATGAATTTTAATTAATTTAGTTAGATCATCAAGACACATTTCGCGTTTGGTATTATAGTAGTGTCTAGTACTTGACTGAAGCCGTTTAATTATGACTGCCTTTTCGGCCAGTTGAATGACATCAGCGAATTGTGTCATCTAAAAAGAAAAAACAGAGACAAAATAATAATTAATGCTATACAGCCGAAAATCAGTTTAACCACAAGAGAAACAGGGGAACTCCAATAAATCTACCATTCTGCGGTATAAAAGATCCGGCTTGCTAAGATTTATATTTTTAGATCTGACATTCGCTGAGTATTCCGTTAATACGCTCTAGAGATTCAAGTTGAATTTTTCAGGAAATTCCCATCACATTACAGCATTTGATAGGTTTCGCTTGAAACTGACAGTCTGTTATCATTAAGACAACTGTCTATAAAAAATCGATTGAATAGAATCCCAGAAAACACAGGCAGCATATCAGAAGTTAAGTTTAAGTATATCAAATGTTATATTTATATATATATGTAAGTATATTTGCCCAGATAAGAAACGCCAAATCCCAGTGATAAAATATTTTTATGGCAAACAAAAATGCTTTGCTTACGCGTGTGTCCACAAATTAAATGAAATGTTTTTTTTTTTTAACTAAACGGCTGCCATTTGTCCTGTGGCCAGGACACTGAACGTAAACATGAACAACAAAAACAGGAACAATAAGAACAACACTGTTTGCGCACAACAGGAGCTCCAATTTCCTGACAGCTCATGTCACAGCTACCTTGTGTCCACATTGTGCTGACGTTGTCTCTTGTTATCCAGCCCCGTTCTATTGATTACCGGGAACTCTGTAATTTGTCGACATAACGAGCAAACATAAACACGCTGGCTCCCAGCGCACAGCGCCCAGCTGTCATTAGAGGCGCCCATTGTGAGCGGTACTTTGGTCTCTTTATTTGTTTTTTTTTTGTTTTCGTTTTTTTTTTTTGTCTCTAGCTTTGCCGGCACTTAAACGGCTCAAATAATTAGGTAGAGCGCCCGCAGCTGTTGCAAAAATAATAAAAACTACAAAAATAGAAAAAAAAGGTTTATGTAAATTTTCGCTTTTGTAAAGAAAAAAAAAACGTAAGCTGAGTCAGAGCAAAATGTTTGACTGAACTTGAAAGAGATTGTGCCATGAGATCAGCAACCAAGCAACCGAGAAACACGGCAATATAGCAACAGGTTTGGTTTGTCGAACACACATATGGGAAGCAACACATTGTGAAATTAAATGAGCAGTAGAACAAGTTTAGAGTATACAACCCTAAAGCACATTCACGTGCTGGAAACCCCAATGAAATATCCCATAACTATAATCAATATTTAAAACGAGCAATATCTTTTTGAAGTTCTTCTGTCTGCCCAAAGAAGCATACTCCTTTTTGTTGGTGAGTTTCATGTCTAATCAATTATTTTTAGAGGGGAACTTAATGAAATTCTTGGTTCGGTTGATATTTCCAAACTATATTTAGTTATCAGTTATTTTTAAGAGTGGACCTTGAATGACATCTTTTTTATTTGCTTGATATTTTCAAACTGATTTTAGATAGCTTCTTAGCGAATCTATTGTTGAATTAATTCTTCACATTTTACTTCCGATTCGCAACAAGAGTTTCTGTGAAAAAAGAGAATTTTTATTATGGTGCCACCTGGCAAGACATTTTCGAATTTTATTCAATTGTTTCTTCAAATAAGTTTCACACATTCATCAATTTCATAGTAATTTATCACTTTTTATTTGCAACTATTTTTTTAGCACTCTGCTTTCGTGCAACACTTTTATGCAACATGCAGCCAGCTGCTGTTTTTGTTTCACTGTTAAATTAGCATATTCATTGTTTGGCGTGATTTATGCAATTGCATGTGAGCAGACCACTCGCTCTTTATTTATATTCATAGCGCGTTCAATAAATTTTGCAGAAAACTCAACGGTCAAATTTAAATTGTCAATTTATTTGCACACAATTCTTGTATCATTAGTTTGTGGACATAATTTAATTTCATTGTCAATTGAGAACATTTGAGATATGTATATGTATATATATAGTATATGTAGAAATATTTGCAGCATCATCACTTGCTCCCATTAACCTTCAGTTTGATTGAGTTTCTCACACAATTCTTGGCGCACGTTTGATGTTTGATCAAATTTGATTAAACATTTAAAAACTTAGAGTTTGACCTCGCCAAAATATGTTGTGAGTCGTAAAATGTCCTACAATGCGTCTTAGAACATTATTGTAAACATTTTCGTTTTATTGTTTCAATTTCGCTTTGTTTTTTTTATCTTTTTGGCAATTTTATACATTCTAAACGCTGAATATACACAAATTTCCTCATATTTGCTCTGGGTGCCAAAAAAAAAAATATATATATTTATACATATATATATATCTTTTTGTTCAGTCTTCTCGACATTGCTCATACGCCGTGTGTTGCTTTGAACATCAACATTTTACGTGCATTTGTCGCTGTCGCTCTTGGCGATCGCCCACACCACTGCGACACACACATACACACTCACACACACACACATATATCTGTGTGTGCTCGTCAATTTCATTTAATTTTGTCGCGTCTTGTATATATTTGTAAAGCTTTTATAGCGAGCGAAAAAAAGTGGCTTGAATGAATAAAGCATAAAAGAATTGCCACAGCAACAAGTATATTATATATATGTACATACCTATATATTATCTTTTTATAATATAATTTTATATCTGCCCTATGCTTGTATTCATTGAGATATTTTTCTTTTGCTAAAACGTTATGAGTTTTATTAGATGGGACTTTGATGAGCTTAACATACGCTTAAAATTTGGCAATTTACGCAAATCTGGCACCCGGAAAAACCTTAAGATGTGTTGATTAATTGAGGCGTACGTTGTGTATTATTAGCCGGCATAAATAATAAAATTCCAATTGGCTGAACATCAATCACACTAAAAATTATAAAGCTATATTTGAATTTTTTATATAAATAAGAAATAAAAAAAAATATAAGTTGGGAAAACAAATCAATCAAATCTATCAATACTTTAGAAAGTAGCTATTTATTCAAAGATCTATTTGCATAGTGTTTTATGTAACAAGTTCTACTCTGTTATATAAATAAATATATATAAACTTAAGTGAACGACTTTCAATTCATAACTGATTTAAAATAAAATTGCTGCAATTCTACGCGAATTTCATCCATTTTCAACTGCAATTAGTTAGTAAAAATCGAAATGCTTTAAGCACTTGCTGTGCTAAACACTCCTTGACCCAGCTGTCTGCCTCTCTGACATCAGAGCTCGCAATGCAAGTGCCTCTTACCTTGTGTTTTATCCTTGCGCCACTTGAGAGCTTTCTGGAGGTGGGGTTTTGGGTGCCCGCAATTCATTCATAAGCAGCGACTGACAGAAAGCTCTTTGCGAAGCTTTCGCCTGGTAGCCTTGCGTGTCAGTCCGGCCAAGGTCAACAGGCGCGCTGACAGATGCGATTATAACCACAGAACATGGACATGAAAAGACTAAACAAATAGTTTCCATAACTTTTATTCTTCCTTCTCCATTTTCCTGACTGCCCAGTGATGTGGGTCTTTATGTGGAATATATTTTGCTGTCTACTTATTTTTCTATTATTTTTATACTTTTTTTTATATGCTGGCTTCAAAACAATTTTTAGTACGTGAATGAGTTTGGCGTGTTTTCTGTTTAGACTACGCGCTGGATTCGCCTGTCTGCTCCGCACACGACTGATAACCAAACAAGGGGTGATAGCTGGGGACTGGAATGACTACTGAGTCTGAGTATGGAAAATTAATGCAATCATTTTGAACATAATCTAACGATTTTGAGAGCGAGCAGGGAAAGTCAGCTTATCAGGCAACTCAGAGACGACAATGATTACATTGTTATAGTTGCAAATCGTATTAAGTCGTAGTGTAGAGCTCTGAACAAATGTGCTAATGTTTCATATTTACTTACAATGACATTAGTTGAAATCGTAACACAAAAACGAGTATATTACCAACAATGAAATACTTTATTCACGTAAAGACTACAGTAAAAAATATTTAGTCCAACCTAATGTTTACTAGACTCTGCTGGTTCACTGACACTTCATAAAAGTAGACGTTCAACAATGGAATATTACTGACAATAAGGAAGTCTGAGTGTTCAGGTAGTTAATCTTGTTTTTTTTTTATTATATAGTGGCATCTTAAAGATACACTATCTAGAAGTTGTTTCTCAATTATGGTGTGTATTTCGAATGTGCCAAAGCTTAAATTGAAGACTTAATTTTGTAACAAAACTGTAATCAGCGAAAAAATACTCAAGCAATTTCAAAATGTCGGCTTCGCACTCTCCGGTAAGCTATTTCTTGCGCTGATCTCCCGATGATAAAATAACGGCTATGCGTATAAAGATATTCAGGGCATCCATATAGATTGCCAATGCATTATTGATGGGATCATAGCGAACGTATGCGTGCTCCGGATGCTGCTCAGCTGCCTTCACGATGCGCTGTGTGTCGTAGAGCAGGAAACCGCTGAAGAGGATCAGGCCGCCGTACAGGGACAGAGAGGCCAAGCCGGCGCCAAGCGCCGTCGTCGGTGGCAGCCACATCGAGGCCAGCGATGAGGCAAAAATGACGCCCAATCCAATTGCCAATGGGCCGCCAATGTGCAGGAATTTATCGCTGGGCGCACACGCGGCCACCGTCGACAGGGCGCCCACAATGCCGCCCGTATAGAGCATGGCACGCACCAGGATCGGACCGCCCATGAAGCACATGGGCGCAATGACGGCGCCCATAACACCACAATGCAATGCCCAGGCCAGCTGCTTGAGTCCAAGGCCCGGCTGATATTCAATGGCCTGAGTCAGGGCGCCCGTGCCCATAACTAGGCCCATGGTCACCAGGGTGGCTATCCAACCGCTGCGCATGATCAGCTGCAGCAGCTGCTCCGATTGGAAGACAGATGCTGCCGAGGCAGCTGTAAGGGCGCACGAGGCACCAAAGTAGGCATAGGTGGCATGTATTCGATCCCTCACGTACTGCGGCCACATCACCGTATGATCATAGATACTGGGCTGTTGGGCCATACCCAAGCCGTAATAGCAAAGTGCGACGATGCCCATTAGAGCGGCTCCAGCTGCTGCTCCCTTGCCCATGGAGTAGGCATTCTCGCCGGGCGGCCCCATCAGGCGTTCCTTCAGGCTGGGTGACCTCGTACGCTGCTCCAGCTTGGAGCGATTGTTGTTCTGCGAATCCTCGGAGAAGTTGCGTCTGCCATTCGGACGTTTAGGCAACAAGTTGAATTGATTTGGTGCCTCAGCCTTAATTGTATTAGGCCGGCAACGTGGCGACTGCAGCGTCGATCTCCAGAATCCATGGCCGTTGGTGAGGGGATTTCTGCAGAGCAGACGCGGCGAACGGGCTGGCAAGCCTTGCGCTAGACGTGCCAAAAGCATTTTTAAAGGCAAATTGGAATATTAATATTGGGTATTAAACAATTTATATGAATTTCTGTGATTTAAATCGGGCAACCGACTAAATTGTGTAGTTATTTATTTGAGCGCAAAGTCGAGAGAAAACTAGATTTGAAAAGTTCAACTTCATGGGGCAAATATTGAATATACATATAGAAACATTTTAGACAAAGTGACTGAATGTGCAGAGTTTATTTATATAATAAATATAAAATATAAACAAATAAATCAATTATTTTTATTACAATTAATATTATTATTATAATTTTTATTATTATTCTTATTATTCTCATTCCAATGATACAGAATTGAATAGCTTCCGCTTATGGCTCAATATTGTTGATCTTGCAAGAGATTATTATACTATTTAGCTGAAATCAAGTTTCAGCTGGCAAAATGCTTTGGAATGCCTCATATTGTGTGTGTGTGTATATGTGTGTGTCTGTCAAGCAATGCCAGATTGCAGAAATTGGAAATGTGGCACTCACAATAAATATGCAAGCAAATATGAGCTGTTAATTTCTGGGGTCCATGCCGATGCCTTTGGTTTATTTGTCTGTTAGGCTTCTGTTCTTTATTTTTCTCCCTTTCTTTGTTATTTTGCTGTCGTCAACACGAAATTGTTTATTTATCTTTTGCTTCATTTTGCCTAATATACATATATATATATATGGATTCTTTTCGCCAGCCAAGACAAGCTCATTAATCACAAGAGAAATTAAATTGAATGAAATTAACGTATTTGAATGGAACGTCCTCTTAAATACGATAGACCCAGATGAACTTTCGGATTGTATAAATATGGCTCTGCGATCGGCATTTAATTAGCTGCTCATAACAATTTGTTGAACTCACAAATTTACGAGAGGGCCGCTGCAATTTGCACAAAATACCCCAATTGGCCAATTTAGGTGTGTCGCTATTGGTGCCGCTTTGGGGCCTAAAGCGAAATTACTGTGCCACACGCAATGTCAACATTAGAAAATTCTGTTTTCTGTTTTCCGTTTTTCTTTTCTTTTTCTTTTTCTTTTTCTTTTTTATGACACGCGTCCCGTCATAAACATTATTTGTATTGACCTTTCCTTTTATAGGAAGCTGCTGGGCATTAGCTTAAGCGTTGGGCTGGCTCTTCAGCAATAATTCCAAGGCAGAGTTCAGGGCCGCTGTGGCGATAGTCGAAAAATCACAATCATTGCCTTATATGACAGAGCCAGCGACAATAACGAAATATACAACAGCTCGAGCGGCTATTAATAAGAATGAATATGACATATTTTTGTCGCTTTTGCTGCCATATGCAAAAAATAAAAAAGCAACAAAAAACATGCGTAGGTTTTTTGTTCTTTTTTTTTGGTTGCTTTTGCTTTGCTGCTTTATAATGCCGAATACTTTAGATTCGCTTTAAAATTAAAGCACGTTTCATTTGTTGAACTCACATAATATAGTTATTTGCCAATTTCAACCCAAGCTGATTATATTTGTGTCCATAACTTTAATAAGTAGTTTTGCTTCAGCTATAATTTAACTTGGCTATTACAAAAAAAATATATACATATATCTATAATTAATAGAAATAAATATATGTAACCTATATGCGCAATTATGCGATGACCTTGAGACTTATAATTAGCCAAAGAGATACTTGCGAGAGAAAACTATAAAACATTTTAGTATAGATAATTTTAGAAATATTTTAATGATTTAAAACTTGTTGTGGTAACAACGAAATATGGCAAACACACTTTAGCCGTGTTAAAGTTTAACAATATTTTAATGCCGTTTTCATTTATTTCTAATATTCTTTGCTAATTTGATATTCTTATTTTCAAGATCAAATCGTTCGTTTTTTATTTTCTCTTGTCTTTTATTTGGTGAACTCTTTTTATAATTAAAATAAGGTTTTATTAGTTTTATTTGTACTCCAATATAATTCGGATCCGTTCGGAAATTTTATTTTAATTTATTTTCTTAATCTAAATAAAGCAGTATATATCCATAAAAATTGATAACAAGTATATTGTTTGTGTCTTATACTACTTTTTCTTATATGTGGGTGCTACCTATAATTTTCACAAATACAATTATATAAAATGGCTAACGCTTTGAGTCATCGAGCTTTAATTTTTGGGTTTGCTGATAAATGGCTAACACCTGGCTCGCGACTAGGAATTGGCCAGATAAGGAATTGGCCTTATCAGTGTGTCTGCTTATATTTATATGTATTTTGCCCAATTCAGAAAAGACAAACTATCAATACGAAAATAGATAGCGCAAAACGAATCGTTTGTGGTGACTGATTCATGACAAAAGTGTTTGAATGAAAATGTGACTAAAATGGCTTAGAGCAAAATAGAAAATAATGTTATGTAATCATGCCACTATTTGTTTATTTAGAAGAATAAATAACAAAAGCAAATACTTCCGCTTGCTGTAATTTTACTGTTTAGTATTACAAAATTTCAACTTGCCTTTAAATTATCTTTACAGAATGGTCGACTTCAAGGTCCAACAGCGCCGATATCGCACTAGCGAAAAGACTGTCGTCAGCACCACATATGGTCCCATCAAGGGAGTCAAACGCAAGTCCATCTATGGCCAATCATATTTCAGTTTCGAGCGTATACCCTTTGCCATGCCGCCCATCGGGGAGCTGCGCTACAAGGCACCACAGCCCCCCGAGATATGGACTGAGGTCAGAAGCTGTACGTCTCAAGGCCCGAAGCCGCTGCAGAAGCATTTTGTATTTGACATGACGGATGGCTCCGAGGATTGTCTATATCTCAATGTCTATACAAAGAATGTGAGTAAAGAAAAATGTACATAATAAAAAATAGAAACATATAAAACCACACAAAGGGGAAAAATACACAAAATAAAAATGATTTTCATTCAAACAATTTTTTTTTCTGTTGTATAAAAAATGTATTAAGAATTATAAGCAACTTTGAGAACCGATTTACTTTTATAAATGTAAAAAATAAAACGTAAAATACACGACAACATAATAAGGCATAAAATAAATTATAATTGCTTATTCTTTCCCTTAGTTATATCCCACAAAACCGATGCCAGTCATGGTCTGGATTTATGGAGGCGGCTTTCAGTTTGGCGAGGCATCCCGGGAATGCTACAGTCCCGACTATTTGCTGCGCGAGGATGTCGTCGTTATATCTATAAACTATCGCCTGGGACCTTTAGGTTAGTTTTAAAACCGAGCTTCCTAAGGACTTGATGTTAATATAAAAATTTTACAGGCTTTTTGTGCATGGAAGATCCCGAGCTCGATGTGCCCGGCAATGCTGGCCTCAAGGATCAGGTGCTGGCGTTGCGTTGGGTCAAAGCAAATTGTTCGCGTTTTGGCGGCGATTCGAGCAACATTACAATTTTTGGTGATAGCGCGGGCAGCGCCTCCGTGCACTACATGATGATCACAGAGCAGACACGTGGCCTCTTCCACAAGGCCATCTGCATGTCGGGCAACACGTTGTCCCCCTGGGCGGTGACCCCGCAACGTAATTGGCCCTATCGCCTGGCCGTACAGGCGGGCTATGTGGGCGAGAATGTGGATCGCGATGTATGGGAGTACCTCAAGAACACCAAGGGCGCTGATATAATAAAAGCGAATGGCGAACTGTGCATCGATGATGAGAAAAAGGAACGCATCGGCTTTTCCTTTGGTCCCGTCATCGAACCGTATGTAACCAGCCACTGTGTGGTGCCCACCAAGCCCATTGTCATGATGCGCAATGCCTGGTCAAACAGTATACCTCTCATTTTGGGCGGCGTCTCGAACGAGGGCCTGCTGCTCTACTCGGAGACCAAGACGAATCCCAAGTGTCTCAACGAGCTCGGCGACTGTCGCTTTGTCGTTCCCATCGAACTGAACATGGATCGGGACAGCGAACTCTGCAAGGACTACGGCGAGCAGCTGCGACAAAACTACTATGGCGAGAAAACACCCAGTCTGGACACGCTTCACGAGTATCTGCAGGTGTGTGACTCACAGCGTGATCAAAGCTGTTATCTTTTTGGAAATAACCACATAGACAAATGGTCGCCCCGCTTATTATTGGGGGTATTAAGTGGGTTTTTTTTATTATTATTATGTTTGCGCATTTGTTTACAACAATTTCGAGCCTTTTTTCTACTTGTAGTGCGTGTATAAAGAGTAGACCAATTATGATTACATTCTGTAAGCATTTGAGCGGCATGAGAAAAGTACTCACTAAGTACTAGTTTGTAGAGCTTAGCTTGCTAACTGGAGACTGTCTAATAGAGAGGAGCATGAGAAAAGTACTTCCTTAGCGACTAAGAGACAAACATATAACGATCTACTTATTAAAAAAGACTAACTGATAGAGAAAAGCATGCGAAAGTACTTCCTAAGAGGCTACATTAAGTAGATCTACTTATTTGCTAGCGACTAACTTATATACTAATGTCTAGCTTATAAAGATGCTTTATTAACTACAGACTAATTCATTAAGATCAGCTGATTAAAGAGGGACTAGCTTATAGAGAGTAATAGAGACTAGTTTATTGAAACCCGCTAGGACCCTAGGACCATGAGAAATTTACTTCCCAAGATACCAGCTTATAGAGATCAATTTATTAACTAGAAACTAATGTATGGAGATCAACCTAATTTCTAGAGACTAGTCTATAACGATCAACATATTAAAACTAGCTTATAGAGATCAGCTTATTAACCAGAGACTCGCTTAGTTTTTAAAGATCAATTACGAATATTTCTGCCCCTGAATTAATCTGCAACTTGTGCTCTTCTTGTTGGTTTTGCAGATGGTCTCGCACGAGTATTTCTGGTTCCCGATTTATCGCACAGTATTGTCACGTTTGGAGCACGCACCGAATGCGCCGACGTATTTGTATCGCTTTGACTTTGACTCGAAGCACTTTAATCATCTGCGCATACTCAGCTGTGGCAAGAAGGTGCGTGGCACCTGCCACGGCGACGATCTGTCGTATCTGTTTTACAATTCGCTGGCCCGCAAACTGAAGAACCATACGAGGGAATACAAGTGCATTGAGAAATTGGTTGGCCTCTGGACACACTTTGCCACATATAGCAATCCCAATTTCGATCCCGAGCAGTCCGAGCTGTGGCAGCCGGTGTCGTCTGCGGCGATCGACAAGCAACAGCTGAAGTGCCTTAATATATCCGATGATCTGAAGATTATCGATGTGCCCGAGCTGCGCAAGCTGATGGTCTGGGAGAGCTTCTTCCGTCGTGATGAGCTGCTGTGAAAAGAAAGAGCAACAAACAAACAAACAAAGAATGAAACGAATGCTATTTGGTAGCATTAGCGTTAGCATTAGCATTAGCATTAGCTTTATGTTGAAAACAATGCAAGAAAGCGTAGCTTTAAAGTCTAGATAGAGCCATCATCTAAGTTGTTGTTAAGTTTTGTCCAACACTGAAATTCGATTTAAGCCTGTTCAAGTTTGATCCAAGTCTCTAATGCCTAATGGCCTTGCAGCGCTCCAGCGTTTGCGAAAGAACCACAATTCTACTTATTATGATTGAGGTTAGTTCTAGAGTCATATGGAAATGATATAAGTCGCAACTGAAGTACCTTTTGATAAACGCGTTACGGATGCATGCAGCTAAGGAATTTGATATATATATAATTAAAAGTAAAAGATAAACAGTGTTCCTAATGTGCTGCATAAAAACTAAACATACATATTTACTTCATATATGAAAAGGCTGTCAAGACGCCCCTTATAACTATGATTTATTATGATTGTATTGTTTGGCGTTCAATTCTCTTCCGCGCACAAAACAAAACTCTCTCATCTAATATTATTCAATTATCTACATTTAATTTTGGATAAACGAATCAAAAAAAGAGAAAACAAGAAACAAAAATCCCACGCTTAGTTTTAATAAACGACATGTGTCGTATTTTTGGAATGTATGTGAATGTTTTTTATAATAATCTAATTTTTGGAAACATATTTGTTTTTTACGTAAGGTTATTCGTACCAGTCCAAGTTTTACATATTTTAGGAATATGATTCTTGTTAACAACTAGTACTAGAAAATTTACATAGGCCGAAGTGAATTTGTTTAAAGTGTCTGTTGACAAAAAAAAAAAAAAAAAAACAGCTAAATAACAGAAAGAAACGAAAACACCTTGAAATGTTGAATTATAAAGTGCACAAAATGCTTAACTAAAATGTTTCGAATTATTTTTTCGATAGATTCCACAAAAGAGCGAATTGTTTCAAGCTCGTTTTATTCAATTCCTATAAGCTTCAAAAATAATGTGATGTCACAAAAACCCAAAAAACAAACATAGAGAAATTAAAAATCCATATTTTAATAAGAGAATCGAACAGAATAAAAAAAATAAAAACGCAAAACTGAATGTATTTCAAATAAAGAAGAAGAAAAACAAATTTATTTAAAATATATTGAAACCTTTACAGTTTTTCCTTGTCTTTGCTAAACTTGTCAAACTACGACTAGAATAATAATAATGACAAAATACGTGTTTGCACTGAGAAAACTGAAATTGCTGCCCACTCAAAAGACGGGCATCTATACGAACTACGATTATGTGGAGAAGTGAGTATCCCTAGTGTTATACACCCAGAACTCGCTTTACGGCCAAGTCGCAAAAAGAAAAGCCGCATAAGGAATCAATTATTCTAATACGAATTTATACAAATTTAATGGGATCGGCACCAAATTTGTTAAAGATGTAACATAGTTTATCATTCAAAGTACATTTTGTGTTTTTATTTCATTAAAATTAAAAATACGTACATAACAAGTACATACATATAGACTCCAAAAACCAACAATAATCTATAAACAAAAACAACTTCATGTTATATAAAATAATACATAATACATAATAATACATACATTATTTTTTAATCTAAAGACATCATAATTTTTCGCTGGTAAAGATGGGCCTGGCTTTAAAAAATGGTCCAACGTTGTTTGTCTTTGCTTCGTGTCTATTTCGTTCTTTTGTGATCTATAGCAGCTAATGGCTGAGTTCGATGTCAGGATCGTTTCCTTGTTCGAAATAGAAAAAGGTGCTCGACAAATTTTTTGATGTTAGCCGTTTGGATACAACCGGCTCTGACTCTTCATCAAATGACGGTTCTGCTTGCAACTGAATGAGTTCCTCATATCAGCTTCAGTTTTTTTTGCCGTTATAGCGAAAAAGTTTAGGCCGTAAATCGAAAACGTGCCTAAATTGAAGAGGGCCATTATAAGCTTTATTATAAGCAGTTGTACAACAAAGTATGGGTATACACTCTATTATCAGTGACGTAAATTGGCCGCATATTTTTTCTAATTTGTGGCAGCTACATTAAAAGCTTATCGCCTAACTGAATATGAATCATGAGTCCGTCTGCTTCTCGATTACTTTTCCTAGTGCAATTTACGCGCTTCTAAACTTCAGTGATAAATCCAATAAATGTTAGCAAACACAATAAACAATCACAAGTTGAAGTGTTCAATATTGGCAAGTTGTTAATTGTGTTTTTTTTTTTGGAGGTGTGAATATACTTTTAGTTGATAATGAAATATATAATTGGGAGCTGTCATGATAAAGAACAGTTTCTCAGTATTATGGTGCTCAATCATAGAAGTATATAGAAGTATAGTAATTATGTGGGAATCTACTGTTATGGCATAAAATGATTGTGGTTTAACGAGTATAATTATTAGAAATGAATTATATTAACTTTTTTTACAATTATATTTGTATTGTATTTTAAGTTTATTTGAATTTTGATATTGATTATATAAAACACCAAGTTGAATCAAAGTTCAAATTTTCTTTGAGCTTCAACCTTGCAACTTCCTCGAATTAGTCATTTACTATTTCCCAGTAAGTTATAAAATAATAGAGAGCTAATTAATGGCGACTCACTCAGCGAAAACTTTAAACAATGCTAATAAATATAGCAAAGTACATTAAATGAGATATGATTAATCAAATTGCTATGTTTAAATTATTCAGCATTTGAGAGACACGCAAGAAAACCTGTAATGTTTTCCACTATTTCTGCTCAGCTTATATATCATAAAAAGTATTTAATGATCAATATTTTGACTGTCAGTATTAATTTAACCCTGAGCCACGAGGTGTCAGTTCCTCAAGTGATAACGCTCAATGCCAGACGATCTCTATTTATGATGTGTATATTTCGACCTAATAAACTGTTGAAATTTTTAACAAATCTGTTAATTAATGCTAAAAGCAAAAGCAAACTGACTGCGTGTCTGCGTCTGGCATTTGCAATGATTCAAGTCTGCCGAAACTGGTTTTAATTCACTGCCAGCTGCAGCTATTTTATTCTCTTCAAAATTCAAGTTCAAAACCAAAAAAAAAAGACCAACTGTAACTGTAACTGTAACTGTATTTATTGTTGCACACAATACGCATAGCTGTAGTTAATATTTGGGGTCTTTGCACTCGCATTTGTTTATTTATACTTTGCTTTAGCTTTAATCACTTTTGGGTTGTTTAATTTTATGTTCCGGCTTGTGTTCAAGGTGGCTTATTTTTTATGTGTGTCGTGGGGATTTTTCAATGAGTTTTGAATTTACTTCATTTGAGTTCATTTTTTGCTCACTTTGTTTTTAAATTCTGGATGAGTGTTTAGTTTATGTGCATAAGTGGGAATCACTTGGCACTTTTTTGAATGATTATTAAAAAATAAATGTCTTATGTTAATATTTCGATTACTTAACGGAATGCGATAGCGTTAAAAGCTTATTTAACATCGATCTACACCATTAAGCTCGTTAACACTTAAGCTTTTTTCAGAAGAGCTTTGACTCAACAGCTTTGACATTTCGGAATATACAAGCACAAAGCTCTCAGCACAGTGCAGTCCAAAATAACAGTGCCGCTCACAGCAACCGTTTCGATTAGAGTGTCGCACTCGCAGCTCTTTAGCGAGCAGGAAAGAATTAGGCCGAGCGAGAAAGAGAGCGAGAGAGTGCTTGACTGTTGAGAACAGCTTTCATTTAAATTCAGCCACTTAGTTTGCAGCAACTCCCTCCTTCTCTTCTATTGTTTTCGTTGGTGTCGCGATCGCTTCACTTCATTCAGTTGCTGACCCACTCTCGTGCAGAGCGGTTTGCGTTCGCGTGTTGTACATTGACCACCGCGTTGCAAATTAACTGCGTGAATTTCGGTTAATTTTTACTTTCGCTGCACCAAAACTGCGCCTAATCAAAGCGTAGGGCTGTGAAATCTGTTGCAATCTGTTTTCATTCGCTGCATAAAATGGCTGTGCGTTTCATGGATATGTTAAAACTCACCTTTAAGTAAGTTTTCACATGAAGCATTTGTGTTGCGGCAAAGACTCGAATATTTCTTGTTGCTACGATCGTTGCTCTCGCTTGCTCCTACAGTCGAAGTATAAACTTGTCATATATACATTGATGTGTGTGTGTGGTGTATAAAAATGTTGCGCTGGTGAAATTATTGTGCAAGGTTTGCAGCTGGCTTTTGCATACAGTTCGATTTAGTGCTGAGCTTTTTTATATCTCTTTCTTCTTCCCCCTTTAATTGTTCGATTTTTCTATTGCTATTAGTTGCACGTTTTTGTTTATGTTTTTATTTTTCCATTATATTATTTTTCGCAGCTATTACAACATTATTGAAATGCGGTAATGGTTAAAACTTCATTTCATAATTTAGGACAACAATTGATTGAGAAGTTGAAACAAATTAATTAGGTTTACTGTTTTATGTTATTGTTTGACATGAAATTATATTAAATACAATCAATTAATGATATTGAGAGAAGTATATATTATAATTATACAGTAATACATTGTTTCAACTACAAGTCAATTAAAGACAACATTTACAGAAATGTATTTTTTTATTATCTATGTGTTGATAAAATTATATATAAACGAACTTTTAATTGATGTTAAAAAAGAAATAAAAATTTATACGCTGAATTGCATTTAAAAGGGGTAAAAAGAGTATATTTGTTTGCGCAAAATGATATAACGGACAGCAAAAAAAAAGTATATGTTCTTGATTAGCATTAAATGCCAAGGCGATCGAGCCATTTCCGTGTTTTTGTTGTCTATATAACAGTCAGAGACTGCGTTCGATTTCCAATGACAATTTTTAAAGCAGAGTCTTCCAAAATTGATATATAACGTATACTTCAAAATATTATTGATAGTATGTAAAAAATCAAGGTTGGATAAGAAACCTCCGTTGATTTATTCTAGTTCCCTGCCGAGCATAAAAAATCGCTCATTTTACCTAATTACCTGATTAAATTAATGGGCGCAAAACTTTTTATGTGGCAAATAAAACTAGAATTAAATAATTAATAGCTGTGTTCAGGTTCAGATCTGGTAGTCGAGGTTTCTCAACTGGAGCATTCTCACCTGATTCCAAGCTAGACTATAGTTTTGCATTCATACATTTTTATATAATTTCCCTGCTCCCATTAAATTGAACTTAATTTTAAAGGCAGATATGCAGGTTAGCAGCAGGTACACAGTTCACTTGGGTGGCTAGCGCATACCTATAGCAATTTATAATTAGTATTATTTGTGCAAAATAGGCATGACACAGCGAATTTTAGTCTGATCAGGTTGAGACTTTTAATTTGATTGCTAATACAAAGCAAATCTATTTTAGTCATCCAAGTTAACTTTATTGATATATTCCATTATACCGAAGGTATCAATAGTATATTGGTTTTGTGCAATGTCTGTGCCCGCCTAAGATAAAGTGTAAAAATTTGAGTGCTACGTCCATCAGGGGGCTAGAAAATCGCTAAAATCGATATTTGCAAATCGATAAAGCCAGATATGCCCCACAATTTTAAGTCTACAGTCATACAATTTAGTTGGTAGGTTGCTGGCGGCATATGCCATGCCCACCTCTGCCACTCCCACGCTCCTCGCTCCAAAAAATTTCTGATTGCTATATCTTCCGCAGTTTTGGAGTTAGAGTCGTCAATTTAGGTAGGTAAGTTACTGGTAGCCGCCTTTAGGAAACGATAACATATTTGCAACGTTCAGTCTACTTTTTTCACTAGCTTTGTAACTCTATTTTTTTTTTTTGGTACTGATAAGGGAAAACCTACAAAATATATGCATGTGCAGCTTATCAGTAATTTGATAAACAGCTGTACTTGTCGATATCATTTTTTGTAGATATCACTTAATTAAACTTCAGATTAGCAAAATGTTCCTTATCGTGAAGCGGGTAGACAGTGTTTAAACCAATATTTATTGTTTGTGTACAATTTTTTTAACCTATTAGTTAGCAGTAAAGAGATAATTTATTTTAAAAGCATTGGCATTGTACGTAGTCAAAATATTGATATGTCGTAAAAAAGGTGTTCATTGAAAAAGGTGTTTGTTTACCTCGATCCAACATTTCTCAATACTTTTTATCATTAAATCACCAGGAATTCGTTACTATAATTAACTGACATATATGAGGCACTTTTTGAAATTAAGTCAGATACTTAATATGGGCAATTGTAAGATGACATTGCGGTTCTGCATTCAACCGGTTTTCAGCAAAGTAATCAATCGCTATTAGGGGTATAGTTATTATAAAAATACTGGTATAGCCAACACTAATAAAAGACTACAAAAAAATTTACATGTATATATATTATATTAATTATAATAATTCAAATGATTAAATTAACACTTTGTTGCCGTTAGCACAATCTGGGGACTTTTTATTATTTATTATATGATATTATATATATTATAACATATTCATCGACATAAAACTTGAGACGACAAAAAATATATTCGTGATAAAATAACAAATTAATGGGGTTGCTGGAAATACCTTCGAATAGTTAATAATACTTACAATAATAAAAATATATGTATTATGTATGGGGAGATAGAAAGACTTTTCGGTCTCTTTTACTCTCAATTACAGCTTCGCAAATTGCCAGATCCGATATGCCCGATTATAGATTATAGATTAGTATAAGCAGCAAGAGACGCTTTCTCTGAACTAAGCAATTTGTATGAAATTTTGTTGTTATCGATGCTGTTGTTGTTGCTTAAGCTAAACTATGTCGTTGCATTGGGGCCATGTGTGTTAAATATAAAATATGTGATTAATTGTCTGAGCTGCGCAATTGAAAGGTATCAAAACAAAGCAAAACAAAAACAAACTACACTAAATGCCATAAAATAGATGAGCCGCACACACGCACACACACACACACCCACACGCTGGGAGCTGAGCAATAAAAGTTGAATGTAAAAATGAAAAAAAAAACTTAATGAAAAACGAAAATAAATAAACAGTAAATAGAAAACTTGTCGTGCATATTAAATGGGTAGCGTTGAGGTTGGTCAAAAGGCGCGACTTTCAAAACGAGAACGGAGCACAAATAAACCAAAAAAACATTCCGCAACGCAACCACAGTGGCATTGAAAACACCATGCCACCCACCACCAGGCAACGGCAATTTGTTAACGGCTTTACTGATTTTGGGCCAAACACTTGAGAGAAGTGTGCCCTTCGTTGTGTTACCGACTTTAAAATACTCTTGCAGTGTTGCCATTTTTCGAACAAACAAAAAGCTAACGGAAAAAACTGATGTTTAAAATTATAAGCACATCGATAGAGAAATTATAAAATAGTAACATTTAATTGAATTAAATCAAACTAAAGGAATAACTAATTTCAATTATCTTACATGAAGTATAACTCAGACAAAATATTGAAACTAATTTTAAATTCTAATTCTCAACATCTAATGTATTTATATTATTAATATTATATATTTAACTTATATAAAACAGATTTATTATTAATGACTTGTTTCTTAATAATCTCTAATAATAAGCTTAAGCTTGCAGCTTGGGAAAGAAGAATATCAATAAATAAATAAAACAAGTAAAATATAAAAAAATTATTTTAAAAATCACTTGTAAAAGATGAGAAAAATTTTAAAATGTTGACTGCTTTAAATTTTAATTTTTACCTTTGTTTGTCGTTTGGTGAGCTCTGTGCCCGGCGAACGATATAGTTATATATATTTTATTCACAATTATATTTAATTTAACACTTGTTTCAAAACATTTATTTTGTCATACGATAAGCATGTGTTAATTAATATTTTATTGCTTGCAAGATATATGAATCAGGAGACTGATGTCCATTTATAAATCTGCCAATAAGCTATTCACTTAGTTAAACTAACTCACCTGATGAGGAATATAACTATTGAGTTGTTTCTTTAAGTGCGTTACAGATTTGTTGTCAAAACCAGAGAACCCTCCGACCTTTAATACAAATATCTGCAAAAACCTTCAAGTGCAGTTAAAATCATAGCTAATTTGTCAACTCTCTCTCTCTCTCTCTCTCTCTTTCGTTTTTTTACAGGGTGTTGAGTTTTAAGTATGAGCAGCGTCGTCTGACTACTCACATTTTTTCGGTGGTTAAAACCAAGTTGGGCAATGTGCGAGGCGTGAAGAGGAACACAATTTGGGGCGGCAGTTATTACAGCTTTGAGAAAATACCCTTTGCGAAGCCGCCGCTGGGTGAGTTGCGTTTCAAGGCACCGGAGCCAGTGGAGCCTTGGGAACGTGAACTGGACTGCACATCTCCGGGCGAGAAACCGATGCAAACACATCCATTCTTTCGCAAATTCGCTGGCTCCGAGGATTGTTTGTACCTGAATGTCTATGCGAAGGATGTAAGTAAATAAAATACACACAACTGTCAATAACTGATATATTGTTATTCTGTGCAGCTGCAACCGGAGCAACCGCGTCCAGTGCTGGTCTGGATTTATGGCGGTGGCTTTCAGGTGGGCGAAGCGTCGCGTGATATGTACAGTCCGGACTTTTTTATGTCCAAGGATGTGGTGATTGTGACCATTGCGTATCGTCTGGGCGCCTTGGGCTTCCTCAGTCTGGATGATCCGGAGCTCAATGTGCCCGGCAATGCGGGCTTAAAGGATCAAATTATGGGCCTGCGTTGGGTGCAACAGAATATCGAAGCTTTTGGCGGCGATCCCAATAATGTCACAATCTTTGGCGAGAGTGCTGGCGGCGCATCCACACATCTGCTCACGTTGAGTCCCCAGACGGAGGGTTTGCTGCACAAGGCGATTATAATGTCGGGCACTGCATTGTGTCCATGGGCACAGCCGCCGAAAAACAATTGGGCCTATCGCCTGGCACAGAAACTGGGCTTCGCGGGCGCCAACAAGGACAAGGAGATCTTTAAGTTCCTGAGCGCGGCCAAGGGTGGTGATATTGTCAAGGCCGCGTCACTGGTGCTCGACAAGGAGGAGAAACACAATCGCGTGCTGTTCGCCTTTGGTCCCGTCGTCGAACCCTATAAAACCGAGCACACGGTCATCGCCCAGCCACCCTATCAGCTGATGCAGCAGACCTGGAGCCGACGTGTGCCCATGATGTTCGGTGGCACCAGCTTTGAGGGTTTACTCTTCTATCCTGGTGAGTGACTCTCCACATTAGTAATAGTAGTAAACAATTTTGAATTCAATCAAATTCCATTTTGATGTGTGTAAAAATATTAAGCCAATTGGAGTGAAAATTTAATTGGTCTGAAAATACAAAATTGAAATTCAATTTCAACAACAAATTGGATTTGATTTCATTAAACGGTTTTTGATGAATAAACCGAATTATTGTCTTTGTTTTGTACAAATCTGTTTATATTTTACTTAGTAAAAAAAAAATATTTCGGATAAAGGGAAATTAGCGCGATGCATGTCAATATTGTTCAGGTGCATTTTAAACAAAAAATAATTCCACTTGATTACTTTTTAGACAGGCCAATAGTAATGTAGATATCGGTGATGGGGCCTGATGTGTAATCTAAAACAGGATATCATTTTTTATTATAACTGCCTTGCCTTTATTTTACACTTTTTTATACGTATACTTTTTCATCAAGATTAAAATTATTTTCATTCATAATTTACTATTTCCATTTCGATGCACTTGCCGCTTCTTTGGTGGTTTGCCGATAACCGCCCTCAAAATATATCAAAGTTAATTATTTCGACACCGTTAAACAGAATCAATATAGTAATAATGTAAAAGTTAACTTTTAGATTTTAATTTTGCCGTCTCTAAACCAGTAGTCAAAATTCCACCGCGAAATATTTCGCGACTTGATTGAAACCATTTTTTTATACGGATTTTTTTCATTATCGATAACTTATTTTTTTGTTATCTGTAAACTATGCTAAGATTGTAACATAACATCTGCACATAAAATTGATAACGATATCGATCGATATATATATATATGTATATATATTTCTTTTATATTATTTAATTTTTTTCGATTTCCAATTTTATATAATAATTCACTTTTAATTTTGTATAATTTAATTTGTAACTTTAATTTCAAATTTAATTTTACATTTCTATATCTTATGCCTTTTTTTTAAATTGTTCTCTACTTTCTCTTCCTTGTTTCAGAGGTTGTTCGACGTCCTGCCACGCTGGATGAGGTGGGCAGCTGCAAAAACTTGCTTCCAATCGATTTGGGCGACAATTTGGATCCCAAGCTGCGGGAGAATTACAGCCTGCAGCTGAAGCGTGCCTACTTTGGGGACGAGTCCTGCAATCAGGCGAATATGATGAAATTCCTTGAGCTTGAATCGTATCGCGAGTTCTGGCATCCCATTTATCGCACTGCATTATCCCGAATGCGCGATGGCAACGCTTCCACCTATTTGTATCGTTTCGATCACGACTCGAAGCTGTGCAATGCCATACGCATTGTGCTTTGTGGCAACGAGATGCGTGGCGTCTGTCATGGCGATGATCTCTGCTACATCTTTCACAGCATGCTGTCCAATCAGGCTGCGCCTGGTTCACCGGAGCACAAGATCATCACTGGCATGATTGACATATGGACGAACTTTGCGGCCAGCGGGGATCCCAACTGCGATAGCATCAAGACACTCAAATTTGCACCTTTGGAAAGAGAGAAGAGTCTTCAGTGCCTCAATATCGGACAGGACTTTGAGCTGAAGACACTGCCCGAACTGGAGAAGCTGCAGTTGTGGGACAGCTTCTATGCAAGGAGTAAACTTTAAGCTAGACTAGATCTGGGTTCAATTGGTTTTATAGCTTTTAGCTTTAACACATTTTACTCTTTCATTGCATATAAATATCACGTATATGTCTAATTTGTTTCGAGTATATTGTATGGCTAAACTTATGATAAGATTTTTATTTATTATTACAACGAACTGTGCGCAGTTCATTATTGCTTTAAGCTTGGCTAATTTGCAATTAAATTAAAAAAACATGTATAATAAACTAAATGCTATCAATAAATTTCAAATCTTTTGTATTACAAGTTTAGAATACTTACTTATTTGGCTCCAATTTATTAAAACTACCAATACAGCCTACAAACCAAAAACACTAAAGGCGGTCAAAACATACACAGAATACTTTATATAAATATATATAAAAACTTTGGGGGTGTAAAATATGGTTATGGATATAATTACTCTTTGGCTGGCGGTCACCCGTTCATTAAGCGACTTCTTTTCTAATCCAAAAGTTGTAAATGTGTTTATAAGCTCTGTTAAGTTAAAAATTATATGTTTTTCAAATAAAATTTGTTTTTTTGATGGATGAAGGATATGCAAGGGTCTCAATTGGGGCCAATTTAAATTGCCAGCCCGTTTTTTTTTTTAATAATTTCCGGTGGTAGAGACAACTTTTCACTCAAGCTGACAGTTTAGTTTTTCGTCAACTGGCTGTCCTTTAACCTTCGGCTGGGCTGCCTGTCCTCCTATTCGTCTGTTTGACTTGTTGTGTCTTCGCACCTACATATACACAAGCACAAGTACATATGTACACACTCGTGTGGTTGTGTTTTTGTCACATTTATGTATGTAAGCCGATGCTTGACAATCAAAGGGTACAACGGCAACAATTTCCGCAACGCGACCGCCAACAACGACCCCAGGGAGCGAGTGAGAGCGTGTGAGTGTGTGTGTGTGTGTGTGTGTGTGTGGGAGCGAGAAATAAAATTCCATTAAAATTTTTGCAACTTTTTAATCTGCTTTTTTTTTCGACTTCCTATCTTTTTTTTTTTTTTTTGTGGACATGCCAAAATGTTTGTGTGGCAAATTCAAAGGGCTGCCTCACGTCGACCGTGGCTCTGGCGCGTGTCCTGTGCGACGTGAAAATTTCATTTGTCGACGCGCTGAGCTGCAAGTCGAATCGGGTTCAGCATTTTTCTCTTTTTGTTTTTGGCGTTTTACATATTTATCTTATTTTTATTTTTATTTTTTTGTGAACTTTTAGATTCGGGCTATGGTTAGGACATGTGGCGGGGCTAAATGTTGGCCGTGTGCGCAGCGTGTAAAAATGGGCGTAAACTCAATAAATTAGAATTTTTTACGTTGCGATGGGATTTCTTTATTATTTCTTTTTTTTGTTGGTGTTTCACCAGTCGTTTGCTTGGTGCATCGGAATAAATGTTTGATGCTGAGTGCAGAACTCTTTGATTAAATATTTTTCGCAGTCTCTTTTAATTTAATTTTTCATAGCTATAAGTAAATTAAAGGATTGCATTGTAAAGAGTTTGCTTGTCCAATAGGTTAAAAATTGTGTGAAAAATGTTATTTTTTACCAAATGTAATTTAAATTTTTAAAACTTACCAAAAACTATATAAGATTTACTTTAATCATTAACTCAATATATCAGTGACTCATATTTGTACAATTAATATGTACTAAAATAATATTTTGTAATATTTTTCGCATGTATTAAATTTTATGTCATTAAAATTGACAATGCCCATTACTTTGAAACTATAGAAAAAAATTATTTAATTAATAAAACAAACATAATTAATAAACAAATACATAATTTAATAGTTGTTTGCTTAAACTAATTTAGCAGCTGTCTTTTCATTTTTTATATTTAAAACATAATGAAAAGTTTGTCAATTAACATGCTTCTATGATATTCTGCTGTTATATGAATATATGAAAGAGTGTGTATGCATTGAAATGCAGCCACATTTTGGAAGCGACTGTTTCGAGTTTTTTTTTTGCGGCCGCATAAAAGTATGCAATGCTTTTCCGCTTAAACACTGCCTGTTGGCAGATGTCAGCGATACCTGTGTGTAAATATAAATACATATGTATATTTATATAAGCCACTTTTATCCGAACTGTTAGCACTTGCTGAAGTTACAGTTGGGGTTTTTGTTTTTTTTTGTTTTTTTTTGCTGTACGCAGTCGGTTTGATGTCTGATCATATTTGTTTGTGGCTTTTCGCTGCGGTTACAAAATGATTAACAAAAATGCATACACACTGGCTTACATACGCTCGCAGAACCACAATTATAATGGGCTCGCCAGCTTTGGCACTTATTGAAGTTCAACTTTTATCAAATTAAAATTTTGTCGGATTACGGGTATTTAGAGCTGAACAGTGTGCGGCTTGGCGCACGGGCAATACAAATGGCATTAGCGGTTGTAATTGAATTTCAGCAATAAGTAAAAACTCTGCCTATTTGCCGCCTCCTCTCTCATGTTTTTTTATGCTGCAGCCTAATCGAATTTACAGCACATTTAATTAAATAAATAAAAATGCTCAACAAAAGTGACTAGAAAACGGCTGCCAATTTTCATGTGTTTGGCGTACTTTATCAATTTCATTGTGAGATTAACTAATGGATAAAATAAATAAATATAAAACATCGATGAACACTTTTATTTTATATAAATGTGCTTTGATTTTATGTAGGAAGTGAAAAGGTAAAGTGTAGAAAATCTATTTTAACAACTTTTCGCTATACTTAACTAACCGTGGCCTAAGTGCAAGTTTCTCCTTGAGTTTTTATCACGCGGGAAACATACATTATTTACTTGGGGGAAAGCAGCAACCAGTGGGTTTCAACTGAAAATCACTTCGAGGCAACTCAATTTGACGGTAAATTTCGGGTTGGTTCCACTAACACCAATAACAACAGCAATGCTGAACAGACTTTAATAAGAAATGCATTTTAAGTGCACATAAAATGAGTGAAAAAATCTCCACCCTCGCAGGTTGCAGCTCGCACTTGCACTTGGCAAGGAATTATGCACTTCAAGGATACGACCCGCACTTTATGCACTCGCCAGTAAAGTTATTGAGTAATCAGCTTTAAAATTCTGAGCTTGATGTTGCCTTGATTCTGCCTCGCTTTGTTTGTTTCTTGGCCACTGCAACCGGCGCTCAACGGTGCAGCTTGCTACTTGCTGCATGCCCCATAAAATGCGCAAAATGTATGCCCAGGCACGTGGCAGCTGAAAATGATGGCGCGACATGCTTGCTTTATGCTTTTTGGGTGCCTCGATTTATGCTGCTTCCACTGCTAGAGTGCCTTCGAGCTGAAGTAGTTGGAGTGACTCCCCTTGGCCCTGGCCCTTGCAGCCAACTGCTGTTGCCCTACTCTACTCGCCTAACAGCTGCTTAGCATATAGCATTGCCCACAAACAACGTGACGTATGTGTGTTAATAATATGGGGGAAAAACTAATCAGCAGCAGCAGCCGTAATAGTCTGCATAATATTTCATTTATAAAGTAAAAAAAAAAACTTATGTTACTGCTACCCTTTAATAGTTTAATTATATAACAAAGCTAATCTGGAGCCAGCGAAAGATTAATTTTAATTGAAAAAAGTGCTCACCAAACAAAAAACAATAAAGTTTACTATATTTAGTATATATTTAAAATCCTAATAGGCATAGTTTTAAAATTTATTTTGACTTATATTTAACTCACCAAATTTCCCATAAGTTTTTGCAATTTAACATATTTCCGCATTAGGATTGATTTTTTTTATTCCTATAGGAGTTTTTCTTTTGTATTTTTGCCTATGCTTCTTGTCTATATTCAAGCGTATGTTTCTTATGGTCATTATGCTCATTAAATTACTACTTATACAGGGTATTTGCCATAACTATAACTATCATTCATTAACACGATCTGACCGATAACAACATAAATAAGAGCCAGACAATGAACATCGTAGTTTGTCTGTTTTCATGCTACACATTTCACTTTTTTTCTCTCTTTTGTGGTGTTATTTTCTTTTTTTTTACTTTTAGGTTTTCTTTTATTTATTTATTTTTTTTTTTGTTGAGTGCTGCCGTCAGACTCATTAAGCCCAGTAATGACACTTTAGCGCTGTGAGCACGTTCTAAGCGCCAGTAATAATTCATGCCACTGAATGATTTGTGGTAGCCACCTAAAACCTACTTCGGACCAGAGAAGACCCCATCGAAGCCGCTGCCCAAAGTCGAAGTGTGAACATTATTTGTTGGCATTTTTTAAGGTAGATGTGAGTCGTTTGCTTTTGGCCACTTCCTGAAGCATCTGGTCCATGTGCCTTGTGGCAACATTATTAAATTTTTTTGGTTTCAAGGTATACAAACAGGACGGATGCGGAAATGGTTTGCTTTATATGCTAATTTATATGCTTATTTCTATGAGGTATTAATTTATAAAGTTAATTACATATATTAATTTTTATACACATATACACACAATGCACATATTCGTCCACATTACAGATGGAATTAGGTTTGTTTGCTTTCCTTTTTGGGCGTTTAATAAAATATTTAAGCCGAAGCACCAAAAATCCATTTTTAGCAATGTTGCCAAATGGGTCAATAATGTGCCCGAAATACTTAAAAATGTGTTCATAATTAGAAATGTATATTTTTTGTTGGAAAAATTATGCCAAAAAATGTACCTAAAACAGAAACTTTAATGTGTCAGCCAAAACCCAAACACACACGCATTATGAACCGATAGTACATTTATTTATATGCATATACGTGTGCGTGTGTATGTGTGTGGAGAAGTGTGATGTGGTCAGAAAGCTCTATGTACAGGCGAGGGCGGAGGCGGAGGCGGAGGCGTGGCCATGGGGCAGTTGAAAGTGCATGAGCAAAGCGGCCGCAGCCAGCAAACCACAGCAAACTAATAATAACCAGCAAAGCCACATTTAAAATAAAAAAAAGCGAGAGTAGAAGCATGGCGTTGCTAGTGCTCTGTGTTAAGTGTTACGTTGTGGCACAGTTGGGGTATGGAGCTCGGCGTAAGTTGACTAAAGGCGTGGCGGTTAGCCAACAAAACAGCAAACATAATTGCAACCACGAAATTTACAAATAGCTTTTAGTGTCAGCGCGGGATACATAACACATACTAATACTAACATACACACACACACATACACACACATACACACGCATTATGCACATGCTCTCAATGCATATCAGCAGTTGATGCAGCGGTGCATGCTGCATACTCTGGTGGGCGGAAATGTCGTAAAACAGCAGACAGCAGACAGCAGAGTGCCGCGCAGACCCAAAAGGACCAACCGCAGCAAAAGGACTCTGTACTGGGATAATATGTTTGCCCCATTGCCTTGGACACTTTCGAGCGCATATCTAATTTGTCACGGAGCTGGAAACAGCTCGCTGCCAGCAAGAAAAACGTAGAAAACATGCTGCAGAAATAGCGAACTGGCATTCGGTGGGGAAGGGACTGATGGAGTCGTGACCCGCCAACGAGCTAGTTTGTTCTTGGCCACTAATTAATGCAGTTTGTTTTGGCTGGCAGATCCTTTTGCCTTGTAACCATCAACGACTGACTGGCTGAGCTGGCTACCGTCCCCGCCATCCCCTTGCAATGCATCTGACTGTCGAAAAATTAGACTGCATTGCTGCTGACTGAAAATTAATTGAAGCTGCATCGTTTCAATTCAAAATGCCGCAAGTTGTGCTCATTTGCAAAAAGATGCTAGCCTACGGCGCTTATGCGTATTATGGAGAGTTCTGATATATTTAACATTTGCCAGTCAGTCGTACACAAATATGTTGTTAACGTTGCATGCTAATTAAGCTGAAGGCATCGTAGTGGAAACTGCAATAAGTCAAACCTATTCACTTTATAGCCTTTTAATGAAGGAATCTATAGGAAAGTAAGTTAAATTTACTGAGTGCATTCCACAAATATTACTTATATGAATAGTAGAAAGTTTCTAATTTGGTTCGAAAGAAGCTGAAAAATATTTAATATTGTTAACTTTCAGCTTTTAGAATTGAATCATGAGTTCTTAAAAGTTAACTTAATAAAAAATATATTTTTAATGATTGCTTGCGAAATACTGAAAGTAAGATTGCGTTAAGACATGCATTGGAAACAGAAACATCACAAGTTACTTCATTTAATTTTGAACTGAAAAGGTTTCAAAACTCAGACAAATAAAAAGCTAAAGGATTCAAATTCGAAAGCATAAACTTAACTACTATGTGAGCCGTTCAATTAAAAACTATCAAGAGTTTCGTTCATTTTCTACTCATTTATTAACTTAAACTTCCATTTACTCAGACTTGTGCATGTCAAAGCTGTTGTCATTTTATTACATAAACCATGAAGCATACCAACATTGGTACCTCATAATCTAATTAAAAGCCAAATTGTTAACAATTTAAATGCAACTAAATGACAAATGCTAACAAGCCAGCAGACAACCGAAGGCATTTTTTGGTTGTGCGAAAACTTTTCCCATTACGAAAATGTTAGTGAAAAACGAAAATATAAAACCTGACCGCTCTCCTTTGCACACCCCAAAAAAGTGCAAAAATGCAACAAGTAAACATTTAAACAAAAATAAAACAATTCTAAATTTTTTTCGTATTCCTATAGCATTTGAAGTGCGAACTTTTGCAGCCAAACAAATGGTAAACAATAAAAGTGCAAGCAAAACATTTGCCATATGATAAAAGTTGAAGCACCCTCTTCACTCCGGAATAAACCATTAAACCCTTACATGCATATATGTATGTATACATACGACCTTATGTGCAGCTTGCAATGGGCATAAAAAGCACCGACAATATGTAATCAAATTAGCTAAATGTTGTGGCATTTCCGCTGCTTCCATTTTCACCTGCATGTTACACGTACGAAATGTGGGCAACTATTTTTTTTGGGTAGCAAACAACTATTTCAGACAGCTGCAATTTCCTTTTGCCCTTGCCTGCTGCCGTTGCCAGTGCTGCAAATACCTAGGCAAAACTGGAGCTGCGAAAAACGAAACCAATTCACACACACACACACACATATGAGTATTTACACCTGCCGTGCTGCGGTTGCAGTATGAAATTTTCATTAATATTCTATTAATTATCTTTCTAATTGCCAGTTGCAAATTGACACTTCAAATTTGTCAGTTTAACCATTAAGCGAAATGTTAATTTTGGTATGCAAAAGTTGGGATACCCCAGTCATGTTGAAATCGTTATTCTTTTTTCGAATCAGAAAGAGAAGATTTTATTTTAAATCTGTTATTGGTTTTGTTGGAGAGAAGGGAATGCCTGGATAAGAAAATAAGACGAAGAACCACCAGCGTTGTATACTCAACCAAAGTTTATTCGAGACTGTCGCGACTGAGGGACTTAAAATACTCTCCGCGGAATTCGATTAAAGGCACTGGATTTTTTTCTTATAAGATTGAAAATAAATTTTTTTATTGTGCCACAAAAGTTAGCTGTCAAATTAAAAAGGAATTAAACTTGTAACATTCACATAACATTTTTTATTAATTTTTGTTTGTTTAAGGTGAGGTTAAGGTGCACAATTCGATTAAAGGCAGTGCTAATAAAATTAAAACAGTATGTTTAAATTACATGAAAATTACAAATTAATAATGTATTCAGTCTCCAGATTTGATTATAACTAAAATAAAATTCGATTTGACTTCGATTCAACAACTTTTTAGAACTCAAATAGTGCGATTGTGGACCAGTCCTTAACGACAGCCTTCGTAGCTGCTCAACTGTCTCAAACTGTCGATTACCATCTTAAACTCGATGAACCAGTTGTCCCCATACGTTCTCTATTGGATTCAGGTTGGGTGATCTTCCTGGCCACTCCAGAAGCTTAAAATTCTTATCTGGTGAATTTATTTTTACAAAAATTAATGTGAAACTCTTATGTTGACTGTGGTGTTCATTAAAATGATTTTGATGTGATCAATTAATTTTCATATTGTCACTCGATGCAGCTCATTTTTCTCTATTTAATTATTATTATTTATTTTTTTTTTTGATTTCAAGTTAATTTACAATTATCGAACCGGTTAAACTAATTTTAGCTTATAGATATTTAATGCCTAATTAACTGTTTTTTTTTTTGTTACAATTTTTTTTTCATTGTCATTATTCATTTTTTAAAATTCACTTTAAATCATTTGTTGAATAAAAAGTGCGATATAAGTAAAACAATTTAAAAAAGGTTGCCGATTTCGTAGGCATTTCGGTGCTTAATCACAGGAGGATTTGATAAAGAAGTGACTGGAGTACACCCCGCACAGCCAGCAATACAGCTTCAACTGCGGGTGTAGCTGAGATAACAGCTCTGTTCTCCACAGCTTGTGTAATCAAATTGGTGATTGATGCGTTGGCAGCAATCCGTTCGAGACGGGGCACTGCCGAAGGTGGCGCTGGAGAAAATAAATTGAACTTTGAACCGTCACGTCGGTTGGCGAAGTCTTGCATTTGGATTCATATTTTATTTTCTTCTTTTAACTGATTTGTTTAAATGTTTCAATTACTTCTGGTATCTTGCGTTGGGCGTTCTGTAACATTGTTTGGATCATCATTTATTTAAATGTTGTATGCACCAAAATAAAATGTCTTCTATTTTTTTCGAGGCATCAAAAGTTACTTCTGTTCTCCATCCAAAAAATAAGGGGAAGAAATATAAGATATAATTTTTTTTTAAATTTGACTCCAAGAGAGCGTTGTCCCAAACTCGGCTTGAAAAAAAACAATAGCATAGCTTTAGGCATGATCAATAATTATTTGCCTCGTCAAGCGCATTACAGAATCTATATGAAACATTTATCATAATATACAACTCTGTACATAACACACGATATCGATTTCGATCGATATCAATAGGGTGATCATCAGCTTGAAGAAGATGAGTTCAGTCGATGATGAATACAGGAAGTGAGCTGATGTGTTTGCCGGAGTTGCTTAATTTTGATTGTGACTGGTACAATTAATATTTGAACAGTGTAATGTAATAGAACTTAAGTGCAGAATTTACTTACACTAAGTGCCTATGTGTGGGATTACCGTGACCATGTCATTAGATTTAAATAAATAATACTAGTATATTAAAATTGATGGCGAGACCTGAGACATTGAACTTTAAAGAAATATATTTCAAAACACAATACAACAAAAGAATATTACGCACTCCTGATTATCAATACTGCACTAAAATTGATATCGATATCGATCGATTTCAATGATGTCATCACCAACTTGAAGAAGAAGAGCGGGATCGTGATGAATATGGGAAAGCGAGCAGATGTGTTTGCGGAAGACTCATAATTTAATTATGACTGCTACGGGATTAAGGTCGTTTTAGTTTAGAAACAATAGAAATTAATTGCATCTTAATCCCATATAACTTAACCCGAAAGCCTTTAAAATAAGCATAATATTTGCGAGCATCTGACTTCAGGTCAGATGCAACAAATAAACCCGGAGAGCGTCTTGCTTTTGAGCTTTCGATTATCTGGTAAACACATTAAATTGTGTGCCAGACACGGACACAAAAACACGTACAGAGATAGGTCTTGAGAAGGCGTGGGGATGAGAGATGGATACAGGAGCAGGCAAGGAGTATCGCGTGCTAAGCGAAAAATATTTATTGGCCTGCAGTGAAGCGTTGGCAGCAGCTAAAATAGAAATCACTGCTAAGGAAATGCTCCAGAAATGGTAAAGAAATAGAGGAAATACAAAGTTGAGGTATCAGAAAAGGAAGCGCATATCGCGTTGGGCAAGTGCAATACCAACAACAACATCGACATCAACAACAATAAAATGCACAAATGTGCGCTGCCAGAGTGCAAACAGACAAAAAACTGCAACCAAATCACTGACAGCACCACAGTATTTATTGGCTAAGCAAGTATTTAGATAACATAACGGTTGTTTTATTACGCAAAAAATTAACGATATTATAATTGCATATTGTTTGCTTGCAGATCTTTATTCAAATAATAATTAAATGCGTTTCTCGTCTAAATACTCAAAATACGATATTTAAAAAAAACCAGGAACTAAATTTTGATTTCAATTGTAATAAATAAAATAAAATGTTGTATAATTTCAAGTGGGGCATTTAGCTGGTATTTACCGTGGAGCTGTCTGTAATACGCAAATAAAATATCTGAATATAAAATGGGACACTACCTTTTATTCCCAGTCCCATTTCGTCCGTCGGATGTCGACAAACCGCAACTACGTTACAGTTTGGCATGTCGGAGCGCAACTTTATTTTTGGTGCTTGTGAAAATTGGAAAATTGCTAAATCACGTTGCGTCAAGAAATAGAAATTCGCGTTTTGCATTTTGAAACGGCAGTCGCTTTGTAGATTTAATCCTATGTGCGTTTGGATATATTGGGTGTGGCGATGTGGGTCATAAAGACTGCATTTTTATGGCCAACTAAGGCGACGCCTGTTTACCTGTTTACCTGTTTACCTGGTTAGCCTTAGCTGCAGCTCATTTGGTAAGCAATAAAAAAGAAGAACTTGTTGGCAGACCTACAGTGTTTGTGCCCAGACGCTCCTCCTGGTTTTGCTTTATTTTTGTCCCTGCATAAGTCAGCGGTGAATTTACATTTTCTAAATCAAAATACTTTTAACATGGCCGCAGATAGCGAAGCAATCCATTCACCCAACCACCCATTTGCCCGTGCGCCCTGCATGTGTCAACAAGAAGGGCAAACACGATGGTAACACAACGTTAACACAACACCGACTTAACGGCAACTGTGTGGGCTGGGCTCACGCCTAAAAGTATGCAGTGTTTGCTTAGGCGCCTCTGCAAACACTTCTCGGCTTTTAGCTTTGCCCGATTTCTTGCTGCTGTGGTTTTTATTCTGCTGCTGCTGTTGTTGTTTTCGTTGTTGTCGTTGTGGGCGAAGCTGGAACAAAGTTTATTGCGAGCTCTTTTCTCGCTGTTATTTAAAAAGAAAAGCAAAAAAAAAAAATGAAGCAAAAATGGAAGAGAAAGTTAATGGGCGTGTTCGAGGTGTAAGTTTTCACCTGCCTTGAGGCACCCAACAGCCCAACTACATGCAATAACAGCATCTTGTTTATTGCACACATTTAAACTAAGATTTACCTCAGCTTTCACACAAAACTGATGGCGAAAAGTGACCAAAATGTCGTTTCAGTATAGTTTGTTGATAATGGCTCCACATAATAGGTGTGCACGATGCACATACAAATATAGCATTTTAACTTTACGGAGCTATAGATACAAGTTGATATTTAACAAATTTATAATTGCTTTTATCTAGCGAAGTGATCTTAAAATCGAATTTAAGTTACTTTACTATCATCATCATTACATGAATGAATTGTCGAAGGCAACTAAAATTGTAGGGCTTTGATAATAACAAGTTTAATATATTATTAGTTATGTTATTAATTATAATAAACAAATCTATTGCGTTCAGTTTTTGAGAAGCGTGTACAATTTCGTGTGTGAAAATTCGCATTTTCAATTGAATGCGTTAATTTAGAGTAGGGCCTAGCTTCGAATATTTATTAAATTTACGAATTCGATGACGTGTACGGTGAATTCAATTTAATTATCAATGGTAAATGTATCCAGTGTTAGTAATTTGATTTACGCAACATTTAATTATTCACTTATTACTGACAAGCAAATGACTTATTCACTGATCTAAATACAGTTATAATATTCGAGAACTATAACGCCAAAAATATATAAACAATTGAAATTTAATGAGAATATAAAAGTCAATAATAGTTGCAGCCAGTAATAAAAATTGATTGCTATGGCTACTACTGGTTACTTGTACTGCCCCAGGTATCTGAATTAAAATTTCTGATTCACCACATTAAAAGAATAATTGATGTAGAAACATTGTTTAAATTTATATTTGTATTTTGATTTTGTTATTTTATTTTGTTTCTTACAGTTTGTTATTTTTTTATTATTTGCCCAGATGCATTGTAGTAATACTCATTTATTATAACTTATTTAGAATTTGATGATATGTAGAAAATTATATTTGGAATAGTATTACTTTAAATTCAAATTAAATTCGGCAGAATGCACACAACTTTTCAAACCAGCTGCTATGCAATTTGTACATTGCTCATTGTTCATGCAAAGTCATAATTCCTTTATATGACTGTCCTCGGACTAGTATGCCTGTTCCCAAAAACACCCTCTCACATAATTTTCCGAAGTGCGCAGCAGTTGGTAACGTTTTAATTACACATTCAGTTGGCGCAGAGTCGCTAAAATTATGATAAGAGCAAAAAAAAAAAAGAATACTCCTTGCTGTGTGTATTTCGAAACTGTGTTTAACTTTTAGTGTTTTTTTTTCATAATTGTTGTAATTATTTGTAATTTTATTACAAATAGGAAAATTTGAAAGTTTTGTTATGAAACTTCTTGGCTGCTACGCAGTCGAGGTTAATGTTTGATTTTGCTTGCAGCAGTTGAAATTGTGTTAGCTGATATTTTGTGGCCTTCTCAAGTTTTATGGCACCCCAAATGCACATAAAATCTTTGACAATACCCGCAGCGGACATTAAGACTAGTTATGCATAAAACATGCAGCATATCCCACATAAAATAGTTTAAGTTGAATGGCAATTAACCTTTCTCGTGGCTAAAATTAAAATCCTATGTCTCAAATAACTCGCGTAACCCGGCGGATCCACATAAATTTTAAAGCACACATACGATTCAAATAGGATGGGGTCGAACTTGACATGTATTTATAGCTGGTCGTAGACCTCACTTGGGCATATTGCTAATACGGCAGTTGGCTGCTTGGCTGCTCGTTTGCGCGGCTTTGGCTTTTTATTCGCACACACACGCAGACAGCTTCGAGTGCGACTCGAGACTCATGCCTTGACTGAAAGACAAAGCAAATGTCTGGCAGTGCAATCCTTGGGAATGCAGCCACACACGAGTCCCCCCCCCCCCCCATCCATCTACAAGCCAATGCTAGTTGGTCTTTTTGCTGGTTGGGCTGCGGCAATTGGCTTTGCAGTTGCTGGTGCAGCTCGTAAATTGAATAAAAGTTCAAATGTTCGCAATTAATATAACGAAAAAGTTAATGCCACATCCGTGTGTGTATCTGTGTGTGAGTGTGAGTATGCGGACTGGTGCAGTACAGCCCTATTTGGTTCAGCTCCAACCAACTGTGGCACGGCGCAAGAATATATACGTGTGTGTAAGTTTGGGTGAGTTGAGTTAGGAACTTAGCTTGTAGAAATTGTCTGGGGTCAGCTTTAGAATAATTGATCCTGGAAAGGGAGATTTCCCAATTAATTATAACTAAATTAAAAAGTTTTTAATATAAAATTAGTTAAATAAAGTAATCGCTTTAATTCTAGGGCTCACTTGTGTTTAATATTTCAATCTTACTTCATTTTTTCAGCTAACATAATATTTAAGCAAACAAATACTTTATACGCTTACATACTTATTGGAGTCCCGGCTTGAACAGAATAATTAAGTTTAGCATAACACGAAATAATACAAAAAATATTACAATTATTGAGGGGCTTCATGCACTGTTTAGCTTGGTTCTTTCCAATAGATATTACATGCTAAAATTGTTGTCGACTACGGTTGACTACAGAAAACAACAAAAATGTTACGAATATGTAGACATGGCTTCATTAATGATTTTATTTACTTTTTTTTTGATAACGTTCGCTTGAGTAATTACTTAAATTTCAAATAAAGGTTGTTGGCACACATTCACTGGTACTTGTGCTATTATATCGCTGTGCTCTGTTTTTAATTCCTTTCCTTAAGTGGATTCATTTGTTTTTTTCTTTTTGCATTTAAGTATCTTCCACAAATAGCAAATAGCACGCAGACATGCGCTTGTACAGAAACAAAACCAGAGAAATAGAGAAATTTTCATTTAGATTCTCATAGTCACAAACATATATACGCAAACACACACAAACACAGGCACGCACACACAATAGCAATCGCAGCTTGGCAATTCATTCGCTTGAATTGTGTGTGTAGTTGTGCGTGTGCATCTGCTGGCATTTGCAGCTTCCTTTTAGCCTTTTGCCGAGATTGTGGCACACGCTAATTGCTTGAAACGTTTGAACCCCACACATAAAAACCAGGTCTAACCCGAACATTTCACCATATCTCCATGTCAGAACGTTGCCACCCATGCGTATACGTAATATGCGAGTATTGGAGTGCAGCTTTGGGGTCGATTGCATTGAAGACGTGCTCCATTTTCAACAACGCTTCACTGGGAGCTCTGCAACAATACCTCGTTATTTTCCCAAAGTTATTGCACATTTGCTGCTGCAGTTAACACTTGTTCTGATTTTATATCTATTGAAGTGACTGTTGTAATTTAATTGTTATCTGAATGTGCTGTTTTGCTGTTATTTCAGCTTTGTTTTCTGCGATACTAATTCTGTAAGCTGCTTTCACTCCATTCCTGAGATCCGTTGTGTTTCCAATTTCCTATCTTGTAGATATTTATTTTGCATATTTAAGCCAAGCCAAATTGAGTATTTTTGGAGCATTCTTGCCGTATTGCCAGGCTTAACGTTGCTGGAGTGTTCATCCTGTATGGGTGGCTAAGTAGGCTGCTTATCTATCTATCATAGTATAAATATGTCCGTATTGTGTTTAAAACGAAATATCCTCTAATACCAAAAAGTATTTTAATGTAAATTGTATTTTACCTTCGACGTTAGGTGTGTTGTAAGCAGTAGCGGTGCCAAAGGGTTGCCAAATCCATTTATTAATTGCTTGTATTCTTCACTGTTCTTTCCAAACGTAGACCAGCCCTTAAGCGTAATTATTACCGGCTATTAAATAAATGGCCAAAAGTCCATTTGGCAATTTGGGGCAACTGTACTTAGTTCTTTTCACTTAGCTTGAATCACTTAACAGTTTCGCTCATGAAATCTAAATTTGCATAATATTTCTTTCTTTCTGGCATACACTTAACAACACATGTATATGTGAGCAATGTGTGAGACGTTTTTAATTCCCAGTCGTCAACAAATATGAGACTGGCTGTTATTGTTATTGCTGTTGCTTGCTGGTCTCAAAGCGCACAGGGCAAAAGCAAATCTAATTTCTAACACACAAAAAAAAAAGATTACGCAAAAAAATGAACGAAAAAGCCCGAAAAAAGAATAATCAACAATAGACGAAGAAGAAGAGCGGCAGCCAGCTACGCTCCAAAAAAGTATGCAATGCATGTGTGTGGCATAAATCAAAGCTAGACAATTTTGGCAAGGGAAAACACGAGCTGCGAAACATGAGAGTTAAAAGAAATATACGAATAATATAATGCAAAAGTAACCGAGATTTAGTTACCCTATTTGTAGATGTCTCATTTGGATCATTAAGTTATGCGCTTTCAAATCTATACATAGTATTTTTATTCAATAAAGTCTGAGGTTAGGTTTATGAAAATTGGTGTGTTGAGTGTATTGTAACTCTTTTTCTTGTATATATATATACACAGTTAGAATAACCTATTTTGGAAAACAGGGATTTGAAAGCAGGGTATAAAAACCAACAGTGCAGAGGCCGAAAAGTCGTGACGAGGCGGGAAGGAAATCAAAAGTAAGTGACAAGCAGACAGGCGTACAGGCAGACGCACATAAAACACATGTGCACCGCAAACAAACAGTATGGCTGAAGTTCTATGGGGGCTGGGCACCATCTGGGGAGGGGAGTGGGGCCATCTGGGCTGTGTGTCAGTGACAAGTTGCTCTTTGAATATTTACAGGGCTCCGTGCGGCTCCTGACGAGCCTAAGTACTTTAATTGTTTGTGCCGAAATGCTGACAGTTGTTGCGGGCTGAAGGGGAGACATTTCTTTGGAAATGGGATGAAAGTCAGTCAGTTGAAGAGCCTAAGGCAAATACGAAGAAACGTTTGCTAAGATCTAAAATATATAATTAATTATATTACATTGCATTTAGAAGTTAGAAAGAGGGATATTTAAAATAATTATACGTCAATAACTTAATGCTATAAAAAGCTGTTTTATTTTGTACATTTTATATTGGAAATACAAAGAATGTGAAGCTAGATTTTTGTTTTCCGTTTCATTTATTTTCATAAATATTTATACATTTATATACAAGCTACTCAGAGTTGCTTAACCTCTGTTCAGCCTTTTGTAATCATTGCACGTTATCGCACCCGCTGCTATTTTGCAGGCAGCTGAGTTGGCTAAACAAAAGATTTAGGATACAAAAAAAAAGAAGAGAACAATTATGGCTTCTTTTTGACTAGACAGGATGCAGACAATGCCAGGAGCTGTCAGCCACATGTTCTATCTGCTTGTCACAGCACGATTGCAGTTGCCTTTGTTTCCACTGGGAGCACAGCAATATTTGATAGTGGTTATGCTTTATCAAATTATGCGCATTGCTCAATTGGTAGCCCAATCAAGCGGCCATTAAGCAGAAGAGAGAGAGAATGTGGGGGGGAGTGGCATTATAAGGCAAGTTTCGCATAAGCCATTCCTTTTTGGTGGGATTCTACTTGTGCAGTCACATACGAATATACAACAATGTATCCAGCCAAAATTGCAAACATGTGCACATAAATTCAATAATGTTGATTGAACAATGCTCATCAATTGTAATAGCAGTTGGAGTTTCCATTGAATACATGCTGAATACAAAACAATTATCAGCAGGCCATTTCTGTTTATGAAACTAGCTAACCAAACGGTGATCAGGCGGAAATATATGTATAAAATAGAATACATTTGCCCACACAAGCAGGAGCTGAATGGATGAACTTATCAAATTTAATAATTTTAAGTTTAATTATAATAGAGAATAAAGTGTTTTGTGTGGTCAGAAACCACAATATAACCTAAGGCAGATTGAACAAGCATTATATGGACACACAAGAGACAGGATAAAGCATAATATTTATTAATGTGCAGAAAAGAAATGAAGCGAAGGCCAAAACCAAATTGAATGCATCAGCGAACCAGTTAATATTAAATTGCCGCTTCGATGAGCATACAAACAACAACAACAACAACAACAACCTCAGCAAGTGAAGAAAATATGAGAGGAAAAACTATGCACAGATTTAGAATTAAGGTTTTTCCTCTTTTTTCTGTTTTTTTTTTGCGTGTTTTTGTTTTTTTCCTTTCCTTTGGTTGCGCAAACATCAAAAGCTTCATAAACGCGCATTGCAGCCCCAAAAAACTTATGACTCCCAAGGGAGACACTTGAGTGACTACAACAATAGCAACAACGACAGGAACTATAGAAATGGCAGCAACTTAACTGGTTACCCAGCAGTAGATCCGTGAAGCACCAGAACGAAAGAAAACAGGAAAAGCTGGAAAAACCCGAAACTATTTCTTTGCGCAGCGTTGTGGAAAATTAAAAGCGCCCAACCAGTTGCCTATATACAAAGTATGTATATAGAGAGTAGCAGCCAGTTCAAAGTAAGTCTGAGAGTGACTTACTTCGAGTGGGCAGCAGCCCACGCTGATTATTAATAACTGATCTGCAGCGAAAGAGTTATTAGGCTAACACACTTAGTACACACATACACACACACAGAAAAAATAGCAATTTGTATCTCTTTCTGCATAAGTAACTTGAACTGTATATGCATTTGGTTGCTGGTCTGCGGTACAGATTTTCCCGAGGGGCCATTGAACTGTCGATAGCGACTAATGAAGAAAATCTTTATGTATATACTTACACATACATATATGTGTATAGATAAAAATATATATATATGTATACGCATATTAACATTATGATTGCTCTGTTCAGCCCTTAATCAGCTTTCGCATTACGCATACGCTGCCAATTGATTTATTTGTGGCTCTCAGTTTGTTTAGTCGTGCATTTTGTTTGTTGGTTTGTGTGTCTTGTATCTGTGCGCATGGAAGTGCAATTTGTAACATTTTCACATTTGCATAAATTACAGGCCACTGTCAATATAGAACAATTTTGATTGACAACGAGTTGTATGCGCAATATTTTCATATGCACTTTGATGTATGTTATACGCAATTGGCTTAACTGCACATAAATCATCAGATCTGTCACTGCAACATTTCAATTAATTTATAAACAAAGTTTTTAGTGTTTAAAAAAGCTTACTACATTTTCAATAATATAGCTATTTTGTATAAAATCTTTTTATTTTGCACTTAATAATCGAAAAATGTCTTCCTCTATATCACCATCCACACATTTTTGCAAACTTCGCGTGAATTTGTTCTTCTTTGAGTCGGACGTAATTAAGTTCACAGACCTATGTGGTATAGATTAAAAGACATAAACAGTTGCCGTTTCATTGGTTGATGTTGTCATTGGAACAGCAGCTAATCGACTACAGAATAAACAATATCATACTATCAGGGCAATAAGGCAGTCAATGCAGGAGCGTGCAGCTTTCAGCATTGTGAACATTGATTAAAGTCAAAAGCAAGGCAAAATGCCACGAGAATTGAAATTGTAATTATGAGGCGGTTGGCGAAATGAGTAAATATGGCAGAAATTCAGATCATCAACAGCTGAGGGGTGAAGGAAAGGGTACATGGAATAGTTAAGCCATGGTGAACATCATTTTTTAAACTGGCTTCAGCATTGGCAGGACGCGGCCGTGCGGCAAACAGCGCGAAACCAAAACGCATTCAGGCAAACAATTGCAATTGTAATTGAGCTGCGAGTCGACATGGACCTGTGTATAAGTAACTGTTTAAGTGTGTGTGTGTGTGTGTGTGTGTGTTTGTGTGTGTGTGTGTTCTTGTGTGTGGGCATGTTCGTGTGCAGAGTCTGTTTGCATTGTTATTTCAACGTCGGTCGCTTAGTGGCAATAAAAAGAATGTGCATTCCACAGGGAAATTATGAAAGCGGATTTCTCTTGTTTAGAATCGTTTCTAGATTGCATGCAGCAGGATGTGCCTTTGTGTGTCTGTGTGCGTATGTGTCTTGCTTTTGCGCGTATTTGAGTGTGCACAGCTTTATAGCCATTTCTGCTTATTGCTAATGCTACTGCAGCAAAAGCATCCGCGCCTGAAGCAGATATTCGTATCTGTGATTAAGGGACCCAAAAACCACAATTCCGTTTCTGTTTGATGTCGTTATATCTGTCTAATGTTGATTGTATTATAAAATATTAACTCATTTTTGCATCGCTCCCTCAAACAAGAAAAATGTTATTTAAAACTGTGTTAAAAGATAATAATTATATTATCGGATTTGGTTGTCCAATCAAGCTCTAAGCAATAAATAAAAAAAAAATACTCAGCTGCACTCAGATTTGAAATAACTCAATAACTTATTGCTGAGCAGACTGCACTATTATTACTCTTTTTATGAGTTCCTTATGCAAATCTTTAATAAGCACTAGTTTACAATTTTTCTTGAAGAATACCATTTAATTTTCTTTGCAATGCACTGCACTGTTCCTTTAAAGGAATTATAGCCAAATATTTTAGCGTTGGCTTTTATTAGCTCGTTTCCCCAATAAAGAACGATGCCAAGTAGCTTGCCAATTGACGACCCTCAATGCCATGCAGTGTGCTTGTCATCGGAGTGTACGTATGCTCATATATATATGAAAATCTTCCCACTTTCGCCCTACTCTCGGCGTCACTCACCACCACCCCCAATCCCAATCCTTTACCGAAGTTACCCGCAATGCATACTTGATCCCAGCTGAGTGCAGAGTGCCAAGTGCCGTATGAAAATCAAATTTTTTATGATTGAGCAGCCAAGCAACATGAAAGTGACATAGTTGGGTATACACTGTACACATACATATACATATATGCAGGACTGGCATACAATAGCGGGGTTTGTGCTGGAGCGAATGAAAATTGGTTGCTATTTTGCTATTTTGTATCATTCAGGCAATATGGCCCGGAACACTCCTTGACTTGATGCCAATTTTCAGTGCAACTTGCTGATTTCATTTCCTTCTTAAGCGCCAGCGCGAAAATATAATTTGCATGCTGCAGAAACAGCTGCAGAAATAGATACATATACTGGCAGCATTTCTTTTCAAAAATTCAAATGCTGAGGCATGGTATGCTATGAAATGCGCAATGGTTCGCCCATAAGGGAAATCGAACTTTTATCAAGTATACAAATTTGTCTTGTACTTTGACTTAAAGGACAATGCACTTTGTTGCCTCGTTGCCTGATTGGACCCAATTATTATGAGAAGACGCAAAGGGCCACGCACATACAAGACAGCAACAGACAGCATTTAATTTGATGCACACTAGGGATACGAAATTTGTAAAATTTAACTGTGTACATAAGAAATGTGGAGTATTATAAGAATTCAGTACAAAACAGAATAAATTATTTTACTAGAGTACCTATGATTCCACATTTATTATTATATGTGTTTAATGAAGCATTTATTTGATGTAAGAAGTTGCAACATTCATATAGATTTAAATTCATTGTGTTAATAAATATTGTGCATTGTTCAATATTGACTGCAGTTTGCGCTGTACAAAAACAATGGAATTAAGATAAATATTTTCACCGGCGACATTTCAGTGCTAATGAAATTTTGCTTTCAGCTAAATTAGTGTCCGTCTGAGCGAAATGCAACAATAATGCTGCAACAGCAATGGCACAAAGTAAAATTAAATAATGCAAGCACTTTTAGCTTAATTAAACTTGAATAGCAACAAACTGGCAGCAAACGATGCAGCAAACTCTAAGCCAAAATAGTGAGAAGATCTGAGAAGTGAAGTTGGAGTCCGTTATAAGCACTGTAGAATGTACAGAATCAAGGATGCCAGGATACACAAAGTCCAAGGGTTGCCTGTTTGTGTTCGCTGTTGTTGCTATGTTTGTACTTGTAATTGTTATTACAATGGTTGTCCTTTTGCATTGTGTCGGTTGCCAGTTGCTGTCTCCTGTCCTGTCCTGTCCTGTCTCACCATGCACTTTTCCACATAATTGTGTGCCTGTGGATGCCCAGCCGGCACATTGTTCCTATGCATTTCCAGCCAAAATCTTGCTATCAATAACTACATTACGTTCCAAAATACAATTTTACTTATGCAGAATTATATATATTAACATAAGTTACTTTTTTGTCTGAACTTTAGGTGTGATTAATGAAAATTATTATTTGGAAGACATGCTTGATCTTGGATATTTTGCTGCTGCCAAAAGTAAATATTAGTTTTGTAATTAAAAACAAAAAACAATTAATTTAGTCATTATCCAAAAGTTCCGAATAACAATTGTAGAAATTGTATACCAGAACATAAGCAGTTGTTATTGTTTTCTACTAGATACTGTTGATATCAAAAAATCTTAACTATTCACTCCAGATGCATTTTCTATGCGGTATCAGAAAAGGGTTTTGAACTAAATGGATTATGTCGACTTAAAGAAATGAAATTAACACGAATTTTTGACAGCAACTTATGAAGTTGCGTGATAAAAACTATATTTGTGCTAGTTCAAAAATATCTTTACAAAAATCGGATAGCATTTCAGCAGAAAGTGTATTCTGGAACATAGAATCGTGCTGCTGTTGTGTTCGGATGCAGCCGCTTCTGACGAAATGTGAAAAAGTAAACAAAAGTATTGCCAAGTTGCAATAGACAAATACAAGCAATGAGGTACTTTGGCCAACAGCCTCTGTGTGTGTGTTTTGTAAGTGCTATCTGAGTGCTAGAACAAGTTCGTGCTGCCTGCCGGTTTGCCTTACCTAATATAATTGCCTTCGTTTTGCTCGTCTTTTGCAAATGGCTGGCTTTTGTTGTGGGTGTTACTGCAGCAAGAATTTCGACTGAATGTGATTGTGTGTGCAACAAATGTAAGCAACGACATTGATGCTGTTTGCCCTATGTTTTCCTTAGTTTTTCCTTTTCTTTTTTTTACTGTTTTTATCGCCAAGATACTTGCAGATATGTTTTTCCCAGCCCAGTATAAAAACAAATAGAAAATATATATTTGTATAGGATTTTGCAGTTTGACAATATTTAATGTGTGGCTAATTTCGGTTATCAAAAACTCTTGGAAAGTCAATAAAATACTAATTTTTATATATATAAATATATGTAAATATACATACTTTTAAAGTCAGTGCAATCTGCGGAATGTGATCCAAAGACACACATTCTTTAAAATGCCATATGAATTGTGTAAATTCCGAATCTCATAGTCTTAAGCAGGTTGCATTTTACCACTGTTGTGTGGAATCTTGTTGTTTTTACACTTTGATACCGAAGGTATCGTAGTATATTGGTTTTGTGCAATGTCCGTCATGCATGTCTGTTCGTCTGTATGAATGCAACTTTTTTCGACACCCTTAGCCCTAGAGATTTGAAACTTCGAACACATACTGATAGGGCTCTCGTCACACAAAGTGTAAAAATTTGAGTGCTATGTCTACCAGGGTGCTAGGAAATCGATAAAATCGATATTCGCAAATCCATAAAGCCACAGATCTTCCACCGGTAACAAAAATTATGGCCACACCCACATCTGTGCCCATAATCACCGAAGCCGATATTTCGGAAAGTGTAAGTCGATAAGTCCGTATGTCTCCCAAAATCTTAAAGATAGAATGACCAAACTTGGAAGGTAACTTACTGGTAACTTTCTCCAAGGCTCCGCATATAAATTTCAGGCATTTAAGAGCACACCCACACCATGGATGGCCGTACCTACTCCGCCCCTCTAAATCGATACACCTAAATCGATAAGACCATATATCTCACACAAGTTGAAAGTTAGAGTCACCAAACCTGTATTGCTAGTACACCATTCAAAAACCTGGAAAAAAATTTGGACCAGACTTGGAAGGAAGATTACTAGGAACCTTCTTTTATAGTTTTTTGGCCAGTCCAAATATTTCCAAAATCCGATAACTGCAGTAATATAAGAGCTACAGTTACCAAAATTCCAAGGAACGTTACTAGCTGAAATCTACCGCAATTTGAAAGGCAAACTTAGACAGTACTTGGCTTCCTAGCTACACCCACCCTGTTCTTTGTTACTATTTTTCCGCTGGAATAACTAATGGTATCAAAGTATTTCACAGTCGGTTTCGCGACTGCATGGTTTTCTCTTGTTGTCCCTACGATTGTTGTGTATGCAACTGCTAATTGCTTTAAATGTAGCCGGAAGTGGCTTTACTTAAACCACTGGCAAACAGACAGATACAGATACTACTATGTAGAGATTTGCAGATCCATATATACACTTATACTCATAATGCAGACTTGCTGCAAACAGATGCAATGCTGCATATTGGTTGGCTTTGTTTTTTCTTCTCTCTTGTTTTCATTGTGTTTATTTATTTAGAGCTATTAACTTGGCTTAGCCTTTGCTGCTGCTGCCCTGGAACTGGCTCTGGCTAAAGCTCTGCATGTTTGCATTGGCTTTTTCAATGCTGCCGCATTACGTATACGCAATGTTAAACAAAAACAATTTTCTTATTTACATAAAAAAATATCAGCATGATTCTGTTGACTTGGCAACGATATGGTTCGATGTTTAATTGAAATGAAAAATTTTATGAATGCTCTGAATGCAATTTCCATATGCTGGTCTTAAAATATGCATATAATATGTTATAGCTGCAGCGATTGTTTGGCTGTTTGGTCAGACCTCGTGCCCAACTACGTCCTTGTCCTCACGTCTGTTTGTTATTGCCTCCTAACTCTTTTGCATTGTTTCTCCATTTATATATTGCATGCTGCATAAATAAGATACAGACCATAGCAATTATTTGCTTTGTACATGATTTTGTCAATATTTATAAACGAGTTTCCAAAATTGCGATAACAATATCAATATAAAATAATATCAAATTTAATTAAATTAGATACTCGTTAGGGAGTTTTTCATTAATTGTATTTGTTCGTAATAAAATCGTTTAATTTCTAATATACGAAATTGGTAGATTGGGGATAATGTAGTGTCTAATTTAAAGCCAATCCGATATTAATTATTTATTAATTTCACACTTTAAAGTCGTACATTTATTAAATCAATTTGGTTACACATGTATATATTTTAAAAAATCTTCTTTTTTAATATTTACTCTTTGCTTAATTTCTTAGAAATGTAAATAATGTATTTTCTGCATCTGATTGTGCAGTAAATTCTGTAATGACTTTTTCATAATAAGTATACTCGTATTAGGCTCACACAGACCGATCTAAAACACAGAATCTACACATGCTGCTTAATAAAATTGATTGTATTTTAAGACGTTATTCAAGAAAACTCAAGCGAAATGGAACCGGTATGTCTGATGCCACATACGTACTCGTAAAAAATTGCTGCACTTTAAGAGTGTGGCTTAGGGGAGAGTTGAAGCTCTTTGGGTTACTTATGCGCTGACATTTTTATGGGTATTTTATGTGTAACGAGCGAGTGTGGCAAAGACAAAGCTAAGCTATTTTTTTATACTTTCGAAATCGATAAAAATGCAAATTAAACAGCGTGAATGTGTGGGAAGGGCAGACCGTTAAAATAAAACTAGCATATGCGACTTCAATAAGACCGACACGTTAAAAAAGCTAAGCAGAGAGATTTAAATGCCGGAAAATGGTTTTTGTTTAGAATGGCACGACGACACATAGACATCTATAAATATGAAAGTATACAGAACGTCAAACGGAAACAACTTGCATGATGAAGTACATGTCCTGATGCAAGGATAAAGCAGGCGTCCAATGGGAAAGCAGTCGAGCGACAAATGAAAATTGCAAAAACGATCGGAAATGACCAATTTGAAATAAAAATGTAACCAAATGTGGGCGTGTTTTGGTGTGGCTGCACCCAAAGTTAGATGCAGGTTAAGACGAATATGGACAGACTGCACATGTGTTGGTGTGTGTGTGTGTGTGTACGGAAGTGAAGTGCTTGACATGCACAGACACGCACATCAGCACAGAACTAGAAAGCAAATGCAGTCGAAGGATGCGCCTGGCACTGGGTTCGTTGGTCCCAGGAAACAGACAAGGGCAACGACGATGATTTTCCGGCATGAGTTTGTCACATGTAAAAGTCATGTGCACGAATCGGACTGAGAAATATGGTTAGATCATAATCGCATCAAGTGTCTCCTAAAACTTATTGCCAGCCAGCGCTGCTGACAGACAAATTAGAAATTTGTCATACGAGTGCAGGCCACATATCAAATCTGGCTTAGCACACTTCCATTCAAAATACATTTTTTCTGTTTTTATCGCTTAGGGGGAGAAGCAAGTGCATTGACCTCAATATGTGAGACGCACTCAAGCCGACGCATAGCTCATAACTCAAAGTTGTCATCTGAAGTCCGTACCTAAAAACAATAAGACGCACACACATAAAACTTTGCATAGGATATACATATTTTTTTAATAAATCAAGAGAATATTTTCTTTCTTATTTTGCTGGAGAAGCAACAATTTTGGGTACATCCCTTTTCAACTCCCTTAAACCTTTTTCCTTGTCAACTGAGGGCATAGTAATTCATCAGGCATTTTATGAAAAGCTCACTTGAAATAGGGAGCTGAAAAAATATATATGAATACATGAAAAATAATTAAGATATATTATGTGTGAAAATTTGAAAATGTTTTGTGCGCTTCTTCTGAAAAGCAACTCAACTTTATAAGTACTATCAGTGGGTGACTAAACTCGTTGAAACTGAAATTCAGCTTCTCTCACTATATTACCGAATACAATCTTGTTAGGGTAAATTAAAAAAAGTCTAACCTTTTTCATTTCCTTTCTTCATTTGCATTTGTTGTGGCATTCGCTTCCTCTTGGGAAGTGTTTTTAAGTACTCTCCTTTTCCCGTGCGCAAACATTTTGGCTAAAATGTATAAAAGTGAAATTTTGGTTTTTCACTTTGGCCCGCTCAGCAGTTTCAGGTCAGTTCTTTGCTGACGCTGCTCAGACAATAGCAATTTTTTTCTTGTCGTTGTTGTCGCTGTGTAGTTGCTATCTCCGTATTATATGTTGCTTAAAAAAGTGTCAACAACTGTGGCACGCAATTAGCAAAGCGCTTGAATATATGGTAACAATTTGTTGGCGCTGGCCCTAATCAAATAAAAATCCTGCACATGCCAAGCGAGTCATATGGCAAAAGAGCCAAATGCCAATTTAAAATTGCACACACACATGCGCACAGACCCACTCACGCAACTGCACAGGACTGCATATTGCTCATACGCCCCATGTTCGAGAGGAGCAACAGTTCGCACACAGCTGCAAATGTCCGTTTTTTCGTTACAGTTTTATTAAGTTTTTAATTAATGTATGAGCAGTTAAAACTTGTAAAAGTGCTGTCATGATAAACTAAAACAATATTTCTCACTTGGGAACCCAAACGCCCCACACACATGTCCGCATAGCAGTTACACAATGCGACCAGAGGGACGAAGACGGAAAGCTGTTTAAATAAATGAAGTAATGGGCTACTAGTGTGGCTGTATATATGAACATACATATATATATGTAAAAGTGTTTAAGTGATTGGTTGTGCCATTAAAATATTTTCGCCTCATTATTCACTTAAGTAAAATATGTAGTTGTAAAGAATAAAAGCAACTTTTGAACTTTAGAAAACTCGAAAATTAAAATTTTGTGTTACATCAACTGTTTCTTAAGCAGTTTTTTTTCTATTTATTTGTTTTATTTAGTTGAAAGAGACATTTCAAATGATATTTTTGTAGATATTGCTTAAAATTAGATTTTGTTATGTATTCAAGCAAATAATGAGATTCATTTATGATACTGTGAACAAATGTCGTCTAGACTGAGTACTTTGACAAAATTTAATTTGCATTCAAGAATTGTATACAAAGCTAACTTTATTTTTACATTGTTAATTTCCTAGTTATAAAGTCCGTCTATCAAATAAAGAGCCAAGTAATTTTCGTATTTAAAGCAAGAAACAAGTCACAGCCTTTGTGCTTGCATTTTAGAATTACAAGTGTGGTGCACTTCACTTTTATCTTATTGGGAAAATTGAATTTGTGGTTGGCACCCAATGAGTGTGCTAAGTCGGTTGGCAAACAGACTTCACCAAGTAGCATACAAGTACACATCCACATATATATATCCAAATTCACTCAGGCACACACATTTTATAGTAGCCTTGCAGTTCCGGATTGCAATGTGCTGAAAGGGCCATATGGCAGGTTGCTCCTTTGCTTTTGTGTGTGCGTGTGTGTGTGAGCGTGTCGCTCTAATCCTTTATACATTTTGGGCCCCAGACACAGACTGACCCCATTCACAAAATTTAGAATGCCATCTATCAGCACTCACACAAACACATAAACTGGACGCACGGGACTTGCAGGCGACATGGTCAAAACTTTGCACAATTAAAGTTTAAGTGTTGCACAAACTTGTACCATGTGGTTGAGAGTGGCAACAAAGATGATGATGATGATGATGATGATGGCAACGCTCATGACAGGGACAATGCATTTTGTTATTATAGACTTTTGTAAATGTGAGGCGGCACACAAGTGTATTTGCCTTTGCCCAAAAAGTAGCACCTTTTTCGAAAAGTTCAGCCGCAATAACAAAGTGTAATTAAAAAGTTTGCCAACACTTGCACAAATAATGATATCGATTATAAGCAGGTGCTGGGTAAAGCTTAAGATTACGACAACAAAAAGCCACTCACTGGAATTACTTAAGAAAGATATAACAAATATTTTCATTTGTTTCGTTTGGTTTATTTTTTGCTCTTGATTTGCCTGCAAGCTGCTTGCTAATTGCATTCGGGCTGCCATTGTTTTCAGGCTGCTATCAAATGCATTGCGCACTTATTGAAAAAGTAGCTACGAAGGAAGCCAGCAAACGAATTTGAGAAAGAAACTCCGATAAAAACTGTCAATAAAAGCATTTTTGTGCATTAATTTCTTTTGCATTTTTCATCGTCGTGGCTGGCAGTGCAAAAATAAGCAAACAATTTGAGCTGCTACACAAGAAGATGCCCTGTACACGATTCACACATATTCAGACATATATAAAAGTGTTTGTTGCCATTAAAAAATAATTTTGAAAAAGACTTTGCTCATAATATAATATTTTCAGGACTTCTATTTGGGTCAGCGATGTTTGCTTCCACTTATCCGTATTTTTTAATGTTTGTTGCTATTAAGAAATGTTTTTGATATAAGATTAGATATAATTGTAATCTTATTTTCCAAACTTTTCTACGGTCAGGAGTGTCTTCCACTAGTTAAAGTAAAAAATTCATTTTATATTACAAATATTTGTATTTATAGGGTACAAGTAAAAAAGATGAAGAATTTTTGCAAATATGTTAATTTCAATTGGATGAACATTTTTGCTAGTTTACGAAAACAGAGTTAAACTCATTGAATATTTAAGAGGGTTTCCAGTCAATTCAAGTGATATTCAATGGCAATCGTAAGGCAATTTGTTAAATGATGAAATTAATGCAAACTGTGCTCCCAGTGAAAATGGAAATGAAGTGAGATTAAAAACCAGTTGGTTAGCAAAACTTACAAGGACCGTCCATATAAATTCTTCATCTCATGCAGTGGGGGTGTACATGAATACTATACAATGATTAATTGGCATATTTATATAAAGTATGATTAATATTAATAATATCTGCCCACCGCGCACATGTCACTATTAATTAAGAACAACAAATGCGATTAAAGCCGATGATGTATAACAATTCGGTTTGCTATTGATTTCAGGTTAATCGTACATTAAAATTTACATGAACTGTTATTAATAAAGGAGATTTAAGGGAAGGGAATGCACCGTAAAATAAAAATAGTAGTTCGCCAATAATGCAATCCCATTAACAATATTAATAAGCTCTCCGAGTGATGTGACATTTAAATTATAATTTATATTTAACCAGTAAAACTTTATTTGTAAGCTAAAGTGGGTATATTTTATTTGAATATATATATAAATTGAATTGGATTTATATTTTGAAAAGGAAAAATATTACATATTTTTGAAGAAAATTTACAAATAAAAAATAAAAATGTAAGTATTTAAAAAGGAGGTGGCTTAAAATTTGTGTGTGCATAATTGTCTGCTAAAAGCTTATTACGTGCGAGATAATATTTAAATTTTGGTACAATATTTTAATAAAATCCATTTTTTAATAAACAATCATACAAAAATCGCCATGGCACATAACAACAAAATGTAGAGTAAATTTTTAAAATTAATTATTTATGACGTAAGTATTATTAACAAGACCTAGAGTCATAAATAATTCTATGAGAATATCACATTGCACATAAATTATATTTAATACGCTTTTCTTAACAAGGAAGAGAAAAATATTTATTAATAAAAATGAAATATGCGAAAACGACCACAAAGAAGCTTAAGGTCATTAAAAAGATGAGTAAATGATGTGTGCAATATTAATGTATGCGATAATTACAACAATGCAATAACTATTTGTGCGGATATAAAAAACTTATGATAATATTAAAAATGTTATTATTAAAGATGTAATGTAATATGAAAATAACTTAATTTTTTCCTTCTTGTTATAATTAGTTGTACTTGAATATAAATAATGATTGTGTATCGACTTATTTTTGATTCGTATTTTATTTTCAATAGAAATATCATAACCAAAATACACCAAAACATTGGAATTGTTTTTGTTTGTCATGCATGCTTCCCGTGTATTTGCAGTTGAATGGAAGTAACATGTTGATTCTCAGCATCAATTTAAAACGATTTTAATATTAGTGATGCACTCTCAGTTTGTTTGCACGTATGCGGCTATGCAAGGCTATGCAAGGCTATGCAAGGCATGCAGGCTTTTTGTTGTGGTTGCCAATGCTGAAAAGGCGGCGAATGCTGAGCAGCAAATAGGCTGGGCATTTGATTTAGATAGAAATATGCTTATTGATACTCAATGCATAAGAGCATACAAAAACCAATTTGATATGCATAAATATTTATTTTTACAGATTTAAACAAAGATTCAAATGCATATAAAGACGCAGATAAAGTAATTAGATAAGGAAAATGTTAAATTAAATGTTTTATGCATACATATGTATGTGTAGATAATACACAGACAAAGCTAAAGATATATCAGTTATATATGCAGATACTGAAACAAATACAGGTCAGCATTAACCGCATTTTGGGCAAAGGCAAAGCACCTAAGCATCATGCGGCTTATGTGGTAGGGTGTCAGTTTACCTTTTTTCCTGGTTACCCTAATCCAGAACAAACACCTGCCCCACAAACTTTAAGTCCGCATCAACAGCAAAACAAAGTTTTTGCGTAGCTTAAAACAAGCAACAATCCAACCAGAAATAAAATCATTCGAGTGTAACTGAAATTTGTGTTGTGCTTGTGTGTGAGTGTTTTTTGTGTGTGGCTTGACAAAACAAAAAAACTTTTCGATTTGGCCCAGGTATTTTGGTATTATTTTTATCATCTCCAGTGCTGGTCGCTGAATTTCTCGCTTTAAATGCAAATAAAAAAATTAAATTCAAAATTGTTGAATATCATTTATGGCCCTCATTTTCCACTCTAAACAATCATGATGACAACACAAATGTTGAGAGTATCTAACAAATATTAAAAGTAACTGTAGCACATTAAGCTGAACTGTAGTTCTATCCGTATTATCATTAATTTATTAGAGAGAAAGCCATCGGCTGACATGCGACACAAGGATACTGACACCTTGCTTAGAGTACAACAAAAATATATTACAATGCCATTTGGTGCTGTTTGACAAAAGTCCTGGCAACAATCATCCTTGCTGTGTCGCACATTTAGCTGGTTATTGTTTTAACATTTTGCAGACCCGCTTCGCGATGTCTTCCCTTTTATCTTATCATTATTAACGTTCGTTTTATTGTGCTGCTGTTTGGCACTCTGTTCGGGTGTAAGTGTGTATCTGTCCTCCTGCCACTGTGGCACCCACTCGTTGTTGCCATCATGTTTGTAGGGTATTTTAAGAGCGCTTTTTATTATGTCATTATTGCCATTTACTTAGCTCCTTGTCTACACCTCCCTCTTATTACTACCGCTAACCATAGCCCTTACCCTTACCCTTACCCTTACCCTGATCGCTTGCATTATTTTGATTATTTGGACTTCCTTTGTAAATGGGTGCTTTCAGCACATTATGCTATGACGCCGACTCCGTCTGAGACTCGTTGATATTTTGATGGCACTTTTCATTTACAATTTCATTTCGGCTAAGGCCACTTTAATGACCAACATCGTGTATTACTTGTTTTTCGCATTTTCGTATTTTAGTATTTAGCTGTGATTTACATAGCTCTCAGATTATTTTAATGACACACAAATTTTCATGTCTTTGGCTTAGCCAATTCTTATCTATTATTGATGTGTAAGTTATTCTTTGTCTGTATTTATCAGCTTATTAATTAAACATGAGATAAATTAAATGAACTCAGCCAATTTATTCGCCAAAAGAAGATATATAAATGAATAGAATCCAAACACTACTCACTTATAGGATAGAGTGAATGAATATGACTAGCGAGTATAAAGTGAGTATAACTACAACTTAGGAGTAAGAATTATAGAATAGTGTAACGATAATTAAAAATACAAAGCAATAAGAACAACGAACTGAGTATAAGGTTATTAGTTCCGGATATTTCTTAAGGATTATAGAGTATTCTGAGAATAGCCTTGATTAACATATCGCTATAAGTATTGGTGTTAAGCGAAGGTTGAAGTCGACTGTTGATGCGTTGAATGCGAATTAAAATAACGAGCGAACTTCAGTAAACAAAAATGCGAATGCATAAATTGATTACAGTATCAATTGCTGAACTCATGACTTTTAATTAAAAAGCATGCACAATAAAAGAATCGACTTGCAACTGCGCAAAGTTGGCAATTTGGCTTTAAAAAATAAATACGAGGAATTGCATGAGAATCAGGCAAAAGCCGCGAAAAAATGCATATAGTTTGTGCTTGCTTTACAAAGTATCTGCGGGACGGTGGGGGCTGCCTCGGATTGGATGCTGGTTAAAATGGAAAAGCAAACAGGACGCGGTGTTGGCAACAGGAAAAGTTAAAATGCAACTCTGGAAAATTATAAATCAATTTAACATTGGGCCCGCAACGTTGGCTGGCCACACAAAAGTGCGAGTCGCATAAGTAAATGTGCGGACAAGTTTCCATTACGAGTAGCGCAACAGTGAATAACTGTATAAATTGCCAACTCAAACGGAAGCGCAATGACACCGGACGCCATTGACCGGCCCTAGACCGGGCAAAGGTCCCGGCCTAGCCTGGCCTGTACTATGGCTGGAACGCATGCGCGCCAGTGCGAGTCCTTTCATCATCCGGCTTGTCGCCGTTGCCACGGATGTAAGCGCTTTAATCTGTAAGCCACAAGCATTGGTATCAGCTACAGATATAGCTACTGCTGCAGCTATAGATTCAGTTGCACCGGCCACAGCTACAGTTTTGCTGGATTCGGATTCGGTTTGCTATGGGCGGCTTTCGACTGTGGCTGCATTTTAAGTCAAGCAGTTAAACAACTGTTTGTAATTGCAACCACCACGGCAACAGTCCCTGATATTGTGGTTGGGGTTGTGGCTTGCGCTGGAAAAGGGTGTGTGATTGTTGGTTGGGTGCTTGAGGGATCGGAGTTGAATGCTTACTGGCAAAAGAACTTGTTACCGGATGTTGTGCAATAAAAATGCAAAGAATGCAAAAGTTTCTCCGCAATGCCATAGTTTAATGGCCGAAATGATGCTGCTGTTACTGGCTGGCAGCATACTTTGGGATAAGGTTCGAATGAAGCACAGTTACAATAATGTATACGCTAAATGATAAGCGTAAGAAATGAATTAATGATTGCAGTAAATTTTATAAAAAAGTTCAAATAAAATTTTTAGCTGTAAGCTTATTAAAAAGTCGCACAGCACATCAATGTTCTCTTTTCCCAAGTTTTTCAGTCATGTTTGGAAAAAAGTCCAAAACTATATCCGATATGAAGAGCGAATGTTGCAGTCAACTTAAGAACTTAATGATACATATGTGAGAATCACCAATTAAATCACTTATTTAAATGGGATTATGCGCATTGTTTACGAGATCTGTGGCAAGGGGCATGTGGTAGCGCGATAAATGGAGCGACACAAAAGCGTGCGCTGCATTTTCAATGCTCAACGGGCAACGGCATTACGTATACGCAACGGATGACATTGGGAGATGCTGGCGCTTATCGCATACACGTCGCAGCTGCAACTGAAATGGCGCCATGTTTGGCATAATGAGCGCCACTCGTAGCCAACAATGCAGCATGAAGCATGCAGCGTGAAGCATTTGCGTGCCAGGCCATGTGGTATGGCAGGTTGAAGCAGATGGAGATGTGGCTGAAAATCCTAAGTACGGAACGTCAAACAGCAAACAACGCCTTGCACCTGGAATGCATTAAGTAAACATCATTATCGCTAAGACAGGTACAAACACAAACAAAAATAAACACTCGCATACACACACACACACACGCATACACACACACACACACACACATACACACAGAAACTCACACTGACAAAGGTGCGCTAAACAATGCAACTCTACAAATTCACACTTTAGCACACAAGCGGACCGCATATTTGGCAAGCAAAGGGATTTTGCGGTTGAATTGTATAAACATTGCAGGAAAATGGTGGATGGATTTTCAACTCGCTGCTACACGCAGACTCACGGACATATGGTCACAGCTGGAAAATTTTTTAACGATTATCAGAAGCGAGTGAAATACGTATTTAATGGTCTTATCATTAGTTGGCTTTTAGTTTTATGGCTTTGAATGCGATTAAGATTTAATTGGACAATGAGTTTCTCTGAAATTCGCATTGTATTCGTTGTGCTTTAAATTAATAAATGTACAATAAATTTATTCGCAATTTCCACCATATATTTCCTATTTAATAATATTAATTTTTATTTTTTTTTTGGTTTTATTTACAACTCTTTCCTGTCTGACAAAATTGGTCGATAAAGTGCTGCTGGCAAGAAATAAGTTTATATGCAAATATTTGGCTATTTTATAGTTAGAAGAATGTGTGTACATTTTCACAGCTGTTATTTTCTATTTAAAAACATTAATTTTTTGTTGGATTTCTTTTTTGCAACTTTATCCTGGTTGACAAAGTTATGTCGCTAATGTGCTGCTGGCAAGAAATAAGTTTATTTACAAATATTTGGCCATTTTTATTTTCACACATTATGCGGCGTTTCCTACGTTTTTTCACAAACAGTCACACATAGACATACACATACATCATACACACACACATACTCATACACTGGCTCACACAAAGAGGAAACGCAGCGTGGCCATTTATCATTTTCGCCCTATTGAAGTTTCGGTCTTGCGTCGACGACGACATAAAGTAGTGACAGCAGCGGGAGGCAGCAGTGGCGGGCATGAGGCCTGCGGGGCGTGGCAGCCATAAGCATAAGGCGCGCTGGCCATCGAGGGTCGCACACACAGAACAGCAGGGTTGCCAAAAATACCCGAAAAACGTCGTACAAAAAGAACGACGTGCAAGTAGTTCAAAAACTTTGGCCTAAAACCGAAATGAAGGCGAATAAGAAGAAAAAAAACGAAAATATCAAGAAAAGAAATGGACGCTGGGGGCGTGGCGCGTTAGCGCAAACATTGGCTGCCATTTGTGAGCGTGAGACATTATTTATGGTTTGTTATTTCAGCAAAGAAAAAAGTATGCAAGAAAATATGTTGCGACTCTTTCATAATTTTCCTCCACTTTCCTCTACTTTTTTTTTGTTGGTTTTTTCTTGCTGCTTGTGCATTGGGGCGCCAGTGAACGAAACAAAGGTTTTCACACACTTCAATGGTTGGTACAAATGATGGGCGGCTTTAAGAATAAAACGTAAGTCAATAGGGGGCGTGACGCCGCCCCTTGGTACTCAATAATTAAAAGTGCACACGCAAATTAATAGCTAGAAAGTGTTTGGCCAAGTGCTCGCTGCAAATGGAGCATAAATTAAAAGTGCTCATTAAATATTATCATATTAAATTGAAGCAACGCCTCAACTTAATGACCATAGATCGAAATTAATGACAATGCCAAACACTGTATGCTATCCAATCCCCCGGCTAAGGACCACGGCGAACGGCATTCAGCTTTCGTTTACGAGCGGCCACAAATGAGAGCACCTGCTGCCAATGACTTCAGTCGACCGCCGTTTTCAGAATGGGCCAGAATTGCCCGGCAAATTGCGATTGACGTTAATGACACCTGCGAGACAATTTCAATAACCAATATGCGCTGCTTTGGGGTCTGCGAATCGCCGTAGCCAACTACTTGCGGTGACATTAAGTAATCGATTATGGCTTCACTTTTATTTATAAGCATTTTCGGTGCACTTCACCATGTATACGTAATATTATAACGAAAATGTGACGTATTTACGATAATTCTAATAGTTCCCATAATTATTAACTATTAATTATCTTAAAAGTAACAAGAATATTCACGAATATACAATAATACAATATCAAATTTTTCTATAGGTTCTAGCTAGAGTTAGTCATAACAATAATGGATAACACTTGTGATATGTGTTAAATTTAAGATAAATTTATCAATTATGCACTAAAAATAGATTTGAGTTTGGCTAGGCCTGGATGCATCAACAAATACCAACCTTTTAGTTCCGTTAAAAATTTGTATATATTATATTTTGTGGATAAACACTTTCATTAATTTCCTTACCACTCCTCGTCCAGGCTGTTTCAAGTGCTCCTTCACGCACTCTTGACTTTAAAAATGGGCTTTAATATTTACAAAAAGTAGCCTGACAGCCGCCATGCCGCGCCACGCCCACAATATAACAATGAGGTGTCAAAACAAAGAAAATTCTTCGCTTTTTTCTTTTTTTCTTCTATCTTTCTCCTGCTGACTCGACTGAATTCTTTGCCCCTATTTACAGTTACTCGACGGCACTCTTGCAGCTGTTTACTTTGTTAATGGTCTTTTTCAGCTAAGCTTGTCAGTCGCACGCGTCACAAGCTCCCCTCATCGCCCGGCTATTGAAATTTGCTCATTTTGTTGACCTCTAAAGCGCGGCATTGAAAACTGAGGGCTTTTTGATTTGTCCCAGTTCTACAGGAAGACTTTTTTTTAAAAGCATATAATTTTTGTTCTTTGTCTGTACGCCAGCGAAGCCGAAAATAATTTATACAAAGCTCCCGTTGATTTCATTTGCTTTTATTACAATGCGATATTTAATGGGCAGGCGGAAAAGCGAACAGGAAGTTTATACACCCCACCCCTTAACGCTGCTCCCGTCCCTGCCTCCCCGCCTCCAGTCCGTTGCTTTGTTGATTTTGTTAAATACTTTTTTATTTTTCTTCAGCTAGGGACATTTCTGTTGCAGTGTGAACAAACCTAATAGCCAAGCCGCTTTCATGCTGTTTACCAACTTGGGTAACACCCAGTGGACCACTGTTTAAAAAGTCCTTTCAAAATATTTAGGCTTCCTAATGAGCAGTTGTAGTTCTGTTAAGAAATACACATTTGGCTGCATTTTAAAAAAATGTCTGATAGCTATTCTGCATTGAAATTTAAGAAATGTGATGAGGATCGCAAAAGTCTTCTTCAATGTGTTACAATATTTCACGATATAATTACGATACCTCCAAGTTAACAAAAAAAAAAGAAGAAGTAAACAGGATTTCGATTTATATACTGTAAATTACTAGCTAAAAATTCATTTCCGTTTTGGCATTGAAATGAACAGTCTCTGCTCTAAATGCTGCCAAGGGCTGTAAATACAATCTTAAATAATGTAAACCGTTCGTGTGTAATTTTTGTCATTGATTTGGCCCAGCCCCGGCAACAGTTTGTCGAGCACTTAATACATCTGACCCCAACCAACCAAACCCTTACCCACAGCTAGGTGCCGCTGAGGGTGTGGCGATGGCAGGGATACTATTTCAGGAGTTGCTCAGATTCAACGCCTTGTAAATTTATTACATTTTCGAGTATTTTTCCGGTTTTGCTGTCCGGAAATTGCCGAAACGTGTGGCCAGTGCGATGAATTCATGAAATGTGCTAAAATAAATTATTAATAATTTCTATGACGCTTCCAAAGTTAGTCCACAAGCCAAACACCCAGAAGCCCAAAAGTTAACAGACTTTGGTAAATTTACACGACTCGACCGTTGATAAATGAATTATTTATTTTAATGCCCCACAATTCAACTGTGCTGGCAACTCAATTGCTTACTTGTTGTTTTAGCTATTTCTATCTCCAAGTCCTTCGCTTAACTCATTGCTCTATGGGCATTTCCGTTAGCGAAACAAACAAACTATTTTGTCATTTGTCGAATTTGTTTGTCGCTCTGCAATCAAACATGATGACCGACTAATGCTCAGCACTTATTACGATTTATACTATATGTTAAATATTTTTTCTCTCTCTTATTTCTTATTACTATTTACAAATATATATATGAAAAGATAAATGCAAATATGTATCTTACATTTCAAAATATCAATGGCAACGGCTGTAATTACAGTTTGTCAATTGCAATTCAAATCCATCAAGTGAAAGACGTATTCGATGAAAGAAAATGTAATTCAATGGATTTGTGGCTTTCACTTTTCAATTAAAAAAAAAAAACGAGAGAAGAGAAATCAAAAGAAAAACCAAGCACACGCTGCTACTTGATGTATATATATAAGTCAAGGTTTTGCTTTTCAATTTCCATAATTTCAGAGTCGGAGCAACTGTCAGTCATTTGTCGTGAGCATATGATATAATTATAAATATATAAGATGAAATCATATGAATTGAAATTTAATGGTATTATTTCAATATTTGCGCATTATATTTTGCCTTTAACCTTTAACATTATTTCTTTTTTATCATCGTGTGCGTAATGACATGCAATTATTTTCAGATCAAACCCCATTTGCCGTTATTGTAACTGAAGCGAGACATTAACGCCCAGCCACATCCGGGAAAACATCTATGAGGGCTGTCAGTTAATGGCCAGCAAACAATATTGACGTTTCGTTGATTAAACAATCAATACTTCAATCGCATGCTCAATACTTATCTTTTGTCTCTCGCGCTGCTGCTGATGGTTTTTTTTCGCAAATACAATTTTCAGCTTTTTTGGTTTCCCTGTACCCTGTTCCCAAAAATTATGTGTGATGTGTGGGTATCTTGAAGTTACGCAAACAACAGTCTTTAAAAAGTGTTAATTTAAGAAACAAGCCATAATTGTTTATAAAAACTGTTATTATTAATCTTAAATTGTTTACTATTATGATTTAAATCTTGCATTTTTAAGATATCTCATAGTCGAATGATCATTTCTGCAGAGTTCTTGGTTATACCGTCTCTATAATTAAAGTGATATGTGGGTGGCCATACAGTAGCAGTTCTGTTGCTCATCAACGTTATCATTACCATAACTATTTTCATTATCATCATCAACGACAGCATGAGTATGAGCAGCAGGAGCAGTTGCTGCTGCGTCCTTGCTTGCATCCAACATGCGCATATTAAAAATTATTTTTGCATACGCTCGCAAAATGAAAATGGGTGTGGTAGCAAAAAAGCAAAAATTCATTTTCCCAAATGAAAAAAAGTTCCTGAAAATTGGATTTTAAAGCGCTGAAAATCCAGCTAAACTGCTTGAGAATGCGTCTCTTTAAAATATATACTGTCGCATATCGATGGAATATTCAATGGCTCATTCATTCATCGAGGATTGCAAATGGCAAATGCAGTGACAATCGTCTTCGACGGGCAAGCAAATTAACATAACAGCTGTCAGGGATATTTTAATTTAATTGCCCTCTTAAATGGTTATTGAAAGAAACTGCTGCTTGAGGATTTATTCACGGAAATGTGAAAAAAACGTGATTACGTTTTTCTCATTTCCAATTCATATAATGAGGAATTTCTCAAGTAGGTAAGATTGTTGTATAAGAGTTCAGTCTTCATTAAAATTGAAATGGTTATTTAACAAATCAATTTATTTAACAAGCTAACATAAAAAGTGAATTTAGCGTATTTCTCTTTATTCGTAATTCACTTGGTTTTTTCTACGCATTACTTTTTGTAAGTTCTGGTCGTCCTTTGGTTGTTTTTCATGTTGTTTAGAATGCTTGAGTTGCTTTGCTATATTATGGCCACGTCTAGACACTTTTAATATATACTTATAAATACTTTGGCCTTGGGCACATGTGTATTTCTGCTTTTGCCCACTACAGCCTGTGTGTTAAAGTTTGAAACACTCATACGCCGCATTGCCAACATTAATCTTGCTTACCCATACGCACACAAGCATTTTGGAAACTATGTGTATGTGTGAATGTGTGTGCGTGTATCTGCGTATGCACATTAAAAGTTTTCCTAAGAGCTTATGCCACCATTTGTTAAAAGCGATTTTTAATGCAGCTTTAAAAACTTCGCTAAACACACATGCACACACAATCCCACACATCCTATGAAGATACGGAGGCAAATTGGCACCCCCAATGCCATCGCTGACTCATCTAATGGCTTTGCATGCATTAGAAGTAAAAGTTTTTTTTTATAATGAGCTCACATTATTTTGATACTCTTAGGTTTGGTCGGGTAATAGCAAAGAGACAATGCATAAGTAACTTACCTGGTTTTGCATTAAAATGTTTTTAAATGCTGTTGGACACATCAGATCTTAAATTATTAAAAATTAATATCAAAAAAATTATAATTTGTGGTTTACTCACAATTAATCAAACTTTGAATGTATATTAATTTTCGGAACAGGTAATTTATAAACAAAATCATAATGGATAAGCTAAGCATTTTTTTAATAACTAGTTTCCTGTCAAGCGATTAAAATGTTTATTTTGATTCAGCTCTAACTGTAGGCTATATAAAATGTGTTATTTTTATAAGCTACTAATTTCTGCATTTTGACGATATTAAGCGAATTAAAGCTGACATCCAGTTTGCTGGTCATGGGTATGATCAGGGAGGGGTTCGGTGGAAGGAAATGGAGGTACCGACATTGGCTGCTTCATAATAACCAGAGGCGCATTTGAACGTAATTAAATGATTTTTGTCACAGCTCGACATTGGCGGGATCAACTTGAAATAGAGAGCGGATTAAAGAGCTTAATTTTCAATTGCAGTCACCAATCAATTCAACTGTTTGAAATGCTCACATGGCAGCATTTCTCCCACAACTTACAGCTTAGACATTTTAATTAAAAAACTAAATAGTATAAAATGCCTTTGCATATCTGAAATTAAATCAAAAGCCATCTGCCTCAGGATGCGTTGATGTTTGTGAAAATTATTACTTTGTGATGGCATATTTATTAATATTTAAATTTGAAGCTTAGTTTGTTTTTCACAAAACAAATATCATCATTGATAAATTGCACTATCAAAATCATTCAAAAATTTATCGAGATTTGACTTTTGTTTGGTGCAAAATTTGACCATGAATAAATTAAATATAAACCTCAGGAAGTGGATGACAAAATTCAATGCGTGGAGTTTTGTAAATTTCAAATAAAATGAATAAACAGAATAGTATTGGTAGATATGAAATGCAGTTAGATGTATAACTGAAATATACGTATTACATATAAATTGGTAGAACTTTTATTTAATCAAAATTGTTCGATTTGCATACTAAATATATTAAAACTATAAGAGTTGATTTTCCCTCTTTTCAAATGTGTATCATTTAAAATCAGGCTCATTTATTTTTAAAAATTATGGTATTGCAATTACTTTACATTTTTTGATATGTATTTTAAATCCTTCTTTAATTACAAACAATTTTAATCGAAATTATTCAAAATATTTAAAAAATGTATTATTGGTGCCAGTCACATATGTTATTGCAATGCCTCAAAAAAGTGTACACATTTTCAATTTAATACTTATTATGTCAGATTAAATTTATGTTAATGTCATTAATCAACGAAAAACTATTTGCTACCAATATGAAAGCAATGAAAAATATGTTTGCCAGAGGTCAGAAAGTCATGATTTAAAAACAGCTTTTGCAATGACTGCAGCAGCGAATTAATGTCAATCAGCTATGTAATTAACGCGGTTAACTGAACAGCAGCAGCAATAGCAATGATTCAACGTGACAAACGTTGGCCATAAATATGCCATTTCATCATTTGCCATTCGGATTTGGACCATGCATAGGCAATGCAAATGCGACATATTTGAGGCAGCTCGAATGTCAGCAACATCATCAATAACAGCAACAACAATAACAATAATAGCAACATTGCTGTAAAATACGCCATGGCGGGGCCAATAATTAGCACTTTATTGCTGAGTGAGCGGTGTTCGTGAAGGGGGAGTACAAGGGTAGGGGCAGGTACAACAATTGTGTATATGTATCTGTGTCTGTATCTGTGACTGTGACTGTGTCTGCTTTAGCCAGTAGCCAAAGAGGTTGTCAGTGTCGACCAGCGGCGCCAAAATATTTGCCACTGGCAATTAATTAAACGCCGTGCTGGGACAAATTCCTCTGACGCAAATGCCCTATCCACAATATTGGTTAGTGCAGCTAAATACAGAAGTTTGATGTGACTTGTCGTACTAATGAATGCCTAGATATATTCGCTCCATATATTAGTATATGCAGTTGTTAATCTGTCTGTTTTTTATGATTGCTTGTGTCTCAATTAATCAAAATACAACAATTTTTAAATCTGGAAAACCAAATTGTTTTTAGTTAGTTCTCTTGTTTGTTTATTTTTAACGATTACGGTTCAATCTCGGTATTTGTATAAATGAATAATTTTGGAATATGGACTAAAATGATTACCCAAAGAATATAAGTGAAAAATAATAGCAGTTGTGCTGCAAATAATGGTAATTACGCAAATGTCTCATCAGCCTCCGATGGATGTCGATTATAAGGGCTAAAATCTCTAATATGAAATCTGTTTGTTTACATTAAATTTGATAAGCGGCATTTTAAAGTAAGCAATGCAGTAACTAATTTTTTGTTTGGTGCACATTTCCCTTCGCATAAATTCCTTTTATACTAATGAATTAAATAAATGAAAAATAAACTCAGAAAATGTTTAACTCATTTTGGTTGGAATTCTTTGTGATGATTTAATTTAATTTTATTGTTGCTGTCTGGGCATATCTAATTTAATTAATTTTCTACTTTTTAATATAACGTGGAAAGGGAGTCAGCGTTGGTAGGGGACCGCGTGGCGGACGAGGTGTCGTCGACTGAAAATATGTTGCATATTGACGAATGAGCTCGGCGGAGAAGCGCGACGAGGCGGATGCTCTACTAACGACGTTGTTGGGTCGTGCGTGCAACTGCTGCGACTGTGCAACACTTGAAACGCTGCGAGCAGTCGTTGCGACTGGGGTGTAGCGAACAAGTGGCCGTTTCGTAGTGGTAGTGGTAGTGCTGTAGATGGTGGCGGTGGTGGTGGTGGTGCCTATGCTTGCATCTGCCACATCATTGCTCACTGGCTCAGCGAATGGTGGCAGCAAATCCAAAGCTAGTTCCGGCTTAGAGCCAGGCTTTTTAGCGAGGATGTCCGTTTTCTTCGCCGTGGCCTGCTGCTGCTGCAAGTTGGACTTTATTGTCGGCTTTGTCGCTGACGTTGGTGCCTCGGTTGTGGAGCTGAGATCTTCTAACGGTGGCGGTAATAAATCATTGAATGGGACCAATACGGCCTTAGGCGCCGCATGATTTATGTGTGCTACATCGGCGGCGCAGAGGCAAAGCATTGCGGATGCTCCGATTAATAACTGTAAAATAGTTAGGAAATGATATTTAGTCTGTTCGCATACGAGAAATTAATGATGACTTTTGAAGTGTTGGTTTTGTTTTGTTTTGGTCCATTTTTGCTTTGGTTTACATAATATAATTAACTATGATTTAATCACAAATTATGCAGTCGCGTCTGCTTTTGGCCTGATTTTTATGGCAGCTCATTTGGTTAAAGTCTAGATTTGAGTTAACGCTAGTGGGCAGTGAACATATCGTGCTGGCCTCCAAAGCAAAATACCGTGAAAGGTAAAAACTATAACCTTGCGTTGTATGATAATTTTTTACCCAACAGTTCATTAGCAACATTCCTCACTAAGAACATAAACACTTCAAATTTTTTGGCTGATATCTAAAGGTCAGGGCACATTCTCATTGCCTTTTACAGTATGTTGAATGTAAGGTATAAGCTTTAAGAAATTATGCATTAAATTTAGTTTCAAACAAAATGTTTTTTTTTTCTTTGTTGAATTAATGTTTTGAGTATAATTTTGAAAATAAGATTTTTATCCTGTTTTTAAATTTATTCTTAGCCAACGAGTTTTTTGTTATTATTATCATATTATTGCATTTTTTATGAATAAACTTCATATTTCATTTGAATCGCAACCCTAAGCGAACTATGCATTCGCTTTGGGAGTGGAAAAAAAATAAACCAGAAAGTTGAATGCCCCGTTTTTGGTTTCCTGCACGGTCTGCATACGTCTATAATACTTTTCACGTTATGCAAATGATGAACTATAGAATATTAATTTCATCGAGCAAACTTGTTATACTTAATGGGTGCAAATCAAGCTCTTGAAGTGGGGGATTTATTGAAATCTTTATATAACGAACTGAAATAGATATCAGCAACCGAGAAGAGTGTTCAATTATGCTTATTGCCATACAAAGTTGGAAAGCTTTGTAGATCAGATGCGCTTTTCTAATGCAGTAATCGGAACTGGACAGACAGGAACAGTTTACTCATCACTACTTCGAACTGTAACTGTAACAAATTATAATTTTTATTTTTTTTTTTATTTTATGCTTTCTTCGACACCAAATATATATTTTAATATATATATTCTTTCCTCAACACAGTCACCCAAGTTGGCATTTCATAACACTGATTACACTTTTTTGCTCCTCTGAAATGCTATTAAAGCGTTCAATTATGCATTTCATTCCAAAATCACTTACAATACGAAGCGTCATTATTTTAAAATTATTTTTCGAGTTGTCGCGCTGAACATATAAAGTCGACTAAAAGATGCGCTGCGCTTGCGTGACGTTTTTATATGGGTTCGCCGCCTAAAACCTAAAAGCAAAAACTAAAAAAATGTGAAGCAAATTTTAAAAGCGAGAATTTACGCACATGAGAGGCAGACGAATGTAAGTTTTTATAACCGGATTAGGCCACGTATAGTAACGGGTTTCTCTGTTGTTGTATGAAGCATGCGCATCATGTGCTGATGGAACTGCTCACCAATTAGGGACAGAAGCAACTTTTGTTTTGTTTTTTAAAGTTTGATGGAGTTGAACTCGTGCGGTTCACGGTCGTATCTGATAGTTGTATCTGCATCTACAGCTGGCTACAGTTTCTGATAAGTTAAAGGAGGGACTTTTAGTTGCCATTGTTGTTGCTGTTCCGGATGTAATTTAAAAAATAGAACTGTCGCAGCCTCTTGCTGGTTTTAAATTAGCTAATTGCTTCCTACATGCTACCTGTTTTTAGTGAATACAAATTTGAAGCTGGAGTTAATTGGCACACTAATTGATTTTCGCTGAATCGAACATGTTATCTGCTTAAGAACTCATTCTAACTGGAGTATATAAATTTCATCTTGACAGAGTGAATGCCCTCATTTGCATATAAATTGAGTGGCCAACTAAATAGGTATCACTTAAATTCTCTTTGTCCGGTAAGAGCCTATCCCTCTATACTCTATATATTTTTCCAGTCTCTGTATATTATCTTCGGCTATTATTAGAGAGCCATTCGAACTGATACATCTGCAAATTATGCAAATTATGTAGCACCGACTCTTGACGGTGCAGCTGTGTGTGAAGGAACATAAATTAAATAAACATATAAATTTGCAGTGTTATTTGCTAATGTTAAACCGGATTTTATTCAATTTGACTCCGAAGATTAATTGCTCGACAGCACATTGTTAACTTGAGTCTAATGGCATTTGTGATAAGATACCATTTACTTGTCTAAGCTTTTTATCAGAAATTAAATCAGTTAGTTAAAATTCTTCTAACTACTCGAAGTATTTTAATTTTCAGGGTGAACTTAAATTGATAGTTTATAATAGCATATACACATCATAATAAGGGAATAATACTAATGTTTATAATATTAGTAAATCTTTTATAATTTATAAATAATTTTTTTAAATCAGCAATTAACTAAACTAACTTCATGAATTTTACATAAGAGAGGTGAGAATATATATAAAAATAAATTCCCATCATATTCATCATATAAGTCTTCTACTCAAAATTAAGATTGATTAGATGCATAATTTATTCGTGGTAAATAATTGAGCCTCTGTCAACAGTGATGAATTAAAAAATAATTGAAAACGAGTTTTTTTTTTAAATCCAATAACTTATAATACACATTAATAAATTACTGATCGAACTGCATCTTTCTATTGTAATTTATTATCTCATTCAGATTTAACATTGAGTTTTTATATATAATTTCCGCGATAAAAACAATATCCATTTCTCTCAATTTTATATATTTTATTAAAAGTTCACGTGCTTCAATATTAAATATGATGAGAACAACGTGACTGCCACTGTTTAAAATATTTATGTTGTTATTGGTTTTTCGCCACTGTTATTGTTTTCGATTGTGCTTCACTTCCATTTCTATTATTTATTTGTATGCATTTATTTATATTTATGTGGGTATGTGTGCAGGTGTGACTGCGGGCGCGAGAGTAACTACGGCTCTCTTGTGGGCCAATTTGCGACATGGCAACTGGTTGGGGAATATTGGCCTAGTTCGTTCAGTGGGTCTGACAGGCATGGTTCTCATGACTGTCTGTCTGACTTTCTTTAGTTGCCTTTTCACATACCCAAGCATTGGGCATGATAAATCAATGGAAATGTTATGTAACAGACATACGGAGAAATGCATATATTCGGTTGTTGGATCTTAAATCTTTAGGGCAGGAGCCTGAATATCAAAATATATTTAAGCTCACTCCTCATAAATTTAGAGGGGCATATAAATCGAAAAATTGTTTCTGTGGCCAAAAATGCGTGTCAACATGTGTCAAAAACAATGCTCAATAGATTTAATTCAAAAAAAGCGAGAACGAGTAGTTCATCGGGAAAATTGATGTTTATATACAATACTGAAAACGTAAGCAAAAGTTTGTTTACTTATAATCTTTAAATATATTTGGTCTGGTATTTAAGTCCAGCTCCGTTGACAGCTCAACTAACTATAAGCCTATGACACTATTTACATTTCTCTATAGTTTCTCTCGCTTAACTTGCGTATCATTTTAAGAAATTGATTAAGTGCTTGGCTCTCCCTTATGTCAGGGTTTAAGGCAACAGCTGGAAGTGCACTGTGAACACGCCTCGGTTCCTGTTGGGGCAACGTCTTCAGCGTTATGTAACGTTTTACTTTGCAACCGGAGTTGCTTGTTGTTTTCGACGGCTAGTCGTTGGCAGATAAACAAGTTGAGGCAGCACTTCCTTGTGCAATGTGTTTTTTGGCTAGGCGAGGTCGACTCAACGATGGAGCCTCAACGGTTGAAAAGGGGCAACTCAAGTAGGGAGTAATGGGGGAACGAATGAGAAGCTTCCGAATTCAGTTGTCGGTGCTTTTGTTTTGGCTGAGTCGTTTACAACTTCCTGGTCACGCTTTTGGCATTGCTTTGGCTTAGCCTGGCCTTGCTCGCCGTTGACTTTTTGGTTGAGCCGCTTGCTTATAGCCGTTTGCCTGTTTGTTGTTCTCGGCCACAAGTTTGTTTTCGTTTTCGGCTGTTGCCAACTCGAGTACCCCATCCATCAGTTAAGCACAACCCGAACTCCAGCTCCACCTCCAGTTCTTGGCTGCCAGTTTCCTTATAATTAGCACAAAAAAGCGTAAGCCAAAATGTTGGAAACTTAAAGTTTTTAGTTCTCTGGGGCAAGTCGCGACGGCAACACGCTGGGCAAGTGCGACTGTTACTCAGAATGTTGCATGATTTGCGGACCCAACTCGAGGCGTACTCGAAAGTCATAAAGTGCAAAAATTGTTACACTCAGGCGGAAATGAATTATGAAAGTTGTTTGTAGTTTTTGTTGCACTCTCGTCTATATTTTTGTACTCAGTTGTAGTTTCAGGATTTTACAAGAGTTACAAGAAACCTGAAACTTATATTTCCACCTTGAGGTGCATATAATTTAATTCAATTTGACTACAAAATATTGCCAACTTAATGAACAAACGTAATAGAGTTTTAAATGCGGCAACTTTGTAGAAACATAAATAAAGTTAGTTGAAACTTCATGTTCACTTCACACACACTTCAGAGCAGTATTTTCTTTTTACTCTTAAACCAAAATAAGAAAACTGCATTGAATACAATTTAATCATAACTTTTTTGCAAGAATTCTGCAACTGAGGTTGGAAATATATATATATATATATATGTATATGTATCTATATATATTATTTAATTATTGACTTAGCCCATTGACTATTATTTTTAATTATTCAAAACAAATCTCTGAAATATATATGTCCTTGTCTGTGTACATTTTATTGAAACTTTCAATCCTTATTTTGTTATTTAATGTCACGTCCTGATGCCAACAACTGGTTCTGCCAAGGGCTATGGAGTAAGTAAATGGTTTGCGCTTGTCACCTTGGCAAATTGCAAACGAATAAATTGAGTTAAGTTTGTGTGAACAAGTAAACATAATTTTTAAAGCAATTGTGGACGCGATAATAACCTGCAAAAAATGACACAAATGGATTGGCTGGAAGGGGGTGGAAAATTAAAATGTCTACCCTTTTTAATTTGCGTTCATTTGTCAGCGATTGATTGGCCTTATGGGCTGACTAATTGGTCTGGGGTTAATTAAAACTCAGCTCAAACTCAAATGCAAATTATTTCGAAGCGCACCCAAAACCTTACGCACTGCGCCTAAAAGTCGACACCGGGAAACTTTCCCACACACACACACACAGTAAAACAAACACACGTGGAAACTTGTAAACTTTTGGTGCTGGAGCTCGGCATTTAGCGGAGCATTTCACTAGAGGGGCTTGCGTTATTGCCAGCACAAAAACTTTAATTAGAAAGTTTTGTCACATGCTGAGTGCCAATGCCATCATGTTACCAAAATTTAGCTGCTCATATAGCAGATGTGGGGGATGAGATACTCTCGGTAATACTCGGTAAAATGGCTGAAAACATGATAAAATCTGAAATTTTTGGGTAACTCGCACCGGTGCCAAACCACAGAGACAATCTAAACTTTTCGAATCAATTTTAATTACCATAAATATAGCTAAACTTTAGCCCTGACTCAAACGCTCAGACACGCAGACACTCTGTCACCACACAGCGAAATGGAGGTCGCGTATTCGTCATTTTACTGCCTGCTGCTCGACTCCGCTCTTTGGGGACTAAAGTTGTGTATCTTTCTGTGCACCTCGGCGCAACAATATTCAACTCGCTTGCGTTTATTTGTTTACTTTGCGTACAAGAATTTCGCTTTATGCCACGATATCTAGCTATTTATTTGCACTACTCCATGGCAACAAGCGGGCGATGTTATTGAGAGGTTGCGAGGAAGGGGGAGTTGAAAACTCTAATGCTGAAGGTATTGATAAATTGGCTTAAGTGACAGCCAAATGTGCTGAAAATGCATTTAAACTTTGTTAACGAGTACCAGTTAATTTGGATTAATATGCGATATTTACATTACTCTGCCTCAATTACTTTTAAATAGATTATTAAAAAGTTGGGAATCAATTTTGTTCCATATATTTTGCGTATTTACCAACACCTGCGCCAAGGTGATCGAGTGTGAATTGAGAGCTTGAATAGGAGAACGGCTGGTTATTGATGAAAATAGGTTTTGAATAACCTTTTTATTCTAATAATTCCTTTTTATATGATTAAAGGGCAGACAGAACGAACGAAGCTTTACCGATAGTAAATTTAAAAAAAAAATTTACGAAATGGTATAAATAGTTTTAAATGTTAAATTCTTTCCATTGAACATAGTTCTACAAGTCTCATTTTTATTATTATTTATTTTATTTTTATTTTCTTCCAATTCTCTTGACTGGGTGAAAAAAACCAACTTTAAACTTTCCATCGGTTGAATCACGTAGATACTTGAGTCCCAGTACACAAAAAAATTAATAGTTGGCTTTCATTCTTGAAGCAGTGGCACAGTGGCAACACACACTTGAATTCATAGGGGTAGCGCAGCAAGCAGATGACAGTATAGTATCGACAGCTTGGCCAATCTACAATGTTGCAAAATTTCTTTATGATGAATGCTTTAAGGGGCCCCAGAAGCTGTGAGGGCCATCAACAGCTTGCAATCAAAAGGTAACAAATTGTGGATTCTGCAATTGTTTTTGGCCAAAGATGCTGGGGAAAGTTCTGGCTGTGGCAGTGCCGGAAACTGCTAACAATTCATAGGCGAAATGTGTTACAATATTTTTTGATGGCATTGCTGAAGTCCTGTTGGCTGTTGACTGTTTTATGGCCGTGGCTTATGGTTGGGTGATAAGGTGAGTGGTTGCGTGGTTGGATGGTCTGCAGAAAACGTGCTGAATTTTAATTAGGTTCATTTTAATGGGGTTTGCGGTTGTTTACTTAGTTGTTGGCCCTTTGCAAAATTTGTCTCAGCAGTTTCTTACAGTCGTTCAACTTAATTGAGCTGGCCAGAGAAACGTTTCTGTTTCAGCATAGATAAAAACGCAAAGGAATATTTCGATGATTCAATGAGTAAAGTTTCAATGCGTAACTCGGGTGAAATCAATGCGATTGCTAGTAGTAGGTTATAATAAACAGTTTAGTGCATGAATTTATCATAAATGTCAGGACATATGTACGTCATATAAGCTCAAGGGACAGAGACAAAGCCCCCCAAACCGTAAGCTGAATTACACGCATGAGTCATCAGAATTATCAATCATGTTCGAGTGCCGGCAACTTGGCAAACAACGGGGAACTGATACTCAGCTCGGCGCTGTAAGATACACTGCACAGATACAACACACAAGATACAATACACAATATACAGGCGCGTTCATATTAAGTGCAATATAAGTGGAAATCAGCAAATATAATCTAAATAAGTGGTTGTTAAACAAAAAAAAAAGGTTTTTTTTTGGCAGTGAGAAGCGAAACACACAGATAAAGTAAGTAAAAATAAGAGTGACAGAGAACGCATTTGCGTTGACATTGCCTTATACAAATTGGTTTTGGTAATGCCGTCAACTATAATGGACTCTTGTGTGTCATATCGGAAATGGAAATGGAACTCAAGCAAACGTCATACACAAATTGAATAAAAATGTTAATGCAAGTTCACAGTAAAACTTGCGTGTAGAATAATTTGAATTGAAAGACAGAAGCGTTTCACATTTAATGAGGTAAATCAAGAGTATGGGAGTATGCGAATGAGAAAATGAATTCCAAAATAAACACTCGAAACGTGCCAAAGCTTAAGAGGCCCACCATACCCAAAAACAGGCTTGAAGCGCTCAAAACCGGCGCTTCAATAATGAGTTGGCCAAAATGAAAGCCTGAAATGGGCAACGGATGACTGGCTGTCATCGAGAGGCAAAACTTTCATTGCTTTTATTCGCTTATTTAACACAAATTTTTCGGCTATTTGGTGCAGCACTTTGTTTTAGCTACGTGGCAATAGATTTTCCACTAACATTTGCGTTGTCATTTTGGAATAATTAGTAGCATATTGCCATAGCCCCGTCATACACGGCGTATGAGTAATCATGTATACATATGGAGTCTTAAATATAATGATGTTGCTCGTTTTTGCTTAACCAGTTGCATGGTTTGGTCCTGTCCACAACTCTTATGTATTAATTAGATAAATTAGCACTGCTATGAAATAATTACCTCGTAGTTTAAGTACCCTTTAAATTAAAGACTTTGGGAATAAAATGCAATAGTCATTTTTCCTTTAAATATTTATCATAAATATTAATTGATATTTGGTATTAGTTGGAACGAAATATTTTCAGAACATATTTTTATATTGTATGAGTTTTTATATGTACCACATTGTATTTAATTTAAAATTGTTTTATTTTAATATGTGTAATATTTAAAATTCAGTTCAAGACATTTTGTCCACTCTCTGTAAAAATACTAACCAGTTGCTGATTGCTCAAATATATTTGGCCACATATTTGTTTCCTTCCCCTTCCACATCTTGATCAATAAATCATGCCTTGTACTAAAGGCGCATTTAATGGTATTTTCATCACAGCATAAATAATCGATATATTCCAAGCCTTTGAATAAATAATTCAATAGATTAATATGTAACTAATATCGAGGTTAATGGCTAATGAGACGCTTGAGTGACATGCAGTTCGCAGTGATTAATTGCTAGTAAAATATTTAATATGTATTTTTGGTTTGTAAATATTTTTACAAATTCTTAATAATCAGTCGACTGACCACAAATATCAAATAGAAGCACACAACATGCATTGAGTGTGCCTTGTAAAGTATTGCTAAAGCGTTCTCAATTTATACCAGAAATTCGACAATTTATTTCGATGAAATTGATTTTCCAGCTGCCAGCTGCCTGCTGTCTGCTCCTAGTCGCCTCCGTGGCCATTGTGTGAGAGCTCCTTCGGGCTAGGCGAATATCTATAAAAAAAATGTATATATATACAGAGTATAAAAGAAACGCATTTGCAATGCGGCACACGTAAAACGCTGCAACAATTCAATCAGTTAGCGTAGAGGTGAAATCGTTAGCTACCAAATTGATAAAATTTGAATCGAGCACATTTGAAAAATTTCCACTGCAATAGGCAGCGACACAATGGGCGTGATCAGCTTTAAGCCGATAGAAAACTATCTTAAATATTCAAAAACAACTAAGTCTCTGTTGAAAGGTGCGACCTTAACAGAAGTAAAGTAAAAAAAAATAAATAAAAACTCTACAGCCAAGATTTTTCTTTTAAAAGTTTTTTCTTTTCTTAAATTTGAATGAATGCGCATGAATTTCTCATGTAATCAACGTTGAGACTGGAAACGGGAGAAGAACGAGGAACTTACTCGGATTCACCCAAACGGACACATGAGCACTTCATTAATGTGGAAATGTGCAAAGGATGAAGCCATCTCTCTCCCCCACTCTCTCTCTCCACCTCTCACTCTCCCTCTCACTCTACCTCTCTCTTTTTCTCTCTCTCTCTCTAACTCCATGTCCATCTCGTTCTCTCTGCGGATTCTTAATAAGCGCACTTGCAACCGACAATCCGCTTGGAACCCTAGGACTCTGCACGTACAAGCTGTGATTTCGATATTGGAGTAACAGGGAGTGTCAGAGGGGGGTGGAGGAGTAGGTGCCACATTTTTGTGGTTCGTTAGAGCAATACGCTAGCCAGGTGCTAAAAGGTCAATATGTCGAAGAAACTTTCAGTGTTGACTTTAAAAAATATACATACACATATAAAACATAAATTGCATTTCCCAAAAGGCAGGGGAAGTGAAGCGAACGATAAAAGCGCCCGTAACTCTTGATTGCTGCAATATGCATTTGTGGACAGAAATTTGATTTTATCCACGCTGTGGTTCAACTAAATATACATCAACCAAACAAAAGGAGTCTGTATAAAATCACGACAACTACATTGTATGTAAGCCGGATCGTCTAAATTCGCTAGATTGCAAAGGTGTAACGTTATAAAGAACGCGTTAAAAAAAATATTTGGAAGTCTGTCGACAAATGGCCGGCTGTATAGAAAGACTTAGCAATTTATGAAGCTAGAGAAAAAATTACATGCATTTTTATTTATATCTTTCAATTTATGTTTGCTTTTTTCCAGCCATTTGACAGCGGAAACCTTTGTCATTATGTGTAGCAACTGAAACATCAGCAGCGAAAGTAAAAAAGTAAAAAGGCAAATGTTTTACATATTTCTTATTTTGTTTTTAGCAAGAGAGCTCACTAATTTTCTTTTATGCGGTCACAAAACAGACAGCAACACGAAATGGCCGACAAAGTAACAAAAAAACAGAAAAAAGGAAGAAAACACGACTCCAGAAGCGAAATGGTAAAAACAAAACTATATTGTGTGTTAGAGTGGGTAAGTGTGTTGTAGTGGAAAAGAAAAAGATGGCTGCACTGACATGGAATCAGTGAGTGAAAGAGAAGCAGCAGAAGTAGAACTATAACAACAGGCAATGCCAGCAAAACGAGAAACACAAACAAATGTCACTCAACAATTTTTATGAGTCTGACAAAAGTGAATTATACGAATGGACCCGGGACGCCGACTCTTTTTCTAACGCAATTTATCTACGTTAGGCGAGAGCCGGGTGCGCTCAAAAAAAAAAAAAAAAGAAAAAAGAAAATAAACACAGGGCCACACACCCCATTCAAAGAAGTCCCAAACCTCAGCAGAGCCAGCCTAGACAAATGGAAAAGTGTTGAATTTCTACTGCACTTTGTCGCCGCTGTTTTGCTATTGTTATTGTTGTTATGTTTTGCGTTTGGCTGCATTTAATTCTCGTTTGCTTTTGCCTTTTTTGCCATCTTCTTGTTTCGGCAAATGAATTACAATACTTATAGTACATACTCACAAAGCCATTTCTGAATCCAGGACTCATAATTTTCAGTAGTTTGGTTTTTCTCCATTTGCTTGGCCGGGTAAGGTCAAGAAATTTGGGATTGGGTGCTAAGTGGGAAATGTGGAGCTGCTTTGCCTCTGAGGGTTGTCTACTTTTATTTATGCTTTTAATTTCCTTTGTTTTTCTTGCATTGTTTTGTGATTTTTTTTTGGACTCGTTGACATGGTCAATATTTGAAAACTTTGTCAATGTCTGAATTTGGGGTTAGCCATTTCGGTTTATTGGTTGGCGTTTTGAGTGAATTCCGTCAGCTAGATTTGTTTTTGGGCACACAAATAGCTCTATAACAAGGACACATCCTCTGTTTTGCTTATAGTTTTGCCTAGCGTAAGTCTTTTTGGCAATCAACTGGGCAATTCTGCGTGCACCCTGACCTAGTTTGAGCATTTGAATTGGAGGACGAAAAGACGAAAAGAAAACGATAATCGGCTGGATATTGTCTTTTCAATTACAATTTTTCTTTTAAATTTGCATAGCAAAAGTGTGTTTTGTATTCCTCACTCCTTAAGTTTGTCAAGCTTAAAACAATTTAGTCACGAAAATAAACCAATTTAAAATGCAAAATGGAATACGGCATATTGAAAAAATATGGTTTGTTAAAGATACTTAATTAATATAGTTACTTAAAGGTATTAATTGATTTCAATAAGCAATACCATATTTATTTTTTTTGTTAACCGACTAGATCTTATTGAACTATGTGTTATTATTATTTATTCAAATTTTTTCGCAATATTTTTGTGAAACTCGTTAAATTTTCACCTCAATTTGGGGGAAATATTACTTTTAAAATAAATATAACAAAAAAGTAATGTTTTTCATTAATAGCAAATGTAAATTCGTCTGTTTCATTTGAAAGTTTTTTTTGTGACATATGCTAGAACAACGTGTTTACCATACTTTTGCCCATTAAAACTTGCGACAGTAATGTGACAAGTCATTTTGGTTGTTGAAATCTCTTAGCAGCAGCTATTAAAGATGGCTCGGCTATGAAGCTAAATAACGCTGTACACGCACACACACTCATAGTTACAGGAGGATATTGGTAATCAACTCACGTTTTCGCTGCTCGTTTCAAAATGTACTTTGTGACGCCATTTTGAAGTGACGCGAGCGACACGATGTCTACTGTAGGACACTTATCAGCAGGCTTATCAAATTCATCGCCATCCTTTCACTTTTTGGGGCACTCGAAAAACGGTTTTTATATGTGCAACACTTTTACGTTTCCTTTTTAATAGTTATGTTTTTCTTTTTTTTTTGTCAGTCGCTGATTAGAAGTTGAAGTTGATCTCAAGTACAGTCTCGAGTTGCTGAGTCAAGTCACGCATTGAATTGCCTTCTTGCTATTTATAAGCATTGTCTATATTGTTTCGACTTCCCCCTCCTTATCAACTACCGCATTTCGCAAAATCAACTCAGTATTCCTTTGTCAGGCAGTTGTCTGTCAGCGACATGCGCACTCATTTGATTTACGTTTGTTCTTAAAGGAATCCACATGAAGCCTGCGGGGGCTGCTGGCAAGTTTATTACTGCTGCAACGAATCTGCGAGGAAGGAGCTTAGCGATTTTGTGGGGTCGGTGAGCAGAATTTCAGCATTTGTTCTACATACAATGAAACGCTGCTGGATGTTTTGGGAACATCGCATCGAATCGCATATTTTGTTGAGCATCTTTTTAGCTGCAATATATGAAGCACCCTTATTTGGATAAACAATAAACTACAAGTTAAAAAATATCTAAAAAATATATATATTATATTTAATAACAACCTTCGATACCATATCATCAATTCATCTATTTGTATTCAAAATTATTTGAGTAGCCTTCAAAGCCACAAAGCCTCAGATTAATGACACTGCAGTCTTGTTAATAAAAGAAATAAACATCGTCCAATCTTTTACTCTCCATCATGTGCTTTAATTTAACACTGTTTTTTTCAGGCTTGGTTTATGGCAGCTTTACACACCATTTGTATGTAAGGCACCGCCTCCTCGACTTCAGAATAGTACAAATGGGGCACAAATACAACTGCTACACAAAATAAATAGAATTCATATATCTGGCATTAGCTAGCAGGATATAGGTTGTCATTTCTTTTAGTGCAATTGTGTGTAGGTTCTCGTTAAATCTAATTTTCCGCAGATTTTGTCATATGCAGCAGCAGACTGCAGGCAGTGCTTGCCGCACTCAAGTGTGGTTAAGTTATCCGTGTCGCTCCATTGGTCAACCAGGCCTGCTACAGGACAGTCCTGGCCGGGCACTAGTTCCCATCTCCTGCCTTTTTTGAATGAAATTTGCACTTCTCTGGGCAATACTTCAGAATTTAACCAATGTCCTGGTTGGCTGACTGGCTGGCTGGCTGGCTTGCTTGATATCTTTGTCTTCGATGTATGCAGAACCTTTTCAGTAAAATTGGCCAACAATTTTAAGTGGCAAAAATGTACACACTTACACAAACTCATTTTTAGCCAGGACAGTCGCACAGCTGAGCGGAGTTTTTACCGAAACAGTTTTGTTGATGGGCAAAGGAATTATACAAGTGGGCTGGGTTGGATTGTGTTACCGTAGCCAAATGCCCAGATAATTGCACTTAACAGTTGGCATATGACCATTTATTACATGCCTCATGCCACATGCTGCCAGCCACATTTACTATTGCTTTATTTTAAACGCTTTTGGGGCTCTCTCGCTCTGGCCAGGATTAGTAACACCATGGCCACAGCGTGCATGTCGCTGCAACCAAAGAGGCACGTAAATGCGCGTCATTGCGTCACTCCATCTAACGCTCTCTTTCTTGCACATCGTCCTGGTTCTAACTGTCTCGATGTCTACCATAAATCTTGCTAACCTGCATTGTCCTGCGGCCGTCGCCGTCGCAGCCTTTGAAATGCCAGTTCAACTTGCCCATAAGTGGCTTAAATGTTGAATTCCAAACACAATGCGAGCAACAAAAAAAAGGACATGGCGCTGCCGCTCACAGGACGAGTCAGCCATTGTGCCAAGTGGCAAAGCATGTGCCTGGCTTCGCATCGCAGCGCATCCGTCGCCAGTCGCATCGGCATGGCCATCGCCATCGCCATCGCCATCGCCTGTACCGTGTGCCATGAATGTCCTTATAAATTGTCTGCAATGTTAAATGTTGCATACCCCTCTGTCTGCCTCTCTCTGACTATCTTTCTGCGTGGGTTGCCTCCCCATTTTTTCATTGCAGCTTTGCCAGCTCCATAGAAATTTATGGCGTTGCCACACAACGAGCACTCCGAACACTGGCTACTGGCAATGGTAACCGAGCATTGCAACCGCTCCTGCTACGATTGCACTGCCACTAATCAGCACACGTTTTAGTTGGCGCTGCCAAGTAGCGGAAGCTCAAATTGTTAAAAGCAATAAAGCTAATAAGTGATGTGGCAAATGTGCAGCCTTGCCACAGTATATCTCTCTCGTACTCTCGCACTCTCTCGCCCGTTTACCCATTTTCTAAAGCTTTTCTATGTGTACTTGTGGCCCTGTATAGGTGTTTCTTACATTACAGTTTCTGTGCCGCTTTCAAAAAACTGAAGCCTATTCGAGATGGGCACGTGAAAAATGTAAAGTACGCGCCTAAAATATGAAACAAAATATCCAAAATATTTATAGCTTTATATATTTTAGGGCATAACATACAATTTTTGACTTTTTAGTTTAATACGTGCAAAATGAGTCATAACGAATTATATTAAATTAAAAATATTTGCAATTAGCAAGAACACTTTTAATTAAAGTTGCTGAAAATGTTTACTCTCTAAATTGAGACTTTCCTAAAGCCTGTGCAAGTTCTGACAAAAATTTAGTAAAGCGCGTTAGAACAAATGCTTAAAAAAAAGTTAAGCTTAGCTTGTGTCTGTTTTTAATTAAGTGTTATACTGATACATTATTAGCAAATAACAAGAGGAGATATCCCCAATGTTGCCATCTGACAAAATTACCATTTAGTTAGATTAAAATAACTTGGCAACTCATTTAGATCGTTTTATTTTTAATTCTAGAAATTGGCGACATATTTCTTCAACCCTTTGCAAGCTTACACTTTTATATTTTACAATTAAATTGTATGTGTGCGGCAGGCATGTGGTCCATACCTAGCTCCGGCGCTAGTTGCCAACGGGAAATCAGCAATTAGCGACAGACCAGATGCCCCACTGTTACCTTTCCAGCAGGTTATGAAGCTACCGGCGTGTAGATAGGCAGTAGGCAATACAGCAACACAACCGACAACCACCCCAGCCACACCCATCAGTGGAACAGGCACGCATTTCCGCCAGCGGCAACTGCTTCCGGTGGCACTTTGCACTTTGAGTTGGCTATTCGACTACGGCTTCTGTTTGTACGGCCATTGTGGGCTTCTCTCTTCCACAGTCTCCACATCCACATCCCCATCCCCATCCCCGTCTCCTTCCTTTAAGTTCATACGCTCGACCTGCGTCATGTAATTTTATGACTAATTAGTCAGCTACTACGTCAAGTTTGCAACTACATAAAGCTTAAGCATGTCGGCAGCAGCAGGGTGGCAGGGTGGTAGGGGGCCATGCTTGTACTGTGCTCTGGATACGACATTCGTTTAGTTAAAGTCTACAACGACTCTGGGCGTTACTTGATCATAGGGCGTGGCCATTTATTTGCTTTGCTGCGCTTTTAATTGCTTGCAAGCAGCAAATTTTCTGCTGTAGCATTTTTATGGCATGCGTCGTCGTCAACAACAACAGCAACAGCCAACAATTGCCTTTTGGTATGTCTACAAAGTTGAATTGCAGGTTGCTAGTTGCCTTCTGCCAGATGGCTTTGTTTTGTCTTTTTTGCCTTCATCGTCTGACATCCTTTGTTCTTATGTGGCTTTGCGTAATTTAGCAGCATAAAGCAGAAAATAGCAATTTGAAGACATTTTTCAACTCGCTTCAACAACTTCTTTAAGTGCAATTTGCGGTATATTCTGATTATTGCTTTAAAATATCTGATTTCACAGTTTTGGTGCTCAATAACGAATCTAAGCGCAAATTTAAAATTTTTTTTATTGAGAACTGAAATTATTTATTTATTAAATGTGAAATAAGAAAATTCACTCTCTAAAATAAGGTTTGAAAGATAATTTAAATTTGAATTATTAATATTATTAATTAATTATATAATAAATTTGGATTTATTTGATAAATATTTTGCAAATTGTCTTGATATCAAATGTAAAATTAATATAATTACTTTTAGGAAATGTATATCAATATTAATATTAAATTAATCATTATTTATCTTCTTCACACAAAACCAAATAAAAGGTAATTTGGGTAAAAAAATGCGTTAGAACTGGTACTTGATTTAAACTTCCTGTTCTAAATATGCGAACCAAGACTAGCCAAATTCTTAACTTGGCTTTAATTAATAATAGTCAAGTCATGAATAACAACGAAAAAATATGTTAAATTTATGACTGACAAACAGAGGACAAATGATTTCCGCTACCAAATTATCCACTTCCGTTGCATGTACATCCAGATATGCCCAAACAAAGCCCTCACCGCTCATCCCCAGACAATTGTCGAGCTAACTACGAACAAAGTTAGCCGACACCTGCAGCAGGGCCAGCCCCAAACACACACACACACACCGTACAGTCCCTCAGGCGAGAACCGGGTGAACGGAAGATAGCTTCCAAGTTGAGGTTAGGCGAATTTGAGAGCCCTGACAGGCTGGAAGGCGGACTGAATTTTAAAAATACATACGAAATTTAAATGACAAGCAACTAATGGAAATTGTTAACAATTTTCAATGGCAGCTGACAAGTAATTTCGCCAACCGACAGCGACCGCTGCGACTTGAGCACCAACCTTTGCATCAAAGCTCAGCTAACAGCACAACAAATGGCTTCATTTATTTGCGTCTTTTGTGTAGTGTTAGCGCTACTTTCGCCTAACACTGCCAGCCAGCGCGGGCGTGAGCAGCTGAAGAAATCTTGATTTACGTTAAGCACGCCTCCACCACCTTCTCTCGCCAGGCGTCGAGTGTGAAAAGTTTGCCTTAACGCGAACAGTTGCCATTGTGGATTGCCCTTTTCAAATACCCTTTTATTATAATTTTAAGATAAAAATATTACAAAAGTTTTTAATTCCACTTTTTACTTAATACAGATTTCGTCTATTGCTTATTAAGAGAGTACATGTTTAACTAATTACAGTCCAATTTATATCAAGTGTGCGAATCGTAACAAAAATCAACTTAATTTTAATGGTTATGGAAATTAATGCAGTAGACTTTTGTAAATTTTATAGGGTAGTAAAATGCTGGCAGTAGCGTCCGAGAGTACAAGAAACAAATATTTATATAAAAGAAAGTGGAAAGTTTTGTGTTGCAGATTTTGTTGTTGCTGTTGCAGCACTTGCAGTGATTGAATGTCCAACAGGCATTAATGCTTCCTTTTTTTTGTGAAGTATTTTTGCTTTAGAAAACTTGAGTTCGGGTACATGTCTCGAAATAAAAATCGCACTTAGAGTTTTGCCCAAAAAGTTGTAACTGGTGACATCCTTAAGTTTGATAGCTGCATTGCGCCACCGAATCAAAAAATATTCACTAACACAGACATTTTTCAATTTTTCTTTTAAGAAAAACTACCGTATTATATGATTAAATTTAATGTCAATTTTAGGAATGTTTTCAATTCATACTTCCTTTTCCAAAATGTTAAGCACATCGCACATGGGCTTTACATATCTCAGATGATACCATATATGCAGTGGAAATGTAAAAAAATTAATAATAAAATAAATTATAGCTGTAATTTACATTTGTAATGCAATTTGATTGATTATTAAATAAAATATTTATTGATGTTTGAAAATAAATGTCCAATTTAAAAACACCAAAGAATCTTTTTTATTTATTTTTACTGACAACTTTTTGCTTGAAATTTAAAAGAATATTAATGACCACCAATGAATTTCAAATTTGGGCTTCTGATTATAGTTTATATCTATTATACTTCAGCTCATATTTAATTCTGTCGTTAAACTGATTCATTTTAATCAAACTTAGAGTACTTTGAATGTGAGTTAGGGAATAAATATTCTCATCTCTTCTGTGCACTACAATAGGTTCTCCCAAAGTCTTCTGATTCGTTTGCACATTGCTTTCGTTAAAGTTGTTCAAGCAAATCGGTCGCACTTTTGCCGAGAGTACAAATGGATTTATCATTTTCAGAAGTTCTAAAGGATTACTGTAATTAAAAAATGTATTAGTTATGGTATATAATTAGTATATTAAATTCATTGGCTTACAATTCCTTCAACTCAATACTGTCAATCTGACTGGTTTCGTAGCCGTGTTCTACCCCTGGATAGAATGTAACCGAATGATTGCCCAAGACTACGACATAATTAATTTATTTCAACACATAAAATGGATCAATAATTGCTCCCAGGCAACGGAATACATATCTATATTCCAATCGCTCCAATACGCTAATAAGCCATGGAAATTCATCAACTGTATTTAAATATATGCCGCAGGCGGAAATGCATTTCAGTTTTTCACTTGGCAGCTTAACCCATTTTGCCTGAATATTACAGATGCGCTTACGTTGTGCAATGGTACCACTCGACTTATAGCCCGGAGCACACCACTAATGGGTCTGAGACACAGTCGATGATGTTATTATCATTACTACAATAAGCTCGGATACTGGGATCATTTATGATAGTATGCAAACCCCGCACGCATTCTGGCCATGGTGCCTTCCACCGACCATTGTCGCAGGTATTCACATCGTCGCCCTTGAGGAAGTGGTTCTGAGTACAGGACAGGCGCACAGTGGTCTGATGAGAAATGGTTCCGTCGCCCATATATGGAAGGCCGTTTTACATCGTCCTTAATCTCAGTGCAGTTCCCGTCACATTGCAACCCTTTTCAGTAGTTTGCGGCTTGGTTTCAGTAATTGGAATCGGATTAAGTGTTTCATGTTCAATTTGCCTTCGTTCAGCGTACCATTTCTCATTTGAGGTTATATTATGCCGCTTCTTGCATATGGCATCCAGCTCATCGGAGCCATCGTGACAATCGACAATGTGATTGCAGGACTCCGATTTGCGAATGCAGGCACCGTAAGCGCAGCTTCACGACAAAGGAATCCTGAACAATATTCATGACTTTCATCTGATTTATCGCTACAGTCCGCAAAGCCATTGCATAGCTGACTCTCAGGCAAACATTCCTTCGATTCTTTGCAATGAAAGTGCGGAAAATTATTATTACTGTAGAAGTTTGTCATTAATAATTAATCAAGATTTAATTCAATTACGTTTTAGAGAATTTGTTATCATTTCATGTGGCACTTACCGGCAGTCACCAACTATTTTCTTATAGACTGAATTTTGATCTGGGGAACACTCGAGCCAGTTCTCATCGGTACCATCCCAGCAATTGTGTATGCCATCACACAACTGGGAGCGCTTGAAACAGGCGCCGTAGGTGCAGCGTCTTTCTGTACAGTTCAAATCATGACATTGCACAAATGTCTCATCACTGCCATCCTGACAGTCCTTAGACAAATCGCACTTGCGAGTAGCACTTATGCACTGCCCATTGTCGCATTGGAATTGACCATCAGAACAGTGATTTTGTTGTTGAGCATCTGCGCAGGCAGTAAATATTATGATCAACAATGGATTTGGCAGCGTTCAAAACAATGATTGATTATTTAAATTATTGATTAAGAATGTTAAGAAAATAAACTTTACCACTTTGCAGGCATAGAAGTACCAGGCAAATGCTAAATACTTCTATACTAATAGCTCGAAGCATTTAAGTAATGCTGATACGAAACTTAAATTCTTAATTTGAATTTCTTTCACAATATTCGTTCCCTTAAATTTCGACTGTTCGCGTTTGATTTTCTTTGAATACTGCGTCTTAAAAAGTGTTTGCCCATTTGATAACGAAACTCAAAGATTTGGAACACATATTTATGAATCAGTTACGTGCAAATAAACATAATGATTAATGTGCTTCGTGCATATTAATTGATATTTTTACTTTAGCTTATACATATATATGACATAATAATTTAGTGCGATGTCGTCTAAAAACATTGGCAACTTAATCGCATAAGTCGTCGACCAACTCAGTTGGAATGGCCTTAAGGTTTATGATTTGAGATTTGAGTTTTAAAAAATTAGCAAATCAAGAAGCAAATCAGTGTTGAATTTGTTTTATTGTTGGTACCCCCGATTCAAAAATGGGAGCAGAATATCGTGCAGTTGCCAGATTTCGAGAGTAGCTTTCGTTGTTTTGTTGACAAAAAGTTTCATCTTTTGCATATATTATCTGTACATCTTAGCTTTATATATATTTACCCAACAACAACCAAACATTTATGATTGATTTATATTTACATAGAATTTAAATGTACTTGAGAATATATTGACTTTCCCTTTAATGGGATTTTGTATTTGCGGTTTCCAATTTATTCAGTTGCAAAGAGCCAACTTTAATTTGCATTCAACAGTAGAAACTAGTTTTTTAATCAAATGGCTGGCAGCGAGTGCGTGTTGAAACACTGAAGTGTGAAAAACCAGCTTTGAACAATTTTCTAACAAAGCCAGAAAATGCTATGCAGAAATACATCATGTATAAAACACCCACACTCAAAAAAAAATTGCATATGTAAGAATGCGCGAGTCGATAGAGCTCGCTTGGGGCATACCCTAATAATTATATTGAATCCATTAAGATACATGTTCTTTTAAATGCTAGCTTGCTGCTAGTTTGCTCAATATGAAAATGAAAATGAAAAAGTAAGATGTTAATTGGAAGGCTATATTTTTAACAATGTGGCTTTTATTGCAATCGAATTTTGATTTGCATTGATATCCGTGTAACGGGGAGAGTTATCGCTAAAATTAACTTTATTTGCGTAGAGTATTCTAAATTTACAGTATTATAAATTTACAAAGATCGGTGGTTGATCAACAGTTTATTCTGCTACTCTTTTAAGGATGAAACAACAATGAATTCGAAATGAAAGTATGTGTAGTCGATTGTGTGAATGTTTTAGCTGCGTTGGTCGACTGAACTTTTCAATTTATTTGTCAAAAACGAGAAGATGAAAAATAAACGAAAATATATAGTAAGATATTGTCATGTATCGGTTTTCTATTTCACATCACTCTACCGAAATATAAAATTTTGAACTGCGAACTGAAATTTAGATGTTCTTTCTTGATCAAGATAGGCGCAGACAAATCTGTCATCTAAATCTCATTTTAAAGCAGCTACAAAAAATAGTAATACGAATCGGGTATCTCTGACATATATACTGCCTTCAGCAAAATGTTTTATATATACTTGGATTCATCATGATTGCTTTAGAGCAGACAGACAGATATGGCTATATCGACACTATAGAATCACTAGACGATAACCACTGCTATTGGAATGTGTAGTTGGAAATTAATTAAGATGGAAAGTTTGAAGTATTGAGCTGAAAGTTGAGAGTTGACAATGCTGTATTAAAAATTAAAATGCTTACAGCAAGAAAAGCTAGCATTTGATGTTTGCCACATTGGGTAAAGGGCATATAGGGATGGGAATATAGTGCAGAGAACAAAGAGTGCACAAGTGTCAATGGAAATGTTTGCAAATTGACAAACAAAATGCGCTTTAGTGATTTAGCAACGACAATCGGCTTTTCGCATGGCCAAAGGGGAGCACACGATATATGGATTGACATGAAATGACACACACACTCACACACACACACACACATGCGTCCGCGTACACACAGCCTGACAAATGGGCACAAATTGCACTTGCAGTTGTCGTTTCTATTATTTTCTTTATTAAGTGTTGTTACTGAGTTGTTGTTTTGTTGTTGTTGTTGTCAACAGCAACAATAAAAAACAAGATATTAAATCTACTATGTGGAACTACTATAATAATTTAACTGATTGATTTGCGTCCGCATAGACTCATATGAGAATGTGTAAAATAATCAATTTTAATAACAATAACAATATCTTTGATAAAAAGAACGACATAAATAATTCGAAATATATTGTGAAAAATTGACATAATTTTAAATAATTATTAAAAATTTACAAATACAAACATTAAAATAAATATTAAAGCAGCATTTTGTTGGTGAATAAATAATGTATTAATAATTTAATTTAAGAACTAACACAAAAATACTATATAATGTTGAATTTAAAGTTGGTTTCAAGCCCGTTTTTTCTGTAATCCTCACCAGCTAAGTGTAATTCCTTTTTCGTCATTCAACACTATTCCCAAAGGAACAACTTATTTTAATACTTTTTTATGAAAAATTTTTTTTGCTTAGCAAGATTTTAGTACTGATACTGATTTGTTGAGTCACCAAATAACTTACAAATAATTTAATAATTTAATTTAATAGTCACCAAAGAGTTACCAAATAACTTACAAATAATTTAATAATTTAATTTAATAGTCACCAAATAACTTACAAATAATTTAATACTTAATTAAAAATGTAAGGGAAGGTAAATAGCTGGTAACATCGTTAAAGGGTTCAAACCACGCGCACAAAATTGAAATCTGATAAAAAAAAACAACCAAGTTTTAGTTAAAAATATATCTCATTTCTATCAGCAGTCGCAAAGAGATGGCTCCAATATCTACGATTGCCTGTATATATGCACGTATGAATGTATATATGTACGTATGAATGTATGTACGTACGTATGTATGTATGTACGTATGTGCATGCATAAGTCGCCAGCCAGTTAGGCTCAGTTTGGGCTTCAGAATAAAAACATGCGCAGCATTCCTTTTTCTTTTACTCTTCAGTGCCTGTGCTTGCTATAAGAAATGAGTGCACTTGCAGACCTACTCACATTTGGGTGTAAAACTTTTTAAAGAGAAATTAGCCAATAAAATTAGAATATATTTAACAGCTGGGCTCAGAGTATATCGTACTCGAGCGCACTCGACTACAGCACTCTTACTTGTTTTTTTTTTAACAGTTTTAATGAATTATTGCAGTATCGCAAACACCGACCACTTTCAACATGATCATATATCTAAGAATCGTTGCTCCCAGCACTTAGTCATCAGCAGATGCCCCAGCGGAACCTACAACACAATCTTGCGGCCAAACAAAGTAAAAAAATAGTCGGCAAAACTTTTAGCATAAGTTTTCGTCGGTCCTGGGACTTTGAACTGTGGCGGGGTGCAGTGGAGCAGAAAAGGAGTGGGGGTTTTAGCTGGCTTTTATCCAATTAAGTCATAACTCAATATGTGCTGAGAGATATGCACTTGGTCATTACTTAGGCAATGGCAAAAATGTAGCTCTAATAACTTTGGAGGTTCAGCTTTCTTCCATCTTATTTTTGGTAGCAGCCAGATAATTTAACACCCCACAAGTGACACGCCCAGAAACCGGGGCCACATTCATATTGCAGGCTGCAGGCAGCAGCACGTAATTATGTAATTTGCAGGGTAGAGCTTTGAGGTGGTTGGTACACTCAGAAAATAAAATATAACTTACAAAATTCAACTCAGACTAAAATCTCACTGAAAATCTCAATTGCCAAAACATACTTACCATCAAGATATGGTCTAAAATACAAACTTTTTGATTAAAAAAATTCTTTTGTTGTAATTTGTAGGCCACTTTTTATTTCTAAGTGATTCCGAAATTTTATTTTAAGCTGAGCAACAGCATTCGGGTGCTGGCATTGGGTTTTACGGCACCAGCGAGACGCTGCCACAACTCATTTGGCGTTGACCAGGACTATGTTGTTGCAACCCCTCCCTGCTCTGCCCTCCCTTCAGTCCATTTACTGTGAGTGGCTGGTTGCTGCTTCAACTATATCCATCTGCAGTTGAACGCGCGCATAAATTATTCATTTATAATGTGCAGCAGCACTCGGTGTTGGTCTGCACTGCCGAAGGCTGTGCATGGTGGGGAGTAGGGTGTCAGTCTGTGTGTGCACTTTTGGCACAGGATATGACACTGACACTCAGCGCTCGTGGCTCGTCCTGCGTCAACAACTTCCTATAGGCAACTGGACTGGGATCGTGAGTCTTGATCTAGGTCGGGGGCTGCGCTCTTGGCGTTTACTTTTGGTGAGTAATTTCCTTTTGGAGTTTGTGGCGCCAAAACGAAGGCAACCAGAAATGACGAAAAATCCAAAGGAACGAACAGAAGGAGCAGCAGCAGCAGTGGGAGAGTATATTGAAAATGACGATTGCAACTGAACTGGACAACCTCCTCTCACTTGTAACCCCTTCTTGGTTAACCGCTGCTCTTTGGGGAGAGAAACGTTTGCAGCAATTGCAAAGTTTAAAGTTTGCTTCACATCTGCAGCTGTGTGCACAAAGTTTCATTTGAAATGAAAAAAAATATTTCAAGTTTCATATGCAGGGTGAGTGTGTGTCATTTACAGAACGAGCCAGACCAAGCATCTCAGCCAGCCAAGCAGCACAGCCATTGACAGAATGGAAAGTTGTTGACTCAGTTTCCGCTTCTTTGTGTTGCCCCAGTGTTGCACATTGCTGCTGCATGCAGAGGTGCACTACCTCTCCCCTATTCTATCTCTCTCTCTCACTGACACTGTGTGAAGGTAACACTTTTAATTATGTGCTTAAATTCAAGTAATACACCAACTTTTTACTGGCTTTGAGCAAAATCTATTCTTTAGTTCATAAATTACAATCCACTAAATGTGAAACTAAAAAAATGCAATAAAAATATTATAAAACCTACCTAAACTTTGCTTTATTTAATTTTTTAAGTATATTAAAACCACCAAAACGCTATCAAAGTGAACATTTTCTCACAACGTGCACCAAAACCAACTTTTTAAAATAAAATAATTATCAGACCAAATTGAATTATCTTATAAACGGTTTCAGACATAATGCAAACGGGAGTAAAACATTTTCAGCAGTTCGAAACACGTAGAATCATCCATATGAGTTTTTCTATTGGAAACTTGAAATAAAAAGTCTTTACCCTTCTGGACAATTTGCATTTTTGTGGCACGTGCACACACCAAATTGTAACACAAATTAATTAAATTCATTAAATTAGGCATTTGGAAACAAGAAAAATGTGATTTCAAAATTGTTTGTTGTGCCAGGAAAAAAATGTGCGATTTACTTAATAATTTTGGAAAGAGGTATACACATAATTTTCAATTGGGTAACAGCAAGTAGATTTGGAGAACAGCTATATAATTTGAAAACAGGGAACAACAAATGGGATGGACTGCATGTGGCAGCGTGGCAATGTGGATATTACATGCGATAGCCGTTGCGGCCAGCCGCAGCTGAGTTTTTGTATATATTGAGATTTTTTGGGCATCGTTTCCGTAATTTATTAAGCTTGCCATGAAACTGACTGCACCTTACCTCAAAATTGTCAACAGGCGGGCCTCACACACACACGCACACACACCCATGAGTAGACAAACTAACATAGCCGCATTTAAAGAGCGCCAGGCACGCACGTGTGCTGCAAAAAACGGAAGCGGAAACGGCAGTGCGGTCGCCTGTTGAGTGTGTGTGTGGTTGAGTGTATGTGTGTGTATGTGTGCGAGTGGGAGGGCTTGTGAGTGGCTGTCTGTTTGCATTGCTGTCTGTACGGGCCTTGACAAATATTTCATATGCTCGTGTGTCCACGTGTGTGTGCTTTAGCGGATGCAAAAGTTTGTTTCTGCAAATAAAAAGGATTTCGAAATTAGCAAGTAAAATATGCACACAAATGTCAGATGTACGTGTGTGTGAGTGTGCACAACATTAACGGAAACGAACTCAAACAGTATGTGGCATATTTAATTTATGTAACAACTTCAACTATATATTTTAAAATATTTGCCTTTTTTGGTTTTAAACACGTTTTGGGCCAAATTTAGAAAGTATTTAAAAAAATTGATATCAAGGCTATCGATTGCAATAATTAATACCATTTAATGGCTCCCAATTTGCGGTTTTGTGATGCGTGGGTGTGGCACTCATCTCACAAAGCACTAGCTTCAAATCAGATCCGTATAATCATAATCAAACCAGGCACTTGGTTGGCAGATGGGACAACTGCAGCTGACAGGAAGTTGCCTAATTAAAATGGCAAAAAGTCAACCAAAACAGCAACAACAAAAACAGCAGAAATGGCAACAACAATGGCAACAACGTCATTGGCCATGTTCGTCGAACAACAGGCAATTGTCATGCAAATTTATGCGCCAACTGGACACAAACAAACGAAAACGCCCAAAGAACGCATCCACGACAAACCAACAAACCTCAACCCAGAGCCAGACCCCAAAACCAAACCAAGAACCCAAAAACTAAGCGTTCAAATTATGCAGAGCACATGCAGACACGCCACAGATACAGTTACAGCTGCACATCGATAGATACAGAAATAATTTCAGATACAGTTGACTTTTCCGTATTGGGTTCGTGAGGCACACGACATAGCATGCGATAAATAAAATAAGTGTTTATCAGCCAATCATTGCCTTCCAGTAAACATAAATTATTATTTTTTTAGTGTTTTTTTTTATTCATGGTTGCCTTGATTCCTCTGTAATATTTTTGTTATATGTATATATATATAAATCAAGACATAATGTAATAAAAACTATTTGAAGTCAAAGATAAATGTTGTGTCGTGAGCGACACGGTTGCATCTCTAGTTGTTAGTTATTTTGTGTTGGTTGGGCCGATGATAAATTTGTTAGCCACTGTGCACTTGGCCAAATTGCAAATAAATTTTAATTTGATTAACGATTGTGTCGGGCTCATTTTTGGGCCTACCATTGATTGGTCTATACGGCTATTCAACCAGTTTCGAAAAGGCGGCTGCGGAATTAATTTGTATCTCTAGCGACAACGGCTTAATTGCAGTTAGCGTTACGATTCATTAACTTGGCAATGTGCCAAATGCTGCGGTGGTCTTGGTTGGTTAGTATGTTATTGCATTTAAATCGCGGCTGATTCGCTTTCAATTCAGTTAACAGGTTAGCAGCAGTGTTTGCCCGTTGGCGCTTATTATCCTTGTCACGTTCGCGAACCAACGCGTTGCACTCTTGCTTACTGCTTGTTGTAGCTATTGTGGTTTTGCATGCTGCTGTATAAACAATTTGCTTGAGTGCTGCAATTCCTCGAAGGTAAATGCACACACTTTCGCACAAGACTGGCGGCAAATCATCGGCTGGGCTGACTATCAGCTTCACTTGGAAAGTGAGTGGCTTCAATGCCTAACAAATATTGAATTAGTTTGCATGTTTGTTCCATTTCCAGCCTTCTTGTTGACGCAATTGTTGCATTTGTATGCTCGGACGCGATATTGGATGCCCGGATAATTTGATAATTACCAAGCGATATGCGCTGCGAGTGATTTCATCTGCATATATATTAACAATATGGCAGCAACAACTGATATGTCGTGCACTAATATGATGAATAACGTAAACATTTATAAGATCAAGTCTGTTTGGAATAGGAGGGTAAAATTTGGATATTCTTATTGAAATAAAGAATTTGGTTTAAGTTATACTTATTTTGAAATGCACAAAAATGGAGCGCGACGGAATCACACAATATAAAATACACAGACATTTTACAATTTTGTTTTTAAATGTTTTCTTTTAAAAGACTACATTTTATTATTAATATAATTCATCTTTACTTTTTGAATTTCTGTCAGGACTTTCAAAAGACGGTTCAAATAAGCGCGTCAATCGACGTTTAATGGCAACATCGGAAGTGATTAAGGCTTTCTTATTGTAAATTTCCTCATTATTCACATGTCGACAAATGTCAATGAAAAGGCATAGATCAATGTTCTTTAAATGTTTGGCCAATCGGAAAGCTTCGGATAGCATTTCCTTTTGTCTCTCTAATTTTCCGAGAATTGCGTGGGCTTTGCAGGCGATAAGAGCGCTCAAGACGGCCCAAACAAAGTTGTTGCCCTTCCGGGCCTCTGAAATTTCAAATGATTAAGCAGTCTGCGACTGTTACTCAATTACCCTTACCATCCATGGATTTGCGTGCCAGTAAGCAACAGGCATCAAAGGAATGATTATCCAAATTTGCCTGAGCCGCCTCATGATATAGATAGCTGCGTTCTATTGGATACTTGGCGAAACGCATGCGATACTCAAAACGAGCCATTCGTTTTCTAAAAAGATGTTCCAATAACTAAACAATAAAAGTCTAAATATATCGATCTTACTTGTACAATTCTGCCATGGGATCTATGATTTCCTGTCGTCTTATTTGCAAAATATTATCCTCTTTAACCGTTGAGAAACTAGCAGGTTCGATGGGTATATTGAACAATGTTAGTAAGCGTTTTCTCCCAGTTAACGTTTTCATGCTGCCTGAAAATTTGTATTCATTAATGCGGGCCAAGCCCAAATAGTTGTAGACCTCATTAATGAATTCAAATTTCCAAGGCATAATGCGATTTGTTTTAATTGTTACATAATCGCCCATTACCTCATCCACAAACTTAGTCAATTTCTTGAATTATTAAATACTATAAATATATATATATAAATTTAGTCGATATAATTTTAACTCACTTCTAGTTCCTGATTGCGTATCAGACTTCGAATAGTTCGTAGTATTTTGAACATATTCCGTTTCGTTTGATATTGTATGCGAAAGAGATTCTCTTGCTCCTGCTGCAGATGTAAATCCTTGTTGGGATGCTTTTTTAAATGACTACTGTACATGGGACAGCGAGCATGAAGCATTTTCTAGGTAAAATAATATTTATATATATATATTGTTATATATTTATAGGTCATACCGTGAATGTTCGCACTGTCTTGAAATTCTGTTCAGTTAGATTTTCTATTTCCTTCGTTGACTCAAGGCATTGTTGCAATAACAGATTTGGATTTCCGCGTACATCTTTAAGAAAACTAACGTCCATCCATGATTTCTGCAAATAAGTTTGATTATAAATCTTGAATTGTCGTTTGCGACGCTGTATCTCTATTGGGGAGAGGAGCTCTTCCTGAATACATCAGAATATTAACAAATAATAGATCAGTGATAATTTTCAATTCATACCTCCTTTTCCAAAATGCTCAGCACATCACACTCGGGCTTCACAGATGTGGGCTTTTTATCCAGATGTGAAGTCATTTTGTCTATAAGTCTACGAATAGCCGGCGCAGCTTCTTCTTTAAGCGCATCACGTATATTGCTATTCACCTTTATCGAGTAAATTACTGAAAGGATATCTACACTTAGGTTTCTACTAACCGTTCGTATATGCCTCAGCACAGGACTTTTTTCCTCGTTGTTAGAGCCACGCAAAAGATCATGTAGATTTCTTTTGGTTTGCTCAAAGTGATTGGATTCATACAGTGCAGAACAAATCTCCAAGTAATTTTTAGTACCAAATCTCGAGGGAATAGATTCTTGAAGGATTGCTGTAAAACGGAAATAAACAATTTCTAGTTAGCATTTTGGCTTATACATATATATAGAATTTTATATAGATATATATATATATATATATATATATATATATGATTCTCTACTTTTAGCTGCAATGCAATCTGTAAGTGCGTCAGGTGCTCGCGCCTGCATCCGTTTGATCCGACTTCGCTTGCTTAACGCAATTGCATCATTTGGCTGTATCTCCAGCGCAGCATCCAAGTATCGAGTGGCCGTTTTGAAGTTATGTTTGAGAGCAAAATAGTTGCCCCAATCGGTGTAGATGGCACGTAATTGATCATCTGACCAGTTGATTATTTGCCAAGGCTCCAAATTGCGTTCCATGCTACCCGAGGGCACAATAATCTCAGCATTCTTTAACATTACTGTGTATGCGTTAAAAATTGTTAGAAAATTGTCTAAATATGCAAGTTAAAAAATTAAAAAAAAAAATTGTATAATTCTGTTATGTAAAACCTAGTGTTTAAGAAAATTAACTCAATTTCTCTTGAATTTCCAATCGAATTCTGACGAAAATCAAATGGTTGCTATATAAAAATATTTTTTAAAATAACATTTATACATAAGAATTAATCGACTTTTAACAATTATTAAAGATTAACGATAACGAAATAAATTATGGGAGGAAGCGCTCGGTTTTTAAAGTCTACAATGAAATTTAGATTTCTACAAGAGTACATATCCACGTGTCTAAAATAGCCGGAATGTTGTACTGTTTTTAAATATTAAATGTATATTAAAATATGATCGAAATTTTAAATATTTGTTTGCCCTTTTGTCCATTTTGATCCATTTGAAATTGGTCTCATTTTGCTATTGTGAACTGCAGCGAATTTTGGCTCTGTCATAAGTTTTCAACAAGGGAAATACAAACTGATTGTTAACTGGTGCTGTTATACTCCAAGTGGGCATGTGTTTCAAGCAGCAGCATCCACCGCATGAAGAGGACTTCAATCTAACCTCCAACTCACACACAACCCCGTCGTCTCGTTTATTGTGTCCGACGCTGTAGTTTTTGTTGTTACTGGTGTTGTTTGTATCCGTGTATCGTTGGGGCATTTATCAAGTGTCCCTTTGCTGGCTGGCGCTGCTGATGCCACCAGCACCTTCTGTTTATAGTTGACCGACACTTGACACACTCCACGGCTGCTGTTTTAAAGTGCCTTTTCAGATGGCGATACATAAATTTAACAGAAGCAACTCATCGCATAGATCATGTGTTGCCTGGCTGCCTGGCTGCCTGCCTGCCTGCCTATGTCTACTGATTCCTCAAATGCATTTGAGATACAAACATATATGTACATAGCTAACAACCGCAGTTTGTGTGTCAACTGATTTACTGTTCGCTTGTAATAGAGACATGCTCCTCCTAGACATTGCCCTAGCACTGCGGTTAGGTCATTAAGTCAATGCCCACACAGACTGACAGACAGAAGAGAGAATTAACAAAAGTTACGCAGACAGCAGAAATTAATTAGATACACAATAAATTACTGGCATGCCAAAACCAGCTGATAGGCACAAATATAGATAAAATTAAAGAGGTGAAGTAAGTTTGAATATTTGCAAAATAATTATTAAATTACTGTTAAAGATTTTCAAGACATTCATTTCATTTGAGCATTTTAATCAAATAAAATATTAAGAAAAAAAAGTTATGTTAAAAAGTCTAGACATCGAAATTATTATAATATCTGTACACATTCTTAACCATTTACCATATTCAAAAAGCAATAGAGAAATTGGCTTTACACATATTAAAGACTGAAATAACCAAATTTAATATTTTAATTTAATTTTATTTATTTATTTAAAAATTCAAATTAATTAATTCTGTGTCAAAACTTGAAAATACATTATTTTTTATATATTCTAATTCCGAGCATATACTTGTTATAATAAACATGTAATGGCAACGATTTATGAACTTTAGGTATTTATTTACAAAAACTGCTTTGATTAGGGTAAAAAGAAGATTGGAAATGAAGTACCATAACCAACTTATTTACTTGCAGAAATAAATGTTGGAAAATCACAGAAATCACTGTGAGAAACGGAAGCTGATGTGAAAAGATGCGATAGAAAAAACTACAAAACACGGACACAGATTTTGCGGTCAAAAGAAACTGAGTGGCAAGAGTAAGAGCAAGTGCACAGCAAAGGCAACAAGAAGCATAATTTCCTAAAGGACTTAATTATTTTATAATAAGCACATAACACAAGCGAACCACAAGCCCCAAAGGCTGCAGAATGAGACAAAGAAAATGGAGGGATGCAGGAAAAATAAAGGAAGCCGCTTAAATGCAGCGCAAAAGTTACTAAAGTTTTTCCTCTCAGCAATCGGATAGCACCGAACAGGATAGAAAAAAGGAGAAGAGAGCGGGGCACGGAAGGATAGGACTTAGGTAAACGGAGACAGCAAAAATTGCGAAAATATTACAGATTGTTTTTATCTCGCTACCGTAAAAGGTTCAATCTCTCCCTCTTTTGTATTGCTCCCTGTCTCTAACGTTTTATTATTATAAGGTGGAATACACTTTTTGAATTAATGTTGATTCGCAAAATTCTAATGTTGTTATTAGTTACGTTTGTTAACATTCAATAAAGAAGGACGACGAGACCACAAGTAAATGCAAAGAAATAGTCAAGAGTAAATGCTCTGCAGAAGGCCACAGTAGCTATAAGCCCTCCTTTAAGCTAAATTGTTCAGTTTAACCATTTCTTTCATATTCAATAACAATTTTAATTAATTACAGAATGTTGGCAAGGTAAGTCAATAATATATTCTTGGAATCTTGTTAAATACATTTAATAAGATATATATTGTATTTGAAATGTGTTTCATGTTTTACTTGGAAAAAGTCATACTTTAGAAAAGTTATCCTTCTTCAATACCTTAAATATTTATTACAAGTTGTTTAACCCTGTTCTAATTTAGTACATAAGACCGAATGGATATTTGCACAAGCTCAAAGCTCTCTTTAGCATCATTAAGGCACAACAGCATTCAGCGCAATCAAATTGGATGTGCATGAAATGTCATTACGCATACGCACTGATGGCCGTCGCAGACACGAAACAAACACTTAAACACTTCAAAAGCAATATAAATTCATTCAGCATATAGCAAAATGATGGCCACACTATAAGCATAACCAATAAACTACATATGCACAGGCCAAATGCAGACAGCCAACAATAACAACAACAGGACATAAGTAAATGCTCAACAATTGATACTTTGCCAGAGGATCAGGCACACAGGCAAGGCCATTGGGAACAAATTCTCGAATGTATATATAAGGGTGATTGTCCGGGCGGTAAAGTGGGCCTACAAACAGAACATAGAATAGGCATAGAGCAGAGCAGCGAGCCAAATAGATAGTTAAATGCCTTCTCACACACTCATACCAAATGGCATTGGCAGAGCAGTGGTGTAAAAGGAAGATTGAAGAGAAGCATCAAATTCATTTGAATTGCAAAACAAACACAGGCCGAGGCACAGAAATGAACTTAATCATGTTGTAAATTTACATAATTTGACGTGTGTACCAAAAGGAGGCAGCGAGATAACTGAATATATAGAATGGAATACAATAGAATATAATGGGAGAGAATAGAACAGCATTGATATATATGGCATGTTCGTATGTATTTCAATCAGCAAGGCTATCAATTTGTTTGCTCATCACAACACAAATCGATTTTGCTAAATTATTATTTAAGGCCGACAAAAAATCAGATACAGAAATTATGTGATACACTCAAGACTGTAGAGAGAAACCGTGCTTCATATGATGTGAAAGTTAAACACTTTCTGGTTAATTAAAGTTGTATTTGATTAATTTATAAATATAAACAAATTTGAGTAGTCTGCGTGGCCTCAGAAGTAACTGAAGTTTCCTTTCATTTTGCCATCCCTTAACCCTCCCAAACAAAAAGCAGTATCCGTGAATATAAAATTATAAAGAAGACGTGTGAGCAATTCAATTATTTTCTGTACCTAATTCTATGCCTTTTTCAAGCACTCTGCAATTTGTTGCAATAAGTACACATATAACTGCAGAAAAATCATATTGCAATGCAATATGCGATTGTCGCGCAATCTGACCTGATGAAACTGAATGGTTATGGCCATCATTATATGCATTACCAGCTGCAGTCTGCGTCACACATAACCTTTAATTAAATGGCCATAATATGTGGAATGCACAGCGCATATTCCATATTGCGTCTCCACTTGATAGCTGCGTTTAGTCGCGACTAACTGGAATTGGGGCTCATTATAGCTGGCAGCTATTGTACCTATAAAAGAAAAGATGACTCGTCTGGCAATGAGTACTAACGTCATTTGAGCTCATTATACCTGACATCGGCAGTAGACAGCCTTGGATTGTATCCTTAGGTAATCAGATTGCGGTTGCTTATTACAAATGTTGTCTTTATGAAATACAAATTTAATGGAATGCCCCTAGAATATAAGCTTTGATTTTCTTGAGCAAATATTGTAATCCATATCATAATAGGATGTATTCTACATTTTACATTTACACATATACCATGTTCAAAATACACCAATTATAATAGATAAAATATAATTATAGCTATTATAAATTTATGTATACATTTCTATTAACTCCAAACTTCAGAATGGTGTTAGTAACAAACTTAAGAATGGTGTTACATCATATATAGCGAATAAAATATGAACTTATGACTTATATGACTTAAGCCCAGTGCTTTAATTTCGTCATTTGATTAAAATGTCTTCATACGATTTTAGTAGAAAATAACTAACGAAAGATTTTGTATTAAAATCCGAATTGTTTAGTTGGCTCCTCAGCTAATTTTCATAATTAATATGCCACATTATGTTGCCAACTTAAAAGCTTGTCTGCTAATAGAAACTAACTGATATTTTCCGTTGCTCGCTGAAGGGTGGCACTTGATAATTAAGTTTAAATTAAAAGTGCGCTTAACGGTAGAAAACTTTAGTAGTTGACCAGCTGCTGGGCACACTGCGAGTGTTTGCAGTTTAATGGAATTTTTAATTTGTGCTTCAGTTTCCATGCTGACATTATAACACATTTTTTATTACAACAACATTATTAAGAATGCAAAGACATTAAGCAGTTGCTTTCGCCTTGGGTTTAAAGCATCCAAGCAGCAGTTCGAGCAGAAACACTATCGTGCTAGCCAACATGGCAAGGACCATAAAAAAAAGAGCGGGTGCAAAGTGTGTGAGGTCCACCTCCACTTCGGCATCATTGACCATCGAACAGTCCGACTTGGGCACTGTCCAAACCTTGTCATTGTAGCGCATTAGACCCATTTCGTTTAGGTAGAGCATGGCGTAGTTTAGATGCTCACGCCAGGGCGAGCTCTTAGGCATTACGGCGCCAGACAAATAGGGCGGATTGAACATAATCTCTTGTAGCTCACAAAACTCTTTCTCGTCCAGCTGCGTCTGAAGCAGGCGGTACAAGCGATCGATGGCTGCGTGGAATGCGAACCCGCCTTGTTTAATTCTCTTTGCGCCTTCTTCTATAGATAAAATATTGTTCCGTCGATCTCGACAAATGCGCTGACTGTAGATGCCTTGCGCCAGCGGATTGGTGGTTTTGTTAAAAACGTCAAAGTTATAGCTAATGTCCTCCATGCCAATCTCCAGATTGCTCGCGTATAACGCTTGCATATTAACAATGCTCCGCGGCGTATCGGACAACAGGGAACCCACAATGAAAGCACCATAGAACTGCATCAACATGAAACTAAAGATGCAAGTGACGCTAATCAGAATCCGTGTGGATGGAAGCTGGAATTGATCCGTTGCCGGTCCCTGTTGCAAAAAAGTTTCCAGTATGGTGAACCACACAAAAGAAATCTCGTTTTCCACTGGCTTCTGCTGATGTTGTTGCGGTTGCAATTGCTGCCGTTGCAGGTGCAGCTCTAGGCGTACATTTAGCAACAACATAAATGCACTACCCACCATCAGAGCCATCACGCACCACCACACTTGTGGGCTAAGTGGCTCAAAGAAAATGTTGCGTATGCTGTTGCGGCGCGGATGGCGAAACAAAAAGTGTATGCTGCAAGCAGAGTGGAACAAATATAAAAAGAGGTGTTTCGAAAAATTTGGCAACAAAATCAACATAAGCACAGGGATAAAAAGTTTGTTGTAAACTGATAAATGTTTGATTTACAAAAGTTCACGTAATGTTTTTAGTAGTTTTCTTCAAAAATGGGAACCTAAATTCTAAAAAAATCTAAGAATGTTTTGGAAAAACAAAAATATACTTACAGTTGGGTGTGTAGCAAAGGGGTGTACTGTATGTAACCTTGCCTGTCTGGCAGATATCTAAGAGGACAAACAGTAAAGTGTGCAACGCCACGTGTAATATGACCCATAACTCCCGTCCAGCTGCCGTTTGGCAGAAGTTGTCCCCAAGTCGTCTGATAGCGCACATCCAAGCTAAAAGTAACTGTAAATGTGGGCTCAAGCGACTCGCAAATTACGGTTACCTCAGGTTATACATTCGAGCCATTAGCACAAACAGCTGATATGTTTTGCGCTGCATAGGATCCAGTTGCAGCATATCCCAATTGTTGCTCAGATAGCTCATAGCATCCATGTCCGTCGGCTTTTCAATCAACTGTAGGTGGATAGACAGGTCTTTAGTTGACCGGATGTGTTACGCACTTGCCACAACTTACCGCCGTGCTGCCTATCAGTGTGATGTTACCCAGGTTGCTGCGACGTCGCAACCAGCTGCCACTGTAGTTCGCCAAGATCTGATACCCACCGGACAGGCTCCATCTGCCCTTGGGCTCCACGCACAATGGTGACTGTTTACCCATTTTGTAAACATCATAGAGCAGCCAGCTCATACTGTTTGTCAAATATAATACAAATGACGCATTACTTTTACGTTGCATGGGTATCACTGAGATTTTAAGCATTGTGAAAAAGGTTTTATATTCTTACAATATAATTTTTTTTTTTTACTTTTTTATATATAAAATATACCGAATGGGATTACAGTGCTGTTGGTTGGCAAGGCTGGTTAGCAGATCTAACGTAGAAAATAAGTCGTAGCCGAGTATTTAAAGTTGTAAAGTTGTCGGTGCGTCGAGGAACTAAGTCGTTGTTTTATAAAGTCGATACTCATAATTCACTGTATATACTTATAATTATAATATAAATTAAAAACAGGACATAAAAGTCCTACATATTTTAAATAAATTTTCATATTTGTTTGAAATTGTATCAATAAGTATATATAATGATTAATTTTTTTAATTAAAATTAAAACATACCACTCGTGTGCTACTTACTTGTCCGATTGTGGCCATCGCATCGCCACTGTTATATCCGCATCAATGTCTATGTTATAAGCAGACAAATGCTGTCTAATGATGTGCTCATCCGTCCGATTTGCCTGCTTGCTACCCAGCATGAGCCATGCTTGGGTACTGTTGAAATAGCCCTCTTCGGAGGCAGCCCAATAGACACAACGCTTAATGTGCTCACTCTCAAGGACCTCGACAAGCACGCCAACGCGTGGTGACTCATAGTAAAATAATTTTTGAAAATTTAAACCTTTTTGTGACGTGAAAAACTGCACGGTATAGTTGGAGAACAATCTATTATAATTTTCAATTTGCCTGGTCCGGTTATGTCCAGGCAGCAGGAGCAGTGCATGCTTCAAGTGTTGGGCGCGTAGAAAGTCCTCGAAGGCGTGTAGCTCATTGGAATTTATGTTTTCAATTTGCGTGCCGCATATAATTCTTGTCGAAATTATAAAAATCCATAGCATTATTTTCACTTGCAGCTTTATCATTTTATATGGCTCACTTTCAACTTGGCCAACTTATTGTTAGACAGCTCTGAGATTGTTTGTCCAGCTGGTGTTTTTCCTGTCTCCTTTTATAAGGCACTCGAGCCATGCAATAAATGCTCGCGCATGTATAATAATGATTTATAATTTATGCGCTTTCTGTCAGTTTAGTGCAGTGCCATTCTATTCTGTGTCATGCGGCAATTTGCGCAACTGACACGAAAATTGTGCGTTAACTGCAAATGCTAAACGACAGGATAATTTCTTAAGCATAGGAATAATAACCGCAAATATATGTTTGAGCCATTAAGTACATGCTGTATACTGCAAATACTTGAAGTGGGTATCACATTATTCAGCTTGTAATATTAACTCTCATTATATGAGTGAAAGACATGGATGTACCCTTATAAAATCTGTGTATAACAAGTAACCACGAATGAATATAAAATATAAGAAATATTTATAACCGTTTCTAAGAGTTTTCATATTTTAGAACTATTAAAGTCGTAAAAATATCCACAAAAAAAATGCACACTTTAAGATTTTAAATTTATAGTTCGGTCTTAAGGACCTACCAACTACACACGAAGCATTAAACAGGACAAATCTGCCGGCATTAGCGTGACAATATCCAACTGCAGCCAGGAAGCCAGGAGAAGCAACGACAAAAACGCGTGTTAACATGGAAAGAAACGAAGAACCTTCCTGACTTACTAAAAGTCCCAACCAGAGCAAGCAAGTGTGTGTATGTGTGTGTATGTGTGTGTGTTTATGGCAAGACACAAAATATAGCAGGGCAAATTTGGTGAAAGTTGAAAGCAAATCCTAGAGCTTGCAACTTAATTTCATGGCATGCGGCTGCCGCGTTGCATGTAGCAACTTCATTCGGGCAATTTGTTTCACGACAGCTTGCCACGTGCCGCACAGAGTTAGAGGGAGGGCGATAGGCAGTCCACAAAGATGCAGAGGTAGCTGGAAGTCTTCAAGAAGAGCGACAAAACCAAAAAAAAATTGCATTTAATTTGCTGACGTTTTGGTGAAATCGTCTTTGCTTCTTTTTCTGCTGGCTGTTGTTTGGGGGCAAGGCTGTGTAGTTGTTTTAGCCGGTAATGACGGAAACATTTGCTGCAAGTCCGCAATGAAAACGCAGAGCAAGAAGTAGTCCTTGCGCGGAAAGCTTCAACATTTTATCGCTGATTTTTGCATGAAATATACGCGCTGCTTTCAGAGCCATTGCAAGGAAACACGAATTTTTGCTTGAAAGCGAGTACAAATGCGAACTAAGCAAAAGCGACGTTTAAATATTTCAGTTTAAATTTTGTTTGAATTGCGCTTATACCAGCTTTATTTTTTCTTGTCTTTCTGTATTTATCTCAATGTATTTTTTCTTTTGACATTTTGTCACATATGTCAGAAGCAACGTGAACAAATTTGGCAAAACAAAACAAAAAATTGGAAAGTGGGCTGAAAAACTGTTTTCATTTAATTTTTCATATGATAAATATACGATGTCGTGCAGTACATTTCAGCAACCCTCCCTTGTTGCTACCTTTGCCGGCGGCACAATTGTGTTTCCGCTGTTTGGCCTGGCACGCGCACATTTTGTTGACTGATTTGGCAACTGACTTGGTAAGCAGTGAGCTCTCTGACTGTTCATAAATGTTAATTCCTAGCCGGCAAGCAACGAAATTATTCTTGCTTGCGGCTTTGTGTGATCATGCGTGAGTCATCTGAGTATTATCCGTGTTCCGACAAGGCTGAACGCAATTACACAAAATTCCAAATTGGTATTGTATATATTCACACGTACTCATTTTATTTTTATTGTTAATATACATTTGGAATTTATTTTAATTGATTTTATTTAATGCCCACGTATTATTTCATATTTAAGCATTTGTACATTTGAGAAAATCCAACATTTTGCTTAACTTTTTCAGAGCATTCCAAAATTACAATTAAAATAAAGCACAACAGTTGCCATGCATAAATTCTCCACAATGATTTCCCAAAAATTCAAATTTACCCAAGGCAGCTCAGAAAGCATTATTTAGTAATGGAAAATGTTGAAGACCCGTTCATAATAATAACATTTTAATGTTGAAAAATAAATTTTAATTAATTTCACAATAACGGACATCATTATAATAATATGCTTATTTTTCATATTATTTTGCAATGCTTCCCCTCACAATTATTTTGGCATTTCGAGTGCTAGGATTTTAATTGTATGTGAGCGTGCGAAAAGAAAAACGAAAACAACAATTAAAAGGAAAGGCAAATCCCTTGCAGCTATGAACCTAAAACAAAATGATTTAAAGAACCTGCAGACTACAGCTTTCCTTTTCGCCACTGCGAATTATTCCGGGAAAAACTGAAATTGCTTCAATTAAGCATGGAAATATGAAAATCAACAAATGTTGCTAGGTGCAAAACTAAACTTCACGAAAAAGAAACTAATAAAAGAAAGGGCCCAAGGATATTTAATTTGAATTTTCGCAGCCGAGATTTTAGGCAAATTTTCATCGTAATCACGTTTTACAATGTGTTAGTTCTGCATTTTCATTATTATTTAATATTCGCGTGAACCTATTTTGCCACTCTACAGCAGCGAAAACAAATTCCCTCGACAGTTGGGCTGCATTAAGTCAACTCATTATGAAATTACTGCTGGAAAAGGGAAAAGGCGTTGGGAGAAGCACCAGAAAAATAAGTAGAAAATCGCGATGTTGATGACGGGCAGCACGACAAGACGGCAAAGAAAACAAATTAAATTTAATCGATTTGTGAAAAGCTGCCAGCCAGCCAGCCAGCACAGACGGCCTGCAACAAGAAAAACAACGGAAAACTAGAACTTGGCCAAGTCGCATAGTAAATTAATTGAAGTGCTTACGACGAGGTCCAGACATACCAACAACCAACAAGGGGCAAGCAACACCATCAATGGCAATTTGGCGTGAAGCTCTAAGCGCATTCTAAACAAATTAAAATTCAATTAAAAAGATGAAATGGCATTTCCAGGCTTAATACGCTGCACCAGATCTTTGCCGCTGTAACACCCACAAATGACTGACGAATGCATTTATCATATCGTGCTTTCATCCTAATCAACACTGTCCTCCCAGGCTGAATGACACTGTTTTAAAAACACACATTTGTTTATTTTGTGTTCTAATAGAAATTATTTTCCATTATGATTTTTTACTTGGAACAAATATTTATAAAGTAGAAAATTAAAATAATTGATTTGTACATTTGAAACATATATACGAAGCATCCTAATCCTAATTAAAAAGAAACACAATGTTATCCTGTATATTGGCTAATCTTTAACTTGCAATTACTAATGTTTTTGGTAATGTTGGATGGTCTTCTTTGTAGCACAGTGCAATGTAAAGGAATTCGCCTAATATTGATAGAGTTTGCAAGCACGCCAATGTTGATGCTGATGCTGACGTTGTTGGTGGTGCCGCCGTTCAAGCTCAGCTAAAAGGCATCGCATTCAATTCATTTAGCGGCGGCACGTTATCGCAGCCGTCAACCATCATCAGAGTCATCTTCGTTTGCCATCCCCGCTTGCAAGTGGCGAAAGCAACAACAGCAAACAAATCTCTCGTTGTTGGGGTGGTGTCATTATGCTTCACGCAACTTGAGACCTGAAGCATCGTTTCCAATTACCGGCACTGCCTCCAACATTTTGCCGCTTATGATTTTTGGTCAGATGCTCGGACTCCGGCCTTTGCCATTTTCCAGTCGCTACTTCTCACTGCCCCTGCTTTCCCTGCTGCCCTTGCTCACTTGCTGCTAGTCATGGTCATTGATGTTGCTCTCATTATGAACAGTGTTGGTCGTTCTTGCTGGCCGCCAATTGCCATTTCGTTTTCTGTCCTTCCAAGCGGTATTAAAATCTGGCAGCTCTTCTCAGCCCATTACAAATTATGCGCCAGTTGCGCTATGATTTTTTTCTGCCTCTTTTACTTGTTTTTGATTATGCCATTTGAAAAGGGTATTTTAATTTTGTTCGACGCATTAAACGATTTTTCGTTGACGCATTTTTGTCGTTTTAATTTATTTTTTTCTCATCATAGTAATCAAACTTATCTGATTTAATTTGGATCTAAGCTTTTATAACTTTCTTAATAAATAAATGTAGTTAATAAAAACTCCACTGATAAAGTACTTAGCCCTTAACACTTTTCATTTTAAAAGGTTTTTTGCGTTTCTTCATTTTAAATTGAGCAAATGACATCAGGAAGTATCCTGTTGCTGCTCACTGCAATTCTATCTGGTGGACTAAATGTTCTTTATATCAAAGGTTGTTTTGTGGATGACTGAGTTTCAGATGTCCAAAGTTGAAGTTTATTCGGTGTCGAAGCGTGAAATTGTCTGAAGTTTCTAGGATTGCCTTCAGTTGCAGACTGCGAACTTTAATTGGAGAGTACAGCAAATATTTTTAATAGATATTATTTTCTCACTACTTATTTAATTTGCTAGATATTTCAGTGCTCGGCACACGAAATGGCAGTGCTGAATGTCCTTTTGCTGCCACTTGCCGCACTTAAATTGCCACTTGCTCAGTTGAGAACTTGGAGCAATGATCCGACAATCATCTTTGTCCAATTAAAGTTCCTACGCTACAGAACTTGAGGCAATTAAAGGACAGGACAATCGTCGTGCTGGCATGCCGTGGCGCCTCTATATCTCGCCACAACCAATAATAAGGCAGCTTAATTTAAAATGTAGCCCTTTTTGCTGGAGGCGGTGACCGCAACGCTTTCTCTTGCCCCGACCTGTCCCTGGTTCAGCTATGCATTGATGAAAAAATATTTTCTTTCCGGCGTCGACAACGATGCTGACGACAGCAAGGCAAATAATTTTTACAAATTATACGCTCACATGCCAACTGCGCAGGCAACACAAATAATAGAAATCTGCGACGAGTGGATGACTTGCAGATACCCCGTTTACATATATAAAGTATTCTATGCAATGTTTGCCCTGTTATTCTTCAACTAATTGTTAAAAATAAATGTATGTTTATCATAGGAATATTCGAAAGATGTATTTTTCTTAAATTTTACATGCATATACAAAATAATTTTACTTTTCATTGATTTTAGTTTTATTACAATATAAGAAAAGTACACAAAGTCCACAATATGCCACCCTTAATAACTGTAGCATATTAACGTGGTATAGAAGCGCAAGAGTATATTGAAACGCAGAGAAAATCGAAGTAAACTTGTGGAAAATCAAGAAAGTGACTATAGAGAATCAAGCTAGATTCAATGAGGAAAACCAATAACAACTCAGCCCGTTAAGAAGGTGGGCAGTTTGGGTTGGTTGGTCAGAGGATATACGATGATGGTGTGCTTGTTGTTGCACGAACAGTACCAATAATAAGTTCAAACAATGGCAGTCATAGCAGCTAGCAGCTAGCAACTAGCAGTGCGGGGCATGTCGGGCATGTTTGTTTAATTTTTTGCTACCGCTGCGCCTTCATTTGCTTTTGTTGTTTTTGTTGCTGCTCAACTGGCGCTGCAATTGTTTCAATCGGCCGCCAACTGTTCGTTTCCGCTTTTGTTTTTGCAGTCAGCTTTTCTTCTACTTGGCCAACAAACAGGCTTCAAATTGAACGGAAGCCTGGCACGAGTTATGCTCCAGCCATGCCCAACCAACTAGCCCCTTTCAGGGCCCTGCCCACTTGCAATCTCCGGCCTCGTCGGAGGCATTGTTCCATGTCCATGGCTCAGGCCCGTTTCAGCATCTTTTGTTGTTCGGGGGCAGCCGCCCTATTGTCGCTGCGCTTCCGTTTTACGCTTTACTTTTTTGCTCTTCTTTCTTTCTTCCTTTTTTTTCTTTCACCGGTCCCGGGGCCGGACTTCATAGTTGTGCCCAATTTTTCCTGTGCTGTACCGTTTGATTTGCGCTGATTTTTTTCTCGCTCTCGGTGTAAGTGTCCTTTAAAGGTTTCTGTTGTTATTGTTTTTTTTCTATCTTTTTTCATCAATTTGATTTTGTTAGTTTCCATTTCATTGAATTCTCACATATCCGCATCCTCAATTCAGCCATCCACCCATGTAGCTAGTCAGCTAGTTGCTCAAATTGTGCCATTAGGCGGCGCTGTCCTTCTTACCCATTTTGTAACGCCCCAACATTATCCTGGCCAGCAACAAAAAGATTTCCACCCTTTGGTCTGCAGCACCCCGCGGCCATAAAATAAGCAATTTGCATAGTTTAGTTAGTTGGACGCATCCGGCAACAGCGACACTTAGATATACTTATACACATGCATATTTACATATATATATAAGTATGTGTGTGTGTGTGTATCTGTGTGTGCTCATAATTGATGACTGTTGACAACAGCCACAACCACAACAACAACAACAACAAAAGAAATAGGCAGCAAACACTGTCGAATTTTAAATGATGTTCTCTCCCTTTTGTGTGAGTGTGTGTGTGTGTGTGTGTGTGTTGTATGCCAATTTTGTTTTGCATATTTACTGCATATCATTCAATACGACGGACATTGTAAAATTTTCAATTGATTGGAGTTGACATAGAAGGGATTTGGGATGAGCGGTGGGCATGCGATTTAAAATGTAATGAGTTAAAGCTAAACAAACAAGCTTAATTTGAAACTCCTTACTATTTACAGAAAATAGTATAAAATAAATAAACATGAAATATAGAAATACTGCTAATGGAATGTTGAAGATGTGAAACTGTGATCAATCTCTTATGATCTCCCACAATTTTCTTAGTTTATATACAGTTGATTATTAAATTATTTTTCAATGTACACACATGAATACATTTTCAATTCCCTTGCGTGTGTTTTTTGAGTGCAGTATTAAAAGAAGTACTTGAAAACTATTTGGGCGTGAACTGTGGCAGTGGCTCACCTCGCTGAGGTCGTTGCGAGCACACTGCCAACTATTTTCATAATCATTTAACAGTTTTTTTTTATTTTTGTGGAGGAGAGGAGCAGGTGTGGTCGGTTCGAGCACTCATCCACTCAATGGCCATTAAGTTCATCGAAGAATGTTCGAAGCGGCATAGCACTCGAAATGTGACGGCCTCGATGCTCAAGGCTAGCAAGAAATTTGCTCTTTTGACCAGAGGGGCAAGGTGCCCAGAGAAAACCGCACACTTCTCTCAACAAGGTGACTACTGCCACGTGGTTCTAATGGCTGGTGGGTGGTGGCTAGTGGTCGTCGTCACTGCCCCTTAAGATGCAGCCGACCAAGAATTTAGGAAACGACGAACTGTGCCACGCCCCACGCTCCGCGCCCTTTTGCAAGAGTCAATGCTGGAAATTTAGCAAGTTGAGAAGAGTAAAGTTTTCAAAGCACTCGAGACAATTTTGCAACTTTCTTTTGGAAGTCGACAAGTGTCCAATCACTGGCGGAGGTTGAATATAGGTTTATCGTACTAACGACCTCGGCTGACGAGTGGACGTATATTGATTTTCCAATATGGCAGCTGCATAATTGGCAGCGCGCGTTGTTCAAAATCAATGGAGCGCATTAAACTACACCTGAGAAAAACGAAGATATTTTCAGACATTATCATTTGACGCTAACTGGCGATAAGCGAGCAGACGGGGATGTGACTCGATAATGGTCTACGTTACTAGTCGAATCGAAGAAATGAAGCTGCACTTATCGCAGATACTTTTGACAAGTGGCAGGTAGTTGGGTGGCTGGGTGGCTGGGTGGCACATAGTTGAAAGCTGCTTAAATGTACGAGCATTACGGCCCCGTCACACGCTTACCCGCCAACCCCGCATGCGCTGCAATTTAAAATGTCTTTTATTTTCGGGAGCAAATTTTTATTCCACAGCGGCTCCAGCGCCTCGGCCAACTACGTCTCCGGTTCGTGATGTTTTCTCTTTTACTTTTCCATTTTTTTTATTACAACAAATTGGATTTCCAAAAAAATCGCTCACCTTTCATTTCAGGCGGATTAATGGTGTCGAAGCGAGCAGCGCACAATAAAAACATCGGGCGAACTTCAGGGACGGGGGATGCGAACATCTGACAGCGGGTGGTTCTGGCAAGTGCCCTTTTTATGGCAGTAGTGTCTGGTTGGGATTTGGGAAACACGCTTTGGTTGAGCTGCCAGTTTGGACACTTGTAATACCATGAATAAATTAAGTGGTTAAGTAATTGAAATGCGATTAAGTGCACATATATTGCCATAGGTACTTACATATTTTTCCGAGTCTTATGGGACAATCAATTAGTTTGAATTTACATGTGTTTTTGGAAGGAATAGGAGCACTTAAAATTAGGTATTTGCATACCCAATGAGTGATTTAAGTTTGATTGTGAGTACATCATTAAAAAATAAACTTTTTGAACGATACATCCTAAGAATGAGCAAAAGGGTCGAAGGAATAAATAATTTCTGTCTAAATGCAATACTGAAGGTAAGAATCTTTTTATACACAATTCATAAAATACTTAACGATATAATTTACACTCGTTAGTTTCCATTTTTGAACAAAATTCATTACATTTTGTCCAATGCATTTGCATTATTAATGACAAGAGCCAAATAAATTCAATAATATATATCATACCAATGTCTAACTTCACAAGATATATGCCAGATGAGTTTAAGTAACCAAATGACACATTTTCTGTTCTTAAAGTCAGCTTTCTGAATGGATGCTCGAGTTAGTTCTCAATGCATTTAATGGTTGCCACTACATAAAGCCAAACAAAAGAAAAGTTGTCAAATCGCAGTCGGCCAAGTGCACAAAAGAGAGAGAAAATAGAGAACACAGAGCTGTATTTCATTCCATTCATTTCTTCAAATTCAATAACATAATTGTTGCCATTTATGCTGGCTGCATTATTTACTCGCATTACATTCTAGACACATATCTGATTTCGTTAGGCGGCGCAGGGTACGGCAGCAAAAGAAGTGTTCTCGCTGTGAAGCCATACAATGGACAACATTTTATGGTTTTTTTTTTTTGTATCAGTGCAATCCATGCTAATGGCAAGGCATACTGCACACCAGTCACGCCCACAGAAGACCACGAAACCCAGTCATTGTTGTTAGCATTATTTGCATATTCTGTGTAGAATTTACTTCCTTTCATTTATTTTAATGCAAACTCAAAAGTACAGACTAGGGCTCTCTTGCAAGAATAAAATTCAGTAAAAAGAGCTAACAAAAAAATATCAGAGAGCAAGAAATATTATATATTTTAGTAATTTTTAAATACACAAGCTACACTAGCACGGAATTCATATACTCCCTACACAGATGCTTGATCCGAGATGCGTCTTAATGTTAAAAGTATTTCCTTAAACAATATCTTCATGAGAAATCAATTGACTATAAAGTATTGAAAATTATATATTTGTTTATATTTTGGAAAACTAGCATCCTTTTTTGTGAAGGAAATGGAAAGATTATGACAGGCATGCAAATAGCAGAATATATGCCAATATCCTGAATTGTCTTTGCTTGCAAGCAAATTTACTTTTTATTGTGTAAGTGTGCTTAGAAGATATGACTTAGGAATGGCAGTTAACACTCGGAACGACCTCATTCCTACTCGCCTTTTAGGCCAATTCTTTCCTTTGTGCATTCGCCTTTCGTCTGATTTCATTGCTTTCTTTTTTTTCACTCCCCGCTACCATAAAGTTTGTTTCTTACGAAATTTAGTGAAATAGAAAAACGCCAAGGCATTCAGCCGATGTGCATAAATAAGCCACACAAAAAACCGAATTTGCCAATAACACCAAGTTGCGCAAAAGACCTGAAAAGAAAACCCGACATTGAAACCGATTCAGCTGCTTACATTTTTTTCTTTTCCGTATTTTTGTTTTTGCCGCTCTATAATCAGAGCATTAACATAAACATTTGCATCAACTTCAGACAGATATTCGCTGTATAAGTGTAACCACAATCGCCCAATCCTTGACAGGACATCCGCGGGCTTCAGCCCGAGCCAATTGGCAACATCAAAGTCTGGCCCCGTAAATTTACGTTGCGCCTTTTGTTTTCTTTGTATATTCAGTTTTATGTTACAGGTGATTGCATTTGGTTTTCGTTTTCGTTCTCCTGCGCCTTTGTTCTCGCTTTGACTGTTTGTTTAGGAAATAACATTTCGACTTGTAGGCGAAAAAAGGATTGCCTACTGCGGAGGGGTAGGGCTGCTGAGTTGAATTTTTTAAGTAAATATTTATTAAAAATATAACGGCTAATGGGTTGACGCAGTCCGCATTTGGAGCAATCGATAATAAAATGACCATGAAGTATATTTCTGTTTTCGCAATGGTTGTGAGAAGTTGGCAGAAAACTCATTATAAATGACTGATAATTTTGTTAAAAGCAAAAAAGGAATTTACACTCGGTTTGAACTTAAAAAAACGTTCAAGAAAAATTTAAGATTTTTAAGCGTACATATAATGGCATAACATGGTATCATTCATTTTATTTAAATAATTTGCCTACAAAATATTTCGTTTTCGATTGTTTCTTAATTTAATCTACTAGGATATTTGATTAGAAAAATCTCAACATCACAAGTTATCTGAGCATAGAGAAGAAATTTGAATTGTGATTTTTAAATAGATTGAGGATGGTCACAACTTTGCTTATAGCTTTAAGTGAAAACGTATCAGCAAAACGAAAACTAACAAAAATCAAAAAGCTTTGACAAAGCGTAGCCAATTTATTTAATACATTTGCTCGTTAAATTTACCTCGACCATCTTTAGGATTATTCGACCATCGTACATAAATATACCGAAATGGAGTATAAAAACTATTTACTCAGATTAAATAGAAATGCAAAGATTAAGGTGCAGCCGATCGATAAATTGGAAAATACAACGTGTTTATTTATATAACTGTGCTGCAAGCTATTAAGTATACGCTCAGCTTAAAGCGTGGGCAAAAGTTGACTTGATTGATGCGAAAGCCTTTGCCAAATGTCAATCCAACATAATTGCAAAATGGAAAAAAATTATGAATAAAAAAATTAAACGTAAGTTCACGAAAACAGGGAAAATAAGTCCAGAATCGATGCTATGTCAACTGTCACATTACACACACGCCAAATGTCAATACAGTAGCAGCTTAGAGTCACACAGCAGTTGCAATTTTCCATTTGATGGTTGCAACTACAAATATCAAACAGAATAAAAGCATTTTATTTTGCTACGCCGAGAATTTCATACCTTGGTATACTGGTCAAAGATGTCTTTAAACTAAATGACTATTTCAATGCTTCATTGGACAGCTGGCATTGACTATATTGCCTCGATTGAAAATTATATTGAAGTATACCTTTAAGAGTCGCAGATCTCTCCTCCTATGTGTGACACATTTTATGTGAAAATAGCAGGTGCCTGCCGTTAACAGCAGCGTTAACTCAAGATACACAACAGAAGTTCATGAGCTTTTTTATAGATAAATAAAAACCCCTGACCGATTCGTAAAGTCTGCAACCTGAAAATGAATGCCCGCAAGTAAATGCTGTTGACTGCAGCCCCAAGACGATCCGCTCAGGATGTGTTTGCAAAGAGTCAGTAGCCAAAGTAGCAGCCAAAAATATGTAAAACAAAAATATATATATAATAGTGCCTCTCTCTGTGTGTATACATATAAATGCATGTCTATGTGCCAAACAAGTCCAATAAAGTAAGATGAACACATCAGCTGCAGTTGCAGCTGCAAGTTCAGTCGTTAAAATGGACAGCCCCTAATAGTACAATCCCACCCACCACTCTCCCACCTCCATTACTCCAGCCAATGGCCAGTTGTTGCTGCTCACCTGCATCAGTTTATGACCTACACCAAGAGAGTTCAACTCGACGTATGCTGAGTGTGTGTGCTCTGTTGTTTGTGGCTGCTGGAGCGGATGTCGCAGCTCGAGTCCCATATATTGAGGCACGGGTACTTTCGAGACTCTCGCATGAGAGGGGAAATTGAGAGAAATTGCATTCCCTGTATTTTATGAAACCATGCGAAATATTGGGATATTGTCCTGAGTTGGGGTATATAAATATTGTCAAATTTCGATTTTGTGGTAGTTGCTTATAAGTAGTGTATACATTAGTCTACTCAAAATAATAATTTAAATGACTTATAATAATAATATTTGATTTGTTACTCAAGCTTTTCACGTAAAAAATGCTTTTGAATCTCTTAGGTTAATATAAAACAAAAATTGAGTTACGAAGATATATTTTAGTTTGAAAAATATTATAGTCAAGCTCTCCGAATTCGGATAAATTTAATAGAAAACGATTATAAAATGCTTACACTCAATATATATATTTAATAATTGACCATAAAATTAAAGAGATATCAGTTCGATTTGTGTATTGGAATAGAAATAATTTGAATACATTTCAATCTTCCTGTTGCAAACTTGGAGCTTCCGATTTAGTATTTTAAGTAGAGAAGCCGGACAGTTTATTGAATTATTGAAGAAAATTAAGAAGTGCTCCAGAACACCAATAAAATAATAATTCTTCCTACTTGCAATGTAAATATACATGATTTCTTGATTATACGTATGTATATATTAGATAAAGTTCATTTGTTCAGCCAGCAACTTTACAATATCCGAAATCAAGATCCCTTTATTTTGCTTTTTAGTTGTTGTCCAAAAGCCGTGTGCATTTTTCTCAATTAAAAAAAATAAAACACTCTTTATCAAGTTTCTCATTTTCAATTCATACTGCGCACGTGCGACTTTTAGTTCGAATCAGAGAGGAAACAAAATAAAAACGAACCATTTCGAAAACGCCGGCCGAATGGCGCTTTACCAATTCGTTAATTCGGCTGGAGAGAACGTGTGAGAGAGGAAGGAGCAGAGAGCATCTTTGGTTCTCTCGTAGAGTCCGCGTTTTGCCATTTAACGAGACCTTAAACAAATGTAGCTCATGACTGCTGGCTGCTGGCTGCTGAGAAGAAAAGCCCAAAAAGTCAGCCAAGGGGCATAGCATCCTCAGCGATGATACATATGATGTTCTTGCGAGTGTGTGGAAATTAAAGTTGGTAAGTATAACACAAACCGGGCAGCAGCAGCAGTAGCAGCAACAGCGCCTGCTAATTTGGCCATATGCCCATATACCTTGAGTGTAGATACACACACACACACACACACATATGCTAAGCAAAATACCTGCCGTAGAGGTTGCGAGTGAGGCACGTGCAGATGTGCAACGCCAAAAGTATGCAACGTTTAGTATTCGTGGCATATTGAGGCTTCATGTTGGAGTCGCGCACCTTCTGAAACTTCAATGCACCTACTTCAACTGCCACTGCTCGAACTCTGACAATCTAAGCAGTTTACTATGTCAATATGTTGCGCAGCTCTTCAAACTCAAACCAACAGCAGCAGCGCGAATTGTGTCAGTTTCTCCCGACTGAAATCCCCAATCCACAACCTGCCGCATCCATAACTTATGCATGCAAATTTTCTCTTTTCTCGTTGTTGACTTCGAAAAGGTAAAAGACAAAAGCGACAAAAAAAAAAAATAGAGAAAACAAAAAATAGAAAATCAAAAAAGAGAAGTGCAGTTGAAATTTGTGCAAAATGCGGTTATTGCAGCGATTATTTTAATGGCTCTTCTCAGTTACAGACGTAGTTGAGACTTTATGTACTTATGAATAGCAACCTTTTCATTTTGCATTGCAGAACTAGTTAACACCAAGCAAGTTGAGTAAAAAGTTTTTTTTTACTTTCGGAACTCTTATGGAAAATATTTAGATAACTTGCATAATCTCAACCTAAAGTTATAAATGTTATGTTTCAATATCCTTGACACTTATACTACAATATTGTTCACTCGAGTAATCATCACATCAGCGATATTTCAATCCTAACTATCATATAAAAAATAGTTATTCCACTAACTGTAATGGACAATTTAACTAAAAATTTTTTAATTACATTATATTTAATATAAACAACAATGTATGAAAAACTATGCCTAACTGAGTGAACACAAGCCTAATAAGGCCACGGGGAAAATCAATTGTTATCAATTATTTATGTCAACCTATACGCAATTATTCGAGTGAAAGCTTTTTTGCAACAAATAAATAAATAATTTACTCCACTGTCACAAACCAAAAATTATTTCCACAAAATTAAGCAGCGCGCGTATTGCGTACTTTTGGCGTTTATTCAGAATGCTAAATATTAGTACACACCCCGCAGACCGCAAATGTGACATCCAACTTCATAACTCACACAAAGTTCACAAGCAATTTTCCAGAATATTTTCCGTTTTCTTTGCTTTTCATTCATATTTTCTTTTTTAATTTACGCTAAATTTTGCAACGACAGTTGAGGCGACACAACAATCGCGCACAGCTGCAGTTATTGAAGCCACGCCCACGCGCCCATTACATTACCCGTTGGGAAGGAGAGCAATGGAACAGAGAGACTTCAGGCTGCTTATATTTTATTTTTTGACAAAATTGCATTTATGAATAATTCAGTGAAGTGAAAAATTCTCGTTCCCTCTGCCATATTTTAGTTTTTATTTTATTTTGAGTAGCATTTTTTAAGAAAATAAAACTTGCAAAAACTACAAGATGGAAATTATTTTTACTTTTATATGTAGCAACTTCCGTTGCGGGTGGCTGTCCAACATGTTTCGTAATGTGTGGCGGTTATCAGCATTTTGGGTTAATATTTAATGTAAATGACAGGCGCGTCGGCCAACGTTGCGGTTGCCTTGATGATGCCCAGAAAAACCAGCCACAATTCCTCAACACCTCCCACCACCGGACACCGAGACAGAGTGGCTTGCTATGCAAATGTGTTTGCCCGGAAACGGAAACTATTTATGCAGATCGAATATGCAGCGAACACTTGTACTTGCCTTAAACAATTTATGCTGCTGTTTTTGTCCACTCTGGGTACTTTGCAAAATGCAATCGAAAAGCTAACCAAAGTGACGACATTATACAAATTATAATTGTAAAAATATGCAACATTTTGCTGAGCATACAATAACTTTGCCACATTTGTCGCATATCAATGGCACTGAAACTGAATATGCAATTCGCTTGATCCTTGAGTAAGGGGTTAAGATAAAAATAAAAGTAAAAAAAAACTTTGCAAATATAAAATCGGCACATGCTAACAATTAGTAACACTCTAAAAATAATTGTCAAGACACAGCATTTGAAAAATATCATAATTGTGGTATGCATTTCAATAATTAATTCTGTCCATTGAAAGGTAATGGAATTATTTGTTTCAATTTATGTATGCTCACGTTTAAATTTATACAATGTAGTTTATAATTTTTATTTATGCCTATGAGAAATTGTTTGACATGATGTATTGAAAGCGTGTCTGTTCCTTAGGTGTCAGCCTATAGAAATTACGGCTAGTATCGACCAATTCCTTCTCGTTGTGATAGGGTGGCCATAATGTCGTAAAACTCACAATGCTGAAAGACGTTGAATACACGAATAAAATTCCAAATGGCTTTATTTGACTTACCGCACAAAATAGGTAGCCTCCCGTGCCGTAGCTTGATTATCGATTATTTTTTGAATTTCACGGACAAACTGTTGGTCGTAATTCTTGCTTGAGTGGAAATAACGTTCTTTGCAGACCATCTGGCTGTAAAATTATTAACTTAGAGCACAAAGTAAAGTCAAGTTCACAGCTGTACTACTCACAATGGTACTTTGAAATTGGTATAACTCGGATATCGGCTCAAAATTTGTGAAGTTTCACGTTCATATTTTTTCGGAGTTAGTTCGAAATCATCGAGAATCCCTACATAGTCCGCATCCAAAAAATGGCGCTTACTAAAATTGGTATATCGGGGCCGGCTATCAGTTGGTTGGATTTCTAATTTTGAATATTCCGTGTGCCGCTGTACTTCAGATATCTTTCGAACAGATAACTTTCGAAATTGAGATTGCCGAATAGCTTCCCGCATGGTCAAGGAGAGAATATTTAATATTTTATTGTAACAACTAAAACAACAAGGAAAGTGTAATAACAACAAAATCACCATAGAACTAATATAAGTGAGGCTATCTAATAAGCTTACTAAGATTCTTTTATACTTGTATTATATCCATTTGAGTAGACTTAAAAACTTTCAGCTTCAGTTATAAATACGGTCGGGAGTCGTTTGCCTGCGGTTACTCTAAATATTTCACGAATCCTAAGTAGCCGAGTAACGGTTCACATTAATATATGCGAATCATTCTTCCATCTGATGGTAAAATCAATAAACTACAGCCACCCATAATGAAATTATCAACTATGTATCATACAGGAGCATCCACACAGACACACACAATTCCACATGAGCTCGCGGGTTAATGCTTACGGCCGCGAACTCCGTTTCACATCACGCAGTTTGCAGGCTCGACATTCTACGTAAAAATATGCAAAATATTTTTACCCAAAAACCTTTCAAAAGATTGCTGGAGAAAAGGCTCTTAATATATGTGAGTGAATTTGGTTTGCATGTAGCGCGTGTGTGTGTGTGTATATGCATACATGGCTTGTGTGTAATTTTATTAAGCAGCCAAAAATTTGCCGCTTGTGTGTGTGTTGGTGCGTACGCCCAATGGTCGTGACTTGGCTCCAAAAAACAAGAGTCAGCTAATGCATAATCATTTAGAAACCATTGAAAATTTATTAATTAAATTGGATAGCTAACAAAATCGTTTATATGCTGTTGTGTAAAAGAGCAATTTTAAGGGTTCACTCAAATATTTAAATAAAGGTAGAAACTACCAACTATTTTTTCATTTATATATATAATTTCTAACATTAGTTAGTACGAAATTGAAGCTTTAAGCCATGGACTGAGCTGATGGTAAAAACTGTGAGCTCTTAAGTATAGCATTATATCATAATTTAATTTTGGCACCCAATTTCAAGTTTTCTATATTTCCTATTTGACTTTAGTAGAAGAAGGACGCGCCCTCCCCCTGGACCGACCCCTGCTGCTAAGCGCAACTGAATTTATGGTTTTAATCTTTTGGATTCACATTTTTTGCCTGCCAACCAGAGAGAAATGCCTGCAACAGAGCTCTCTCTATCTGAGCCAATGCCAAATACGAGAGTAACCCGGCCTACGACATGAGCCAGGCGCAAACTGTGAAGATTTTATGGCTCAAGGACTTGGGGCTAGCACACTTCAAGGATATGACCGGCTGGCTGCAGCGCTGCGTGGATTTGGATTTGAGTTTTCATTATAAATGAGCAGCGATGAGCCCTGCGACCAGAATGGGGGCGTTAACCGAGGGGCGTACCCAGTCCAAAAGAATTCACCAGTCAAAAAAAAAAAAAAAATATAAATATTGCGTAAAAAATACAAAAGTCAAGTGAGCTACCAGCAGATAAATCAAATTAAATGAAATGAAATAGTTGAGGATTTCGACTGCTGACAATGGAATCCCACTGCCATATTTGGGCCGCCAGTCCAAATGGCCAAGTCCAAGTCCAAGTCCAAGCCTTCACAATGAATAACAAATAAAACAGTTGGCCCGCAGTCTGAGCAGAAGTCCTGTCGCGACGACAGCTGAAAATGAAAGCAACATCAGCAACAACAAATATAGCAACAAACATCCCAAAAGCCGTCCCCAGACATTGTTGTCATCTTGTCTATTTATTCCTGCCGACCCAAACGCACGCGTCTCCACGCAGGTCATGCAGTATATGCTTGCCAAATCAGGCGTAAAGCGTCCGAGAATCAATGTCCTTGGCTGCCGTACACATGCCAACTGGGTAAAAGGATAACAGTGACTGCTTCCTCAGCAATTTGAGCACACTACGCCACAATTTACCGCTGCTCCAATGGGGTCAATTCATGCGGCACCAGCTGAGTGTATTAAACATATCTGAATAACTATTAAAAGGATGTCCCCAGACATGTGAAAAACCTTGGCAAGGCCATCAGCACAGTTATTACTTGTTAATATTCCTGTTTACATGCCCGAAGCGCCCAAGGGTTCCCAGAATTATTTCAAGTAACAATTGTAATTAAATCAATTTTCACGGCAAAAATTGAAACAGACTTCCTTTTAAGTTTTGGGGATCATATTTAGTATATTTAATTTTATTCTTGTCTCGATTTCAAACTTCAATAAATTAGAAGAATAGAAGATGCATCTATTCTTTTAGCGAGACTAATTTTGTCCAAGGTTAATCATCTGGATTACTTTTTTTATGTACCGCACCAAATGCAAAAGGTATTTGTTATTTATGTTAGCTTTGAAATTAATTAAGGATACATAAATATTTATATTTATTATGTTCATATGCATTTGATACTTTGGACAGACAATTGCAATAAATAATATCAGGGATTGGCATAAATATTAACTGGGGCAGTAGAGCAGAGGACGTAACCGTAGAGCAAGGAATTCATTATTAGACACGTGCACACTTACGGGTGGCGCTTATGTGTCACCCAGTGGCAATCGACCAGCACTTCATATCCTGTCGCTACACAAACACAAAGCGATGTATCCTGACACAGATAGTTGCTGTTTTCCTCTCTCATGCACACAAAAAAAAAGGAATGGAAAAGAAAAGGCAATACTCAAAATACGCTGGCGAATATTAAACAAAATGGCAATTTCATGTTACTGTAACTGTTTGGCTGAGGATAAATTTTGGCAGAGACGATTTTAATGGCAAACGAGACCACAACTGCCCATCAAGAGGACATGCCGCAAGGACTTGCCAAAGCACTGCCTTGTGACTACCAAAATCAAATCAAATTGCACACTCAAGTTGCAGTTGCAAACGATTCACCATCGCGAGAAATCAAAATCGTGTACCCACACAAAAAAAAAAAAAACGAAGGAAAGAAAATAAGCAGAAATATACGGGTAGATGCAGGTGCCGCCAGGCAAAAACAACAACAACAATAGTAAAATACGGCAAACGACGAAAAATACGGAAATAAAATCAAGCAAATTGAATGAGATGAGTTGAACATGGGAATACGTGCCAACAGCCATAACAGCAACAATAACAACGATAACAGCAATAACAAAACCAAAAGATGGCTATAAAAAACACTCGAGATCAACGGTAATTGCTGCTGACAAATCCACAGTTGCTAGCCAATACACAGACAACAGAAACTCAGATACAAATACAGAGATACAAACACAGACACGCACTGCCATAACAAACCGAAATGTCAAGACTGACGACAGCAACGATTTCCGATTTCCCCCTCCACACTAGGATAAAGCAAAAAAAAATAAAAAAATTTAGCCGGACAATTCGCAATTGTCGGGGTCTGTCGCATCCGCGTGCTCATTCGGAATCTATTTGCGGCTCCTCCTGCCGACAGTCGATTTCCCGCAGCTTGTTGTTCCATTTTAGGCGCTTCAGCTGCCACTCACGACTGTCTATTGCCATGCATACATCAGAATCAACATTAGCAGAAAGGAGCATACAAGCTGGAAATTCTTTGGCGCTTTTGAGGCTATCCAGTTTCGGTTTTTAACTATGCATCGTATCGTATTGCTGTGCTATTCCACTTGCACCATTTTTGGGCACTTTGTTAATGTCATGTTTTTCGCTTGCGGTCTAATTTGTTTACCTTTCCAATTGCTATAGTCGAGCATTTCAATTACACTAGCCAACAGAGTAAGTGAAACACTAACCTCAAATGTGGTTCAATGCTGCAACCAAATGAACTGTTATCTAAAACATATAGAGAACAAAAAAATACATATTATAGTTTCCTCTTAAATAATTTATCTAGTTGAACACTTAGTTAATTATGCTAATAATATTTATATAAGTCTCACTTCTACTAATTTTTTATAATTTACATCATTTAACTTGCATAGATTGGTTATAAATTTCGCCAATTCCGCTTTAGTTAAGAATGCAAAAACTATCTAACCTTTATTGACTTTTGTTAATGTTTAAATCGATTCGATGTTTATGCAATTTGCAAATATTTCCATAAATTCAGAAAAAATATACCTTAATTTGTATTTTAATCGATTCGAAATTTATACTATTATTTTGAAAAGTTAACTTTTTCCATTAAATTCGCCTCCCGGCCTATTTTAATAAATATATTTTTGCTCAATATTTTCCAAACGACTTTCTTAACTGCTTTGAACTTGCTTGGTTCTGTACTTTCTTCTAGAATTTAAACAATTTGTTTTTATTTGCAGTTTTGTGGAATTGTGTTACCCAGTGCCCATAGTTGGGTTAGCCGTAAATACACGAAACGTGCGTGGAAGTGGGCAATAGATAACTGTGCTCGCATCAGATGTGGTTCTTGGCGGCTGGAATTGCCGACTGTATAATGAGAGACACTGCGGTTATTTATGGTTTAAAGAGTTGGCCTTCTAAGTGTTGGCCGGGCGCACAGTTCACACAGTTCACACAGTTCACAGTTCGCCGTTCAACGACATAAACATGTCCAGCGTCAGATGAGACGTGATTTCTGGCAGACGTGCAGCCAAATAGATCCAAAGCCAACAAATGCCCAACCAAACAGACGTGACAGAACCCAGCAACGAAATGTGTGTGACTATTGCTATATTAAGACCGCGTCTAATGGCAAATTTAGCTGGGCCGCAAACGCACTTTTTGGTTACTTACTCCCAGTTTCGCTTTGGCCAATAGCCCGAAATGACGATGGTGATTATTGTGACTATTTTATGGCAATTTGTCTGTGCTTTGTGTGTGTGGTGTGTTGGTTTTGTGACTTCTGTGTGGGCTGCAGTTCAACGACAACAATACACTAAGGTCAACGACTTAAACTTGTTGTTAGTTAAGAAATAAAGCAAATGCCTCAAGGACGCAATCAAAGCAGCCTAAAAGTTTATTAAACGCTGCTCGAAACACCAAACTTAAAATCCTGAGTATGTGTGTGTGAGTTAGGCGATATTAAAAATGGTATAGAAATATAATATCACAGTTCACAGAAGGGAAACTCTATCGCTTGATCAGTGCGCCATATTGAAACTGTTGCTCCAAATCGCCATTAATAGCGCCGGTCACTTGGTGTGTGCGTGTGTCTGAGGGGGATGTGAATGGATGTGCTTCAAATTTATTGCTTGACATATAAATTTCTTGAGAGTTTTATGAGCTTACAAGACGCTTCTTCGGCAATCTATAAAATGCTCAGTCACAGCTAAAATATTAAAAACGTATGTTTTCAACAAACAGATACCCTTTAATACCCTTTACAGCAACTGACTCTTGGAAATCATTTTTAAACATTTCATGTTAAAAGTATATACAAATATTTGAGTTATATAAAAATAAAAAACCGTATCTGAATTTTGATTTATTTACCACATTTAAATATCAAATAGCACTTCAATCAGCGCTCAAATCATACAACCAGTTCAAGTACCATTCAATGACTGTGCTGTATTTGGCACTTCAGCTGCTAGAAAAGTGTGTCACATACACACACACACACACACGCACACACGCCCACACACACACGCACATAGCTGGCCTAAAATGAGGCCTATTTAAGCTGAACAATTGCCACCTCTCAGCAGTTTCAGTAACATCCTGCAACCTCCCCTGCCAGTCAACGCTTTTGCCCAGACCTATGAAAGCCAAACGGTTGCTTGTTGTTTCTGTTGCTGTTTACTTTTGTTGTTGTTGGTGTTGTTGTTTTAAATAAACATGCGAATTGAAGCGCGCGTTCGCGTTAACAGAAAATGCACAAAAGTGTTGCCTACCATCGGGGCGTGGCGCCGCCCACTTAAATCCAGAAAATCAGGTGAATGGGCACTTTAAGTCTTTGTTTCGACGAATTGAAATGAAACAACAAACAAAGCACGGCTACAACAACAATGCGGCCAGGCTGCCATTTTAATAGGATCACAACAACAACAGAAACAACAGGCATGAACAACGTTTGGCCACAACAGCGACAACAACAACAACAGAAACATTTGAAAGCAACTGAAAGCGCAATGCGAAAAGTTAGTAAAGCGGAAGCTAACCACCGTGGTTGGTTGTTAGCCATTGTTGCTGCCTTTCTTGTTGTTGTTGTTGCTGCTGCTACCAGTTGTTTGTGCTGTTGTTGTACCGATTGTCTTTTTGGCTGCTCTCTGCTTACTGCCTGCTGCTGCTGCTCCTGTTGTTGCCGTTGTTGCTGGTGGTGCTGTCAGAACAGACTGTTGTTTGGATTTTATCATTTCCATAGCTGAATGTCTATGGAGCAAGCAGCGTCAACAGGCAGATTCTGGCAGCGAGGAGCGCAACAAAGACTAATTCACCAAAACACAAAAAAAACGTTTGAAATGACAGCAAACAGCGGCTCAGCAAGTACAAATACTCAGCTCAAAACAATTAAGATTATATTTCTATGTGGGACATGTTATTAACTCAATTTATCAGAAAGTTTATAAAAACGCCTTTTGATACTTAAAAATGGGTTCTTCAAAAATAATTATTTGATTCCACAATACCGTAATAAATGTGACAATTAAATAATAATATACAATTATATAATTTCAATTTCCATATTGATCCCTTGTAGACCGTTGCCAGAAACAAATCTGATGAAAAATTACCTTTGCTTATGTTAGGGATTTGTTTAGCACTCTCTATAATCCAATTCAAAAATCAGCATAAGATATAAGAAAACTTTAATGATTAAAATCGCCAGCTTTTGACTATCCACCGCTAATTAAAAAAAGACTAGAAATTTCAATTCTACAGCTGAATTGAAATTTTTAATATCTTAATAAGATTTCAATAGATTTTAACAATGTTTTATAGAAGAATTTAAATTTTAATAGTTTTCAATCCAAAGTTCAGCCCTCGCTAATTTGAAACATTCTATTTAAGTACAGCAATTGGTCAATAGCACCGCCTAATTGTATGCCATGCAAAACAAAACCCACACCCTTCACATACATTCACTTTAGTCCTCTTGTGTACTCATCTGTGCAATTGGACGGTCCTGGGGAAGCGGATGTGTGGATTTGCTAGCATTTCGGCTCCCGGGACAGGCCCGAACTGCTGCTGCCCAACAGTCGACAGTCAAAGTCTGGTCCTTTGTTAATACTAAGTGGTGCACAGATGTAAGCTGAACGCCGGAGCCAAAGGCAAACGCAGTGATAACAACACGAGTTGTCATCAACAATCGCTCGAATTGCAGGATGTGCCCCGGCAGCAGCGGCTGAAGCGAGTACTGCTGCTCCTGATCATGGTTTACTGACACGTAATGACAGCTAAACATTCAACACTCGGCAGCTACTGTTACACTTATCATTAAAGAGCGGGGGACCGCTGTGGTGCAGCGGTAATCATCCTGGTCCCGGTAATCATGAAAACAGTCATCATTAAAATCACCGCTAGAGCCAATGACTTGAACAGGTCACTAGAGTAGGTTTTCTTTTTCTTTTTTTTCCCCCCGTGACACGAATCGTAAATAACTGGAGTTTTTTGTTCAGAAATAGATCTGATTTTGGAAAAAGAAAAAAATAACCCTTATCAATTAGTGCTGTATTGTTGCGTCGTGTTCACGAGTCCTTGACGCGCACCCATCGCTAGTTGTCATTTTGCGACCATCAACTCGAAATGCGTGACTTTTGGCCATTTAATGATGCTCCAACGGCATTGTCATTGTGCTGTGCACAAATAAACAACCATAATCAGCACCAGTGCCACTGTCAGGCAGTCGCACAGACTAACAGATAGACAGGCAGGCAGGCAGGCAGGCAGGCAAACAGTTAGTCAGTCAGTCAGACACTTAGTTGGTCAGCTAGCCGGGAGTTGCTGCTGGCTCATTTGATGACATGGCCTTTCAATGCCGTTTGTTATTAATGCGCTTGTTTGTTGCCAGCGCAACAATAACGCATTTAAAACAACAACAACAGCAATAACAGCAACATCATTACAATGACAAGTAATATGACCGCTGACCCCCGCTTAACGCCCCCACAGCGACTAACGACTGCCGATTAGGCATCAACAGCAGCAGCCATAGCAATGGCCACCAGCAGCGCACGAGTCGCCGCAGCGGAAACGGAACTATAAGTGAATTTTAGTACTCGCCCTCTTACAGTCTCCTCTGCCAATCCTTCACTAAAGAGCAGCTCATTTGTACAGCTGATAAGTTGTTGACAATTTCACTCGGCTGGGAACGCTGTTTGAGTTCATTGTTTTGCCTCCAACTTATTCAACTTGCCTAATTTGGTCGACAGTTTTGATTTTGACAGCTCGCGTTGATTAATAACGTTTAAACATGGCATCAAGTCAATTTAATATTTTATGTAGTCATGTAGAAAGTAATCATAATTAAAACGCTCAACAGAAATTAATCAACGCTAATATGATTGTATCAAATACGTATACATCTGGTACATATAATTAGTTTAGGTTAGATTTATTGGTTGCCGACCATGGTATAATTTTGGTTTTGCAGGTTTTGCATTATTATATCCATATTGACTTACAAATGTTGTCTGTATCTTAGAACCGGACTTAAGTAAATACAATTTTCCGTTGAACACAGTTTTTGCTGAGCTTTTTAAATAAGAAATAAATTGTAACTGTGTGATATTTTTCTTAAAGTTATTTAAAGATTTTTCTCACTATGCCCCACTGGAATGAAAAAAAAAAATGAATTGCACCATTAAATATTACGTGTAGATAAATTTAAAATAAATACCATTTAAACACTTGACATGAGCACATCCGGATCCGTTTGTCCCGCTTGTTAAACTTATGATTAATGCAATTTTCAGGCTTATTTGCATACATAGCGCTTTTAAATTTAATTTTATTTTTTTTTTTAATAAATCGCATAATAATAAAAAAAATTAACAGCAGCAAAGACAAAACAAATCATAAAAAAAAATATTTATCAAAAAATATGCAACGTCCGGTTTCTGCGGACTGTTAACATATCACGGATATGACATCGGATACGGAGAGCAGAAGTTATTGCGTCAATTGGAGTGAAATTTCGTAATCGAGTTGAGTTGAGCTTCTGAAATGACCCCAAATCTAAAGTGGAAACCCAAAACAGACCTAGATACCGAGCAGTCAATAAAGTTCATGGTGGCCCATAAAATCGAATCTCCGCACTTAACAAATACTTGATTTTAAACTTAAGGCCCACGCTTGACTAAGCTCACTCAAAAATACTCGCCCAAAACTTTGGTGGGTGTTGTGATACCATTCAAATTCTGCCTGAGCACAAGTACATTGACTTACCAACTGGCACTGTGCTCAGTTCGAGCTGCAGTTTCTGCTTTTATTTAAAGTTGAGCTGGTCAGTCATGTGCATGGAAGCGTTTACGAAGAGTGGAGAAAGTGGTGGAAGGAGATGAGGAAGGAAGTGCTGGGACGGTGCAAGCATTTTATTTCTTAATTTTGTTTTTTGTTTTTTCGTCTAATACTAATTTGATTTTGCTGTAAGCAGGCAAGCTTATTGACCCGCATCAACTCAGCTTTTACTTTTCACACACATACAAACAATTTTTGCATAGGGCATTGGAATTGTATTGGCATCGGGTTAGAGATTGGGTCACGGCAGTTACTTCCACCATACCAACAACTGTCTGTGTACAACGTTGCCGTTATTAGCCGCCCGTGTCAGGCAGTCTGTCGTAACATAATGAAATACATGGCCAACATGTTTCAACGAGTGCAACCCACTGTCCCCCAACACTGAAGCCCTCTTCTTGTGTTGCCAGAGCATGTTGCATAAAATGCCATTTGAATTTCTGTTTCGTGATATGCTCTGCACACAGATATACACACATAGGGAAGCATATATGAATCTATCTATAGCTACAACAATACTTTGTGTTATTGCAGTTCTTCGGCTGTAGTTAGGAGTTGCATTGCGAATACGTAATTGAAAAATACGCAAATCTTACAATTTGCTTATTGACTTTTATTGGACAGTTCGAATAAAGCTGCGGAGCAGAGCACAGACAAGTTGATAGATACTTTAATGGACACTACAATGATTGTTTGGCTTTTCACTAATTGACTTTTTATTGATAATTAAATATATCAACATTTTTTTAATAACCTTAAAAGTTATAAAAAAAAACACATTATCTTAATCGTAATAAAAAATTAGTATTATATTTAAACTTAAATTTGTTAGGTCACTTGTTTTACAAAGTGAAACAAATTTTATAGGGACGCATTTATTGTTGTATTTGTATTTTTATTTAATTGCTGTTTTATTTTCGTTTAATTTTTAATTTCTTGCCAACAATTTTAAAATCATAAACTACACAAAATTATTTACTTACATGCATATAAATAGTAATTTGAGAAAAGCAAACCACAGAAAAATAAATACAAATATAAAACAACACACAAAAAAGGAGAACAAAATAAATCGCAATGAGAGAGAACTGTAAAGCCGCAGCCGCAGTGAAATGAAGTCAAGCAAGGCAACAATTCGCTCTGATTGTGAATTATTGGAATTTTGAATAAAGAAAAAGGAAAATTGAATTTTCTGCTGGTTATGTGCACAGACAAAGACTTGTATTTAGCTATGTATATGTGTATATGTTTGGATTATTATTGCGTAAATAACAATCATTCCGGCTACGTTTACGGGCATTTCGGACTGCGATACCCTGCCCTGCCCTGCCATGCCCTGGCACTTTTATTAAAAAATTTCATGCGCCATAGCATTGCCTTTGAATGGTCAGAAGTAGACGTCGGGACGGGGGTGCGGCACTTGGGTCTTTGCGTTGGCAACGGGCATAGCCGAAAAACTTTCTGGCCTCCAACTTTTAATTATAAATAATTTTCAACATTTTAAATATGTCGTTGGCACGCAAATCTGTGCGACATTGCGGTAAATGTTAGAAAAAAATCCAAAAGTTCAGCAATAGAGAGATGTCGACTTAAAGATACTTTTTAGCTATATTTGTGATCCCCTTTCTATATTTGACAATTTTAAAGGCATTCTAATATTTAATAATTAGTAAGCAAAATATAATTTTTGACTTGGAGGAAAGTCTCAAAGAACTTACAATAAATTAAACGTATTTGTTGTTAACTTGAAACTTAATGATTACAGGGTATTCAAACAAAGCAGTCAAATAGTCTTGGCTACTGCTAGTGGGCTGAGAGGTTTAGCTCGAAGTCTACAGATACAACTGAGTGCTGTGTGATGATGTAGTTTGCTTTTTGGCGACAACTGCCAAATGCAGTTTTTTATGGCTTCGAAGCTGTTTGAAATACTTTTTCTTCTCTTTCCATATTTTTTATTGCTGGGTCACAAGGCATGTGCGACTGCGGTTAAAAGTGCGGAAATACATTGAAATGACAATAAAGCTAAAAGTTGCTGCTGCTCTTTTTCTCTCTCTTTTTTCTTTGTGGTGCCTGGCTCAATTTTAAAGTTTATGCCTTGGACAGCGACCATGTGCAGCAGCAGCCCACAAATTGCAGCAACATCAAAATGTGCCAAATATTTATTACATATATTTGAGGATTTTTCATTTTGAGGAAACTTATTTTAAATGTGCTGCTAATAACAGCTGCTACTTGCGTTTTGTTTTTTAGGGCAGCAGACAAAAGTCTGATATTCTGAGATGTTTTAAAATGACTTTAATTGTCATATTTATATTTTTTTTTTTTTTGGATTTGCGAGCAAAGATTCACCGGTTCCATTATATAGTCAATAACAATAGAATTTCTTAAGTAGTTATTAAGATATGTAAATTTATTAAATCTTAACTATATTAAAGCACCCACACCCTGTCTCAGACTTAGCAAAAACTTACGTATGAGGTGCGAAATCTAAGTCTAATTCAGAAACATATTTCAGCCAGTATTGATAACAAAAAAATACACACTGACACATTAGCAATAAAGCTATTGGGAAATTCACAGTGTCCAGTTGGTAACTTGATGCCCAAGACATCGGTGGTCTCCACCTATCGAACATGGCTTTAACAGGCATACATCCTTGTGGTGTTTGCACTCATGTACAGCTATAATAGGCTATGTGTGTATGTGTGTGTGAGCTGCCTGCTGCAGCTGTTCTTTGGGTTGAGTTAACCACAAGAGTAGCAGCAATGGCAGCAACAACAACAACAATGGCATCAGGTAGCTACTAACATCCAAGACATGGCCACAAAGCAAACATGACTTTGCAATTAAGTTATTGTTGGCCACAAGGCACTTGCCCGCATTCCAGCTTGAAATCCAAGTAGCCAACTCGGCATTTGCAGCCTCTATCTGAGGATGCAGTGCAGAAAAAAGGCATGATTTGATTTATCGCCACTGGCAGGTTGCAGCTTAAATCATGGGCCATGGTAATGCCATCCCCAGTGCCAGCTGCTTGGTTACTTGTTATTTAACCCCAAACTGTTGCTTACGCATTTATTCACTTGGCCAGCTTGGGCTATCTTGGCCCCGATCATTATGTGGTGATGCTTCAAGAAAGTGTTATTCAAATTAAAATAAATTGCTATGCAAATTTGTGTCCTTGCCTTGACCATTGTTCGTCCAAGATGTGGCTTTGTCAACCAGCAATATACAACCAACTGGGCAAATATGGCCCACTGTATATTATGAACATGCATATTTTGTAAGGAGAGCTGGTGATGCATCTTTATCGATCAGCAGATGACTGACGTTTAATCATGGTCTACGATTTTATTTGTGATGTTCGGAATCTCTTCTCGTATCCAGCCCACTTCGGGTAGATTCAGATTAATTGTTGTCAATTTCTTCTTTTTACATTTTTGTTGCTGTTGCGTAAATCCAAAAATATTTTCACTTATTTTTTATTTGCCTGTCGAAACCACAAAATGCCGTTGCATTTTTCCAGTAAAAAAAAAAGAGGAGCAACAGACAGCTTAAATTGTGGTTGTCACATTTCATACCACTTTTTTACTTGTCGTTTTTGTATTTTTTTTTCTGGTACACCGTCCAGCCATTGCAGTTCGTATTTGTTTTTTATTATTCTTCGTAGTTTAGCTCAAATTCTTGAGTATTTGATTGTTTTGCTTAGGTGAAACTGCTCTTATATGATTGCTAAATGTATTTTAAAAAATAGCTGAATACCCTGCGAATGGGTTTATTGAATTGTAAATTATTTCTTTATATAAAACATAACTGACAATTAACAATCTTGTTGGCATCGTTATTATTACTAAATGCTATATCGAAATGCTTCTTAAATGAAGGGTATTGTCCAATTATGGAATGCAATTTCAAAGCATGTACAAAAATAAATCGGAAATATTTTTTATTAAAATTTCATACAATTTACTGTATTTTTATTTTTAACATTTTTTTGTTGTCGCACAAATTTTAGTTTTATGTTTATTTTTATTTACTACTCGAATTGGTTTTTGTCGGAAGTTTTTACAATTTCAATTGCAACGCCCATGATGCATTTGTTTGCACAAAACATAAAAAAGCCCAATAAACAGAATCAAAAATAAAATAACAAAAGAAAGCTTCAAATGAAAATATGCAATGCGCGCAACGAGACTCGATTTTCCGATTTTCATTTGGCCACGAGGATATATTTCACATGGATATATTTCAGGCATAACGTATACGCTACGTGTGCCAAAGGGTAGAAAGGGAGGGATATATACAGCCTTTTAAACTATAACTCAGCATTTATAGATCATATTTGATTATTTTTATGACATGAAAAATCAGAAATTGAAAAATATATTTGCACGTCATTTAAACATTCAATCCGCTAGTTTGCAGAGGCGACAAATTTAAATTTTAACTCGTCAATTATTATTTTGAGAAAAAAATATATAAGAATATTTCATAATCCGGTATTTAAACATCGAGATTTTCAATTTGACGTTATTTCACTTGAAAATTTGTAAAATATATGTATATTGTATAGGAAAATATTTAGTTAGCTGTTTGACATTCTCTTAATTTTCCCATATTTATATAAACATTTTCGTATAATCCTCACATGTCATCTGACCGCAATAAAGTGTTAGAGGTGTGCTGAAAAAAGAGAGAGAACGGAAATTATTGCAGCTCAATAAAACATGTAAGCAAACACTCAGGTAAGGAAAATTGTAATAAGCGTCACATAGCAGCCGATGGCAACGGCAGAAAGAGACAGACAGAGAGAGAGTGAGCTAGAAAAACAGAGATAGAAAGAAACTGAAACAATTGGAAATACATTTGTCAATAACCGCACGCAAAATGATGCAAGCCTGTTGCTGCCTGTGGACATTACACCGATAGGAACGTTTATGTGTGGGTGGCAAAAGTGTATTGTGGTCAGGCTGGGCGAGATAAGTTATTGTATGCTGGTTTGCGGGCAGGCATAACTTGTAAATGTGGTCAGCTGGTGGAGTACAGCAAAAGATTGCAATTGGTGTCACACCTGCTATGCAAATCTATTTTATTCCAATAATGCATTTGCTGGCATTGTATAAATAAACAACTGCAGGGCGCACATGGCAGTAATCATAAATTTATTTTTATTCAAGCATTGTCAAGAGTAGATTGAGTGGTAAGTTGACCCATATTCAAAGTGAGTAACTTAATTTTATGTTGGCTTCAATAGTTGAATGCAGTCTCAGCTGCTTTCTATTAAAATCAATTTTTGCCTTTTAATACACATTTTCTGAGTTATTTTGAATATTTTTCAGGGAATGTTTTAATTTTTGGCTATTTGCCTTGCTGTAATAATAAATTCCACGCCTGAATAGCGATATTCTGATGTCGAAGTTGAAATAAAAAATGCGTTGACTTTGCCAAACAGCAGCTAGGCAGCAGACATTGCATATATACATTATATTACATCTATGTATATGGTTCGCTGCTCAGCCGTACTTCGGTATACTATATTACTCAAGTTTTTCCCATTACCAAAAACATAGCTTAAAGACCTTGGTCGTCGAAAATTGGCTCAATTGAATTAAGTTGCCATTTGTCATCACAACTGAAATCGGTTTGTATTCTGTTGTTGCTTGACAAAATAGCACGAAATGCCATAAACAAATTGTAAGCATCGAAAGAAAATATTAATAGCAATCGAAATATCATTGACGAAAACAAATAATCGTTAAATTTTATTGAGCTTTACATTTGTAAACATAATGTAGCCATAAATAGATACAATATATGTCCACATAACAAGAGCAAACAGTTATTTTTATTTTGAAAGGAGCTCTACAATTAATGTAATATGATTTCATACTGAAAGGAAATATTGACATTTTACTATTTATTTTCATAACAAATATATTGTAAAAAAGACTCGAAAAACCATTTAACATCATAAGTTTATGTTTCTTACAGTTCGTACAACGATGATATTTGCTGCTTTTTAGCACAACAAATTGGTGATTTAACAGTAACTCATTCAATAGTCAATAATAATAAATCAATACTCACTCAAATTATTTTAATTATACATTTTGATTAAATATTGAGTTTAAAATTATAAAATAAAGGCATTTTGTGCGCAATTTATTTTATGAATCATTTTCTTAAAATGCTAATTTGAATTTGTGTACAATTACCAAATGCTTAAGAGCTCTCATATAAAATACTTAAGTCCCTCACAGAATTTGCTATTCAGTCACGTATTGTCATGTTCTGCACAAGCTCACACACACACATAGACACGGACACGCACGTAGAGCTCTGCGGCATCCACATGTGAAGTATGGTCGTGCATCAACTGGCCAAACGCCTGGTGTGTCCTGCTCCTCTTTATGGAACTTCCAACTGTGGCTGTAGCGCTTGCATGTGACACGACTGGACTGAGTTATTACTTGGCAACTGAATCGGCCTTTGTCTTTCACTGGCTGAAACAAACAAGTCAACGGTTTGTTATTGTTTATCTTACAAGTAACGGGACATTATAGCTTTTTATGCCATTTACGTTTTATGTCATGTTGGCGTTAAGCAAAGTCGATCGTCCTTTCGAGAACATATGCCAAACTGGCTGCTCCTTCAATAGTTTATGACTGATGGCCACGATATGTATTTGGATATGTGATATATATCTATGTATGCATAAATATATATAATCCGTGTAGCTATTGTTGCTGTTATTGTCATTACAGAAACACGCAGCAGCTACCAAGTTTACGCCTCATGTTGCATACTGCCTGACTTTAAGACATCAGCCAGACTTGTTTGTGTTGTTTTTTTGTTATTTTTTTATGTGTCATTTGGATTGCTTTTTAATGTTATGTAACTGTCGTTGATGTCTTGGCACGTTCCCGTTTTTAACGTCCAATAAAATTATCGTTTTAGATAAAGTCGTACAGCAAAACAATCATATTCACGACACTTGACTGTACACTTCTAATAATATGTTAAATTTTAGAAAAGTCAAACTGAAATGGTCAAGTTTCTTGATTGTGCTGAACACACAAATAATATATTTAGTCTGCTGACAAAGTTTTTTGCCTGTTTAGCCCACATCAAGCTATCTTTATGTTTAATCTTCTGCTCTCAAATGGTATATTGAATACGGTTAAAAAACTTTTCTCTGGACCTTGACAAGTAGATCGCAAAGTGAGCTAACGCTGTAAAAATAACCATGGAAAATTCCTACAAATTCGCTCAAATTAATTTAGAATAATAATTTAGTCAAAATTTGTTTGTTATAATAATAATTTTGTAATATAATAATTAATTACTTACAAATTTATTTCAAATTTCTTTTTATGTAGTTATATAATTTGAAATCTTTAACTTTTCTTTGAATGAATATTTACATATTAATCAATTATCAAAATTTCATCAAAATCATTTAATATAATTAACAGCTGTGTTCAGCGTATCTCCCAGACGAGCACTCTCTCTGTCTCTCTCTCTCTCTCTCTCTCTCTCTCTCTCTCTCTCTCTCTCTCTCTCTCTCTTCTAGAGTAGTCTTAATTTCTTATTTATGTGTTTCTGTGGGTTGGTTTGCTGCTTCTGTAGTTAATCAAATTCGACCTATGGTGTGAGAGCTGCTTGTTAAACGAAGTTAGGACGAGAGAGTCTCAGTTCGACCTGTGACGGAACAGGTTGTGAGAGGTGTTTCTCAAGAGAAGATGATATAAACGACGATAAAGAGGATAAAGACGAGAACTTGAAACACTCTATAACGATGTTACATTACTAATTACATTAAATATCATTATATTCATAATATTTTTAAGTGTTATAATAAGCCCCCACATATCTATATATATATGTCTAATTATTATTATAATTTGTTTAATAAAAAAAAGTGGTTCCTACTCCATTGTTTCAGGTTTAACGACTTTAAAGACTTAAGTGTCTTCCGAATTTTTTGTCTTTGACTTTGACAAAGGCTCACGGATTTATGTGATGCTTTTTGTTGTGTCAAAGTTCAAAACCAACGCAACGTAAAACTTTTTGTCCTCATCATAACATTTTTTGCGCCCCTCTAACCACACATTACGCATACGCAGTGTCAGCCTAATTGAGAAGGGTAGAGAACTTCTCTGCCCAAAATATGTCAAATGTCGCACTGGAAAAAGTTGTAGTCCTTACTTGCTTTGGCCCATGTTTTTTTGTTGTGGTTAGTGACACAAAAATGCGGACATGCTGCCAGCAAATGTGTTGCAAATTCAAAGTTAGTTGATAGCAGTTTGCAGACCACCAAAAAGCATTTTTTAAATATTTGTCAGAATGCCATAGAATATTCCCATTAAGCCGGAGTGATTTAAACTGCAGTCAGCCACCGCTCAAGCCCTGCGCACTTGAGACAGCGATTCAACGGGGCGTATGAGTAATGCGCAACATTATTTTTTATGCGCTAATGACAAATTCAGTTGCCGACTCGAACGGTCCTGAAATAAAAATGTACCAGAACGCAGGGTCAATGTGCAGCAACCGCAAAAAAAAAGGACAGGGGAAAAATGCTGTGTGCAACAGTTATGCCATAAGGGATAACGAGACGTGTACGCAATTTGAGCAACTCCGACGCTTTCGCTTGCAGAGGAAACCCAGAGGTAAACAATATTTTTCAGTTCATTGAACGGAATAAGCTCGTTTCCGATAAGGAAAAACCAAGCTAGCGCACAAGACGGCAAGAGACACACATTCATACACGTGTGCATACATTTTTGCTGGTGTAGCTTGTTGCTGTTTGGGGGGGCTCATACAGGCAGACATTGCGTCCTATATCTGGTCTGTCTACTGGTCTGTCCAACATTGCGTTTTGTGTATTGTACATGCCACAACAACAACAACAACAACAAAAACAATAGCCACAAAATCAACAGCAACAATTTTAAAGCATTTTTTTACTGCAATAAGTAGCCAGAAATACAGAGTCGGCTATCCAGATCTCACTTCGTGCTATCCAATGCTTGTTCGTAGTTTCAAGAACATGCATATGTGTGAATCTGCACATAAATCAAGGGGCACACATCAACACATTCATATACTATGCAAGTTTTTTGGTTGCTCCGTTTTCTGTACTTGCTGTTTGACTGACAGCAATCAGTCTTGATTTTGTGAGATATATCATACACATTTCAAAATACCAATTGTTTGCACATTGATTTGCTGAGCCCTAGTATATATGTATTCCATAATTTAAACAACTTTTTGGTCAAGCTTAAAAATTCATAAATGCAGCAGTAGGCAGCATCTATCTCAGAAGAGCAATATTAATTGCTCTCATTTCTATCTGCTTTAGATTTTATTGGGAAATTAAATGCTTCTACACGTTAGCTTACTTGTATTATTCATTTTCATATTTTTTTTTTTGCATTTTATTTAGAGAGTCAAACATTTGTTTGATTCTGCATAAGCTAAACAGATTTATATAACCATAAAACTGGTAATATTCTAGATAAACCTATCTAAGCCAGCAATTGCTCACTTGCATCCCTATTAAATCTAAACAATTTATGCCAGCAGTTTCATTGGCATTTGGCTATAACAAAAATAGCAAATCACACCTGGCACACCTGTGCGCAATCCACAACACACAATCGCACGTTTGCCCTACTTATTTCTGCTGCAGCCCCTCTAAAATGCTCGTTTGCTACTCACATATGCGAATCACGTGCTATTCTGTGAGCTCAGCTACCAAAAACCACTACAAATTAATGTGTATTTGTAAAATGAGCCAAATATTGTGACAAACAATAGAAAGAGGGAAGGGAATACAGGAGCAGGCATAAGCGACTATGTCAGCTGATAAGCCAGCTAATATTAAGCTGCTTCGCATACTTAACGTGAGCAGATGCAAAAATGTCTGGCAACTGGAAAGTGGAAAACCAGCTGCATAAATTGCGGGAAATATGCGAGATTTGCGTGTGGTTGACAAGAAAATACTCGTCGCTCTATTTTGCCGCTGTTGATGTCAATGCGACATGTGTGCTGTACTGGTGTTGTCTAAATTTATACGTTTAGTAATAGTGTGGCAAAAAGATGGAAGTGTGTTGCAGCTTCACTCTGTGTCACTGTCAGCTCAGATTGCTACCCGAAAAACACATAGAAATAAGAAACAGAATTGAAAAAAGTAACTGGAAGTGCTGCGACTAATATCCGATTCTGTTCCGGAATATTCGATACACTTGCCAACATATACTGAATTAAATTAATAATATAAATACCAAAATAAATAAATTTATAAGATTTGATTTCAAAAGGATAAGAAAAGATAAGAAAACTTTTAAATATTATTGTGGATTTTTAAGGATATTTACATACTGTCGATGTATATACATTCGATTCTTTTACCACACGAATCATATGCCATACCCAATTGATTAAACGACAGTTTCCAAAAAATAGAGCACAGGAAGCAGTGCTGGCACATGCAATGTCAAAATGTCCAACTATTCCGCAGAGTAAGCAGAATTCGAAATTCGACTAAAGGCCAAAAAAAGGGGGATGAATGAAACACATATACGAATACACACATACACTCTGACACATATACAAAAGAAGACCTAAACACACGGAGAAAATGTTGCGTTGCACATGTGACAAGTTTTTGTTGCAAGCGACAAAAAGTGTTCTGCTTTCAGTTGAGTTCAGTTCAGTTGAGCTTCCCGCTAAGGTGAGTTGCCATTTTCACAGTTTCTATATCAAGCTGGACTCCAGCTAACCAGAGGACAACAAAAAAAAAATTGGTAAATGCCATCGCTTGCCTCGCGAGGTCCTCGAATTGTCGCCGCCACACAAATGTCGCGCAACAACTTTACAAATGCATTTTATCGTGGCTTTCATTTTGCTACTTGTTCGCCACGCCTCCACAGCGCCCTAACTGCACAGCATCGGGTTGGTTGTAAATTTAGACCCCCCTTTGCGGTTTTACTTTTTTTCATCATCTTTTTGTTTTGGAGGGGTGTGACCACAGGTCCCAACCAAATCTTGAGCTAACATCCCGTTCAATTCTCACACGTGCACTCTGTGTCTCAGTGCTCTGAGGTTTTTTTTCGTGCGTTTTCGTTGCCCTTTTTTGCCGCTGATGCATATCCCAGGGTCAAACGTGCGCTCTCGGTTCAGTTAGGGTTTAAATGTCTAAGTGCTGCTGAAATTGTTTCCCTCTGCCATTGCTTACCTTTTGCCTAGAAAAAGATTTTTCCTGCTGAATGCTTTTGTATCTTTTGTGACGGTACCGCCACCTACCCGCGGCACTCCCCGCTGTGCGTGTCTAAGGTTAAATTGCATGTGTTGGCCATGCGTTTGTCTAGCTGCCGCTTGCTGATGGTTTCTGCTACTCGGTTTAACCAGAATGGTGTTAAGCTGACGTGTAGTTCTAATACGCGTTTTCTATCTCGTTTCTGTTATATCAGTTTATTATTTCCGGAGCACAGTGATGTTTCGTGTGTTTAATTGGAAATTGATGTGCTATGAAGCAAACCTAATTGCCCAAGAAATAGAAAAAATAACCAACAACAGCAGTAATAATTGAGGTTTTGAGAAGAAAGCATCCCGATTACATTCTGCAGAAATGTCAACAAAAAAAGTGACTTATAGTAAAAATCAAATAAATAATTACAAGAAAGGCTAGATTAAATAAGCTGATGTATACATTTTTATTTATTTATTAACATTTTTAGTGGGTTCAAGGTTGCAGTAAAAACATTTTTAAGGTAGTCTCTCCCTCTGAGCGTGACATAACATGAGGATTTATTCAGTTGCATAGAACGCGTGCTTGGATGGCATTCCGTTTCAGTCCCTCTTCAATTAAATTCTAACTGAAAGCCATATTGAAAAACCGCAACAATCGCCAAAAGCCAGACAAGCAACGGCCCAGCGGAACAATATAAAACGCTTCAATAGACCACGAGCTGTAAATATAAGCGAATACGTTACGGCCACAATCGATGCACCTTTGGCCCACGGTTAGCTGGAAACAATGCACCGCAATAAGGCCCAAACCGTAACGTGATACATGGAATGCCAGCAAAAAAAAGGTGACCACAACAGCAACAATAAATGCAATCGCGGTGGCGAAATGAAGAGCGATGTCTGCGACTAGCTGATGAAGCAAGCGCGCCGCTTTGTCAACTCGCATTTTTGGAAATAAATATGTGTAGGCTGGCGTGTGTGTGTGTGTGTGTGTGTGTATCTATCTGCAGTTGAAGTCCCGTGCGTCAGCCAGCATACAGTTGCAACCATTCAATAACCAGCGGGCGTTATGAATTCCATGACCACGCTGCGTAAACGCAATGCACACGAAATTTTAAATCAAGCCTACAGGTAGAGTTAGACGATCAAAGATTTTGCTACAAATCATAACACATACGTTCAGTGAAAACTTCACAATGTTTTTGTTTGATACACTAATCCTAACCATGAACAGCACTCGGCAGTAACCACTCGAAAAACACTCAACAACCATAGGAACGCTATTGTGCTATTTTGTTGCAAAGCTTTATGCTTGGTTTATACTTGACAAATTAAACTAATTGTGTTTTCATTCCTCAGTACTTAGACCAATTAACGGTTTATTAAAATAAACAATTATTTACCAATTAACTTGACAACTGCGATGACAATTTGACAAATTCATTTCCGTTTCAAAATGTGAAGCAAAACATTAAACGGACGCTAATTAGGTTTGGGGCTCCGTCGAGGCTTTTGTAATGAAGCCGTACAACGGAACGAAAGCCGTTACACCCTTCGACTTACAAGTGGTTTTGAAGCATGATAATCCGGAAACGGGAAATTGTTCGTTAAAAATGTATATATAGATAGCAATGTCAGTGGAGTGGATGAATAACACTCGTCAGCCAAGCGAGGGAAACAAATATGTATAAGGTATACATACAAATACAAGTGGCGGATTTTATGTGAATTTCTATGGGGTTTACACACATCTTCACTTTTCGCTTAATCCACATAAATATCTCAAATTATTTTAATCTACACAAAGTAAACACATTAATTTAGCGCTGATTTTTTCACTTATCTAGCATTTAATACATACATTTTAATTTATCTTATAATATATTATTTTAAAAAATAACAAAGATATTAAAATGCCTTTATTTTAAAGGCAAACTCAATTTGTCAATCAATTTAGAAATAAATATTGAATCTTCATGATTTATTTGAATATATTGTATTTTTAAATTTCTCTTAAATCTTTGCCATTCTTTATGTGTTTACTTCTTATTTGCATTTTATTATTTTATTGGGTATTGAAAAGACATTTTTGTCTGTCTATAAATGTCAATGACCGCAAATGCCAACCCACCTAAATTAACTAACTAAAAAAAACACATTTAATATTACTTTTAAAATTTTGTATTCATTGAGTGTAAAGGGAGACATATAAGGGGAATGTTTGGGGGAATATATATATACATGTTTAGATTTATGTGTGTGTAACTTCTGAATATATGAATGCTTCGCTTGTGAAACAGTTAACAACTTTTAAAAACATGCAGCATTGATGGTTGCCTGAGGGCTTCAGTGCTCCAGTGCTTCAGTCGTCACCGAACTGAGCGTAACAAGTAAATCTGAAAAATTAAAACATACTGTCAGACAGACGCTCTTACTCGATGTTTTGGTTGTTGTTGTTATCGCTGCTGACAGTGCCAGTAAGAGAAATAAAATATACAAAAAATCTACTCACACGAAGACAGATGCGTCGGATTCGTCAGCTTCTGCCGCATACACTCGTGAATAAAATATATCCATATACACATATGTATATGTGCATATATATAAGAATATTTATATTTATATGTAGCATGTCCTGTTGCTGCTGCTGACTACTGCCATGTTATACTTTCGAGATTTATAAGCACACAGCCGCACACATACAACTAGTACGGCATGCAAGTGCCATATTTATGCATTCATTGCGTTGACATCGACAACAGCCTCGAGCAGTAACGATGTTTCACATTAAGCAATTCAAAATGCAGTTTTTACTGAAAAATGAAGAGTTTTCGAGTAGATATTGATATATCTGTAAGAACAAACCCAACAGTCAAAAAATATTAAAAAGTAAAATATATTTTAGTAGGTATATGTATACTTATAAAATAATAATAATAATAATAATAATAAAAATTTATAAAATAATCAAAATACAACTTGTAAGATAAATGGTTTAATTTTTTATGATGTTCTTAGTAAAAATAATTTTTTTGATAAGATTATTAAGTTATTCCATCATAAAATAATAAATGGTTATTTATAGCTAGTTAATTATATATTGCAGGTTTTCTCTACGTGCATGGCACAAATCGTCGAATCATTCAATAAAAACTTTAAGTGCGAACTACTAACTGATATTGTTTTAAGATATATTTAGATATACATTTAATATATTTATCAGAATTGATCGTGACCTTTGGAACAAAATTCCATTTTACTGATTGGTCACGATTTTTATATTGTATTTTGTAAGAATAATCTATTCAGATTCATATGTATTTGATTTTATTTGCTGTTGCGCATTATTTTATCATATTATCATATTCTCACACACACAATTTGGAGCTCATTAAAAATTTTCAACTGAAATATTTTGCCGGAAGCTTCCCTCCAAATGTGCAAGTGTGTGTGTGTGTGTGTGTGTGTGTGGCTTGTGTGTTGGTGTGAGCATTTGGAGGTGTGCCCTTAACGTGCCTCGGCTGCCGTGTGTGTATACAGTGCAGGCCAACAATATGCCATCACAGCTAACAAAATCTTGGCTCAAGCCCCACGAGGTAAGGTTACTTTTGCCTAGCACTGTGCCAACAGTCCATTTCCGACCGTAGATGTATGCATATATGTGCGAAGTTTGTATTTTAGTTTTGCCCACTTTTTGTGCAATTTAAACTGCAAAACTACATGCGGATATATTTAATTAGTTGGCATACACACATTATGTTTTATTTACATGTAGTTCTGCCACCTGCCACCTTTCGCGGTAATTTAGCTACACAGGTTGCAAATCTGTCGCCAGCTCGACCCCCGCCCTTTCCAATCTCTGCATATCCTGCGTCATACGTGATTTGCGCACGAGGCATATCCGTTGAGGTGCAAATTAAGCTGTCACATTTCAATGCGGCACTCCGATCGAAATAATCATATTTTTGCTCATACAATTTTAAACAGTCGACCGTAAAAAAACATGCTTTATGCGTTACGCTGTGTGTATATTTTATTTAAATGTGTACGCTCCATTCTCCCTTTTCGCCTTTTGCCATTTCAACATTTGATAATTTTTCGATTTGATATATTTTTTGCTTTACTCTCTAAGTTTCCGTCGTCAGCCCCGTCTGCATCATTACCACTTTTATTGGCGTCTTCAATGTATGCGTGTGTTTCCTGTATCGACTACACAGCCAAGCCGTGCTCAAGCGATATATCAATGACGCACACACAAATGTGCAAATACACACACACACACACGCACACATATATATATGTATATATTTGTATATATTCTTTGCAAAAAATATATGCTTATATACGTGCATGGATACCTCAACTCGTATGTTGCTTAGACACACGTCCTCCCCTTCTCTTCGTATCTCTTCTTCATTGCTTTAGCACTTTGTCTGCTGACTTTTCTATAAAATCCTTCTTACAACTATTGCTAAAGAGAGTTAAATACTTCTGTCTATACACTTTCTAAGGGAATTATAGTAATGGCGCTGTATATAATAATTTAATAGATTCGTTTGCCACATTTATATATTTATATTTTCTTTTATATAATATATATTACAACTTTCGTTGATTTTTATTTATTTATAAGTATATCAAAGGGTATGCGAAAGCCAGTATAATGTCTTTCATTCTTATTTTTTGACATAGAACTCACAATCCGTCGCCATCTTTAGTTGGTTTGCTTTTTGTCTGCGCTTCATTTCATTTCTTTGTTAACATGATTCGTTTTTTATGGAAGCTGTGAAAGGATTTACACCATTTGGCTTAAATACTTACTTTAGCTTAGTTCGGTAACATAGCCACGCCCCATCGCAAACTGCAAATGTTGCTATGAGTACCATTTGGTTGGGTGACTTAAATCATTTAGTGCATTATTTAAATTGCAACGCCAGCGTATTCAAAGTCCACAAAAGGATGCCACACAACGCTTACACTTTATATCATTTGTTTGTGTGAACTATTCATCCTCACTCGCTCTCACGCCTCCCTTGGAACTGATTGCTTCTTGTCATTGTGCAGAGGTTAAGAATAAGATTTCAGCCAGACTAGCGCTTGAAGTTAAGAAAGCACTTACAAATGTGTATTTTATGCTTTTCAACATTTGAAGCTTTAAAGCTACTCTAGCAAGCAGAATTGTATACCTTCATTCATCTTTATATATTCGATTATACGAAATACAGCTCGACAAATAAATACATCGCTACACATAAACGTCAAGAGCTGTAGCTCTGACAAGCGAATTATTTGATATTTCAAAAATATTCAGCACTTTGCAATCTCAAATTGTGCCTTTTTTTGCTTGCCTGACGAGAGTTGCAATTTTTGTTTTGAAAATGGATGCAAATGTTAACGATTGCTTGAATCAAATATCGAATTTAATGCTGAATGAGCCTCGTCAGTCAGCATTATCAAGCACCCTGGCAGATACCGACAACTGGAGCACTCAGAGTTCGCCTCCCCTTGAATCATACATATCAAGCATAGAGCTGACGTCAGTGCAATGCCAATGCACCGAATGTGTCAGTCGGGCTAAGAAGAATCGTAAGAGAAGCATAAGCGTATGCATTGAGATGTCAGCCAAACGTAGAAAGTGTGCTACGGAATTGGAAGAAATTCCGGAATTTACTCATTCAAGTAATCTGATTAAAATGGAAATGGGCTATGAAGCTGACGATGAACAATAATGAAAGTAGTTTTAATATTCCTAATTAAAATCTAGCATTTTTATTGAGTATACAAATGGACATGTTCCATATCTGCTCAGCTTTTACATATGTAAGTATTTTCCAAATATCGATATTTAAACTATTACTAATTTGGATATTGTAAACGAAAACAAAATCGATTTTCGATTATGCGTATACCAAAATGTGTACCTGTATGCATATGTGTATATGTATGCGTATTTATACATTTTTTTCACAGAAAGAAAAACAATCCATTTAAAATTGAATATTTATCAATGAAAATAAACAAGGATATAACTCAAAGTAGATTTATGCTGGCTCTTCTTTCTTACGCTGTAATTCTAAGGAACAACACTTAAATTTTCTTCCACATATAATTTTCAAAAGGTTCATTGGCCATTTTCAAAAAGGTAGTAAATGTTAATATATTTTTATTTTTTTTTAAATATGTATATATTTTTTTTCCCCTAAGAACATCTACACATAATTATTCTGGGTTGTGGTTGGCCCTGTGGATTGCTGCTGCGGAAGCTGCTGTGGAATTGGGTGTTGCGATGGTTGCTGAGGCTGTTGCAAAGCTTAGCATCTAACTTAAGAGGCTTGGACGTGGACGCTGAATATATACATTGATAATAAATAGTTTGAAGTTATTTATGAAAAGGTCTTCGTTTTATTTAACCTCTAGTGCATTATATGCTTAATATTCAGGACCGATATAATTATTAACCTATAAAATCTACAAATTTTTTTATAAGTGAAAATCTGATTTTGAAAATTGGCTTAATTTAAACTAATATTTACGCACAGAGACATTTTTATTTAAAAAAGAAATCATCATCAAAGTGCATTGCTTCTGAAAGCCGCCGGTTGGTAGATTTGATCCACTCCCACAAATCATTTGCTTATCTTTCTATCTAAAGTTTCTCTAGGAGCTTTGTGATACTTTATGATATGACATAGCCGGCTCCAAGACATGCAATGCCAACGGAGAGAAAGAAAACGGATATTTTCCAAGTTCCATCACAATAGCTCTAAAACTGAAGTTTTAGTTTAATTTGCAAATTACTCGGACAAAAACAGACAGAATTAGGACAACTTCAATATATGCTTCTTATCTATCTTTGATAGGTGTAAAAATAAGAAAAAGTTAGGCCTGTTCCTCATATATTTACTAGATAGCTTTGCCCTCTTCTTGTTGTTTTATCTCCTATATGAAATTCTATAAATGTGTACATATATAAACTGGCCTGACATAACTATTAATCAAAGTAGCTTTGAAAATAAATTCTGTTTATTTCTGAGCAGAGCTCGTTCCGTATTTTATAACTTTAGTCTAACGCCATAGCCCTAAGGAGTAACATCTAAATTTTCGCTAAAGCAAAATATTCAAAATGTTTATTGGTCCGGTCCAAAAAGGTAAAAAAGTATATACATATAGGAGAGTAAAATAATTTGTTAATCTGTGTTGATTTTATTAAGAACATCTCCACAATATGATTCTGGGTTGTGGTTGGCCCTGTGGATCGTTGAGTGGACCTTGCTGCGGAAGCTGCTGTGGAAGTGGGTGTTGCGGTGGATGCGGTGGTTGCGGAGGCTGTTGCTAAGCTTAGCATGTAACTAAAGATGCTTGGACCTGGACCAATGCACAGCAGATGCAAGGACTCTGATAATACCTAATTTGACAACCTAAAAATAGATCCTGTTCTGGTACTGCTTAACATGAATATATAAATTTATAATCAATAATATGAACTTATTTGTAAGTTCAAATGTTCACGTTTACCTAATGTTTTTTTTAGTTCAGATACGTTCTGAGCAATAAATATTACCAGTAGATCTGCATTTAAAAACCGAACCGCCCATTTTATTTTTTTTTTTAATAGATAATATATTCGAATAGTAAACCGATTGGCTGAATTGCCTTGTCATTTCCTGTACGTTTATGATTTCTCTTTTTAAGCATATAGCCACATTTGTCCCATTAGGGAACAAAATTGCTAAGGGTTCTTGACAACGAAAAATGCGAAACGCGCATAGCTCTGCAGCTGCAATGAAGCTAATTAGGAAATCGGGCAAATGAAGCTGGTGCTTAATCTCTGTTATGCATGCCTCAAATACGAGTTTTGTACCTGGCGCCTCCTTAACCCCTCTTAGAAGTACTTACTGCTGTTGTATGTACTTGAATCCTTGTTTAAGAGTGCGACGGCTAACGACAAATGACAAACAAAAACAATGCGTACAAGGGTCAGAATAATAGTTACTACGGAATACCACTCCAGAGAGTGTAGCACAGCTGGGTTGAATTTACGCATAACCTGATGCAATAATTGTGACAACTGAGAAATGAAAACAGTCACAAAAGCTGTGGCATTGAAATTAGCTGACGAGCGATTTTAATTAGTGTTATGTGCCAAAAGTGCTGCCCATATGTATTGCATGTAAGCAGTGGGCGTGGCCCATTTGTGTTGACGTCAGCAGTCGAGTTGATCAAAGTAAATTGCTCGCCAAGTTACTCATACGCCCCGTGTGACCCATGCAATTATTAATGACTGCTGCAAGTGCTGCTGCAGCACACAAAAAGGCAGCTAGCCAACGAGCAGTGCACCCGGCACCGAACCCCTCTCACCACCTACTGGCATTTCAATTCATTTCAAATCGCAGCGGTGTCTTTTTTTGTATATCACGTATTAGATTGCCGGGGCCAAATACCTGGGGAGATGATTTTCATCATTCATTTTCTCTAGCGCGGCTGGCGTCTGTCGAGCTAAGTTTTCTGTGCCAGCAAAAGTGTTGCCACTTTGAATTATGAGCAACTGTGTGCACGATGGCAACATCATTGGCTCCTCCATACATTTACTCACACACACATGCAGACACATGCACACACATAAACATGATGACGCAGCTTTGGGAATAAGCAGCTGAGAATCTGAGTAGCAGGCAAATGAATTGTTTCCCTCTCATGTTAACTGAACTTGTTTCGCCTTCCACTGGCTCCAGTTGTTCCCTGGCAGTCAAGTCAAAGCATTTTAAAAACGCACAGTACATCGATGTGAATAAGATATATGAATATTCACATATGCTCATACAAATTTAATTGGATGAAGGCGAGCAGGCAGCAAACTGATATCATAAGCCAAGCAGTGCCAAGAATGCGTTACTCAGCTAGAATTTCACTTACAAGTTAAGATATATGTGCATAATTAACCATTTTTTCGCTTACTTTTAATATTAATAATACATATTTTAAAATAAATAAAATAGTTGTTCAATCTTATAATGGTAAGATAAACTAGGAGGACTCGTTAAGACGTGAACAGACACGTAAGCGGCACCCATTGTGCCCGTAATAAAACCTCCCACGATAAGAGTCCTCCGAACTGATAGGATAATAAGACTAGACACATTTGCAGCAATAAATATGTACCTAGCTAATGGCCTAATTGGGATAAGAATAATTGTGGATAGCTTTAAGTTAACTTAAAAGTTTTAATAAGCCCTGTCTCTGTTCGATGCACTAACAACGTCTTCGTGTTATAATTTTTCTTGATAATTATTACACTGCAGTTCGTGAAACAACAGTTTCTTATTAAGAATGTTCAACATTTGCTTTGAAATGCTTCATTTAATATTTTTTTCATGCGGCTTAACATATTTTTAAGCAAAAATGTTTGTTAAATTGAGTCATGCCAATTTATGCAATAATTTGAGTAGAGACGCTCTCAACTCATGCCAAACATCTCATGGTAAGCCAGTTTCAACAGCGTCTGCACCGCTATGATGCACAACATGCCAACATAGAATTTCCATTTGAAAATGCTCAGAGTGGAGCTCTCCGCATCTGCAGAAGGTAGAGTTAGAGGATCCGGCTGGAATGGCTCTGGGTGAATCCGCCACAATCCTGAGGTGCGCATTGTTGGCTCATTATCAGTCGCCAACAAGTCGACATCATCCACTCGATCGTAATTATAAGCATTTAACTGAGGCAAACGGCCGCGCATTTGGTGGCGCCTCGCGGCCAGGCTGCTGTGGCAACTTACGAAGCGCAGCACATGGCTGCCAACCACTGTCACCTTGCGCACCAACATGTGTGGGCGTGGCTGGACACATTCAACGAGCGGCAGCAGGGACATCTCTTGTTGACTCAAATGCGCACCATCGCCGACCTGACTGAACTCCCTTAGCGTGCCTGGTGCGAGCACAGGTGGCAGCAGATTGTGTACGATTCGAGGCGATGTGGTCAGAAGCAAATTGGCCATATATGCACTAGCTATAGATTCGGTGCGAATTGGAACACGAAGTGAATGGCCAACGTTCAATTCCACAAGCGGGGACATGGCAATTTAGATGTTCGAAAATAAACAGTACCAAAATATTCGATCTAAATTCATTAAAATTTGCTGAATACGTAGCTAAAGGTTGCTAAGTCATTTGTCAGCTATGGGAAAACAAATGTTCCACATATTTGTCAACATTTTTTGACAAAGAATTGGCCACTCGTAATTTATATTGTGTAATTTATAATAAATATTATTGAGAGGTAAGCATCTCTTCTCTCTAACACTTCCTATATTTCTCTTACTCTCTCTCTATTTTTCCCTCGTTGAATATGTTGCACTCTACCAGCCACATTTCACTCTGCCACAGTTTGCTGCCCCAATGGAGGCATTGTCCAGAATCTTGAAGCCACGAAATGTGTCGCTGTTGTGCATTTATGCAAATCATTTGCCTTGCGAATGTGCTGGTGTTAGTATCTGTGCCACATGGCGCCGGCAACCGAAACAACTTCATGGCCAAGCGCAAAAAATGTGGCACACACATATGATGCAAGTTAAACACCATGCAGCCAATGCATACACAACGCACACAAACAGCAAGCAGAGCGCACATACGAGTCGCGTTCATTTTGCGCCTTATCTGCGGCCGCAAGTGTTGCAAGTGCTGCCTGAAATTATGCTAATTTTTCGGCTTTTTATGCAGTCACAATTCCCAGCTATTGTTGCTTTTATTGCTGTTGTTGTTTCTGTTGCTACTGCTGCTGCTTATGCTGCTGCTGCTGCTGCTGCTTCTGCCGTTCCATGAAGAACATTGAAATTTATAAGCAATGGAAGCTGGGGCATAATGGGCAGCAGTTGAAGACACGCTGCTGATAACGCGGCATTAATAACAGCAGCGTATTCGCTAGCTATCTCTGCAGTAACCTACACGACGCAGTCCGCCTTATTTGTTGCTCATTTGGGAGCCGAATAAAGTGTCAAGTTGCAGCCCGTTACATAAACCTTTTACTCCTGATAAACTGTTGACCGCCTCGGACAATGCATCCACATTTCTACAGCCACTAGACAGCCAGCCTAAGTATTGTGATGCTTTTTTCCTTTTCCTTTTTATTTTTTTTTTTTGGAGATACTTCAATTGCATATTCAACGCTCTGGCCGGAGGGCTTTTGAAAATTTCAAAACTTCTGCTGGTCAACTCTCCATGGGCTACTTAAAGTACCGACAAGTGTTGCATTTATTTTCAGTGTTCCCCTCTTTTATTTCACTCTATTACCGAATTCCTTTTGCGCTTTGCTCTCACAACATTTGTTGTTGGCTGGCAGACTACAAATGTGTGGCAAAATTGAGCAGTAGCTGTTATTTGTCTGGAAGGAAAGAAAGATGAAAATGAAAATAATAAAGTGAAAAACTTAAAGCAAATACTGCTTTGGATAACATTTTATGTTAAACATAAATTTAAACAATAATATGAAAATTGTGAAGATCGAGAGTAACTTTAATTTATTATGATAACCAATCTACATAAAACTGCGATATGCCCAACTAATAATCATATCCAATTGAAGCACATAGAGCACTCGTAGAGCTCAACAATCTTTTAATTCCTTCATTTAAGTTACGCGTTTTTCAAGTTTAAGAATATAAGCAATACTTATAAACTCTCGATTTATATGTGCATGTGGAAATTTATTCGCCTCCCTCGTTCCACACGATCTCTAATCAGTCCATCGAAAATTCAATCAAAATGTGAATGTGCCGTGGAACCGCAAAAATACACATACACATCCAGAATCACTCATTTGTTGCGAACACACTCACAGAGTCACATCCATACAGACTTTTATTGTTATATTTAGCAACTGAGTCAGTCTATTGGCAAAGTTTAGCGCCAGCTTGCAATTTGCATTAGGGTTGGCCATAACTACCAAACGGGCTAAGGGCAAAAACTAATTCGGCCTTGTCAATGGGCAGTCTGAGCCAGAAACTATGCAATGCTTAACGTTAACTGTAAGCATTTGCATGGCCTGAACTGTCGATTGTTCCGTTCCGCTCTGCCTGATTTGCTGATTTTTCTACACAGCTTCATACACACACCTTCAGAAAAAACTTTTGTTTTTGCATTACACAATGCAGCAAAAGTGGACCCAACTTTGCTCTGTGCTGTGTTGTTGTAACGCCCCGGTCCAAGTTTGGTTAATGAATGGCAGGCTTAATTATTTGCCCAAGGGGGGATTCGTGTGTCGGCCAGGGGTGAAGAGGGAGGGGGGGGGGGGTGTTGGCGGCTGGCCACAATCAGCAGCCGCTGCGCCATTGTTATGTATATTTTTCACCCCTCGACTGAGGGCTGCTTTTAATAATTGTTTATATCAGTCCGATGCAACTTTTTTTTCTTTACCCAGCTCCGCTTAAATATTCCAAGCGTGGCAAAGTTTCGATTGTGTTTGCCGTCGTCGCTGTTGTTGCTGTTGTTGCTGTTGTATATTTTACCCATTGATATTGTGCTGGCAATTGGCTGTTGATTTTCTGTTTTGTTTTTTGCTTTACTTTTACATTGCATATTTAATCGAATGCTTTTATTTTATTTTTTTTTGTTTATATTACCGATCGTTTACTGTGAAGGATAGCTTTAGCATAACAAACGCCTGACTTCACTTGTTCAGAGCTGTTACTTGATGCAGAACAAAAATGGTAAAAATACCTGAAAGTAGCTTAACTCTGAGTTAGGTTCGTTGTTATATATTTAGCATAAAAATATTTCAATTAAGATTTAGGTAATATTCGCAACTGTAAATTTATCTATCTCAAGTATGTGCAAATATTGAACTCGATTTTTAAATATTATAGATAAAAGGCGTTTTATTTTTCGTGTATTATTTCTTAAAGTATAACTTTGATCTCTATCCCGAAACTTTAAATGGAATCGGATTTGGAAACTGTACTGAATATTAGCCAATTGTAGATCATTGTCAATGAAATAATCCATTTCACGCGATTGACCTGCAATTATGTAGTTTTAAATTAAACCAATATTGATTTCCAATTCATTCTCTCTTCTAGCAAGTCATAACACAAATAGATTTAATTCATTACGAATGAGCTACTGCAACAGCATTGGAATTATTACTCATCAAGTTCACTCAGATAACAAATCGATACACCTGCTCGCTAAACAAACCTGACAGAGCATCCACATTCAAAAGGCTTCACCCTGTCCCTGCCCTTTGTGCATCCAGACAAAATCGCGTAAAATGTCGACAACCTAAGTCCCGTTAGCTTGTCCTGCCACCGCACCCAGTCCGTTGCTCCGCTGAAATTTCAGTGCGTTAACTTCTCTGTCTGCGCCGCTTTTACGCATGACAAAATATTTTCAGCTGAAACGCAAAAAAAGCCAAAAAAAAAAAGATGGAAGGAGAAATCGCAATGCAAAGTAAAATAAATCGAAATAAGGCGAACGAAGTAACAAACGATGCACCATGCCAACATCGTCGAAAAGCAGTGGGAGCAGCAAGGAGCAGTCACAGGAGCAGCAGGATAAGCCAGGGCCAGAGTCAGCATGGGCTGGTTGGACACTGCACTGCCGCTGGTCTTGTTTATGGCGCGATATGAATGAGTGACATGTGACTGGTAAACAACCGGGAACAGAATCAGGCGCACAAGCCCAGGACAACAGCAGTCGCTGGCAAAAAATTATGAAATTTAGCGCATGCCGCAAAACAGGTAAGTAAAAAAACCACCGAAAGCAACACAGACACCCACACACCTCAACACACCCCAACACACAAACACACACACACACACAGAACCACACAGATACTGAGGGACATGCAGTTATATGACAGCTTTGCCATATCTCACCTGCTGCACACAAGCCGATAGGACCCAATCGGACTGGATATCATGCAAAAGTTGCCATTACTTGCATTAGTATCTTATAGTTAAATATTATTTTATATATAACTGTAGGATTTGACATTTCGTCAAAAGTCCATGGATAAATGGATGCCAAGGAATTTTAATAACAGCTTCAATTCCATGAAATTTTAGGGAAAAATATGTAAATTTTCTTAATTTAAATTACAGCCGCTTCTTATTTCAATCGAATTTCTGCTTTTTGCTTGGACTTCAGATTCGGTCCGGTCCTTTGGGGTCGCTGGCAGATACATATGACGACCAATGCGTTTAGCACTTTCATTTCGCTTGGCGCAAATTGCTTAACCACAATGCATGAGTGTGTGTGTGTGTGTGTGTGCGGGTATGCAAAACAGCACATCACACCAACTGACACTCACACACACACACACACACACACACACACACAAACGGAGCCATGCACTCGTATATTGCGGCATTAGCAACGTCAGTTTTGCGACTTTTCCCGGCTGTCTCTATCCCTATTTCTGACTGCATCTCTCGCTCTCTCTCTCTCTCTCTGTCTCTGTCTAACACTTTACAACGGCAACTCTTGCAAGGTGTCGTCAGCAGCTGTTGCTCACCGCCGACGGCTTAACGCTTTACTGCGCTTTTTTCTTATGCTATCCATGTATTCTTCTTCTTCTTAGCATATACCACAAACAGACACAAACAGGCACAAGCATGCACACACACACACGCGCAGATTCACACGCTGATTCACACACATGTATCACTCATTTACAGTTGCTAGGCAGGCGGCGTTGCGTTGACAGCAGCAAATTGCGAGGCGGCTGTTTCCAGCCTGCTTTTCACTCGAACCACATAAATTGAGAGAAACGTTAATGCAGAGAAACGCTGCTGCAGCAGCTGGCGAAATGCCTGCGACTTAATTAAATTTGTACCTGGCCATTCTCAGCTTATTAAACTCTAGGTCCAGACTTAAATTCATATTAATATAATTATTTTTTTATTATTATTTATTATTAATTTCAATAAATTTGTATAGCTATAAATGAGTAACTACGAATACCTCCTGATACAAGATTGCTAAATGCCCTCAATCTGGTTTTTATTATTTTGCAGTTGCTTTAAATATGTGCATCCTTTAAATTATGCGTTTCTAAGTAATCATAATTTTTAAGCTGTAGTCCACGCACTCAATAATAAATAAATACGCATTAATAAATGAAACAAAATAAATTAATTAATTAATATACACAAGCAAACTTAAAGACAGTCTAACCATATAAAGCCAATTGCCAAATTCTGTACTTAAAGTAGGCCCCTTGTTGGCACGTTTAGCATTTACTAACCAATTTACTAGCACTCAAGCACACACACACACACACACACACACACAGATACGCACTCTGGACAAATCTTTTGTTTTCAGTTTTATTTGTTAGTATAGTAGACATTAGGTTCAGTTGAGTTGAACGTTGTTTTGTTTTTGAGGTGTTGTCCAATTTATGGCTTGGTACAATTTGTTACGCATACGCCACGGGCCTCAAGCAAGTTGAATAAATTGAAATTTTCTACGTTTTGTGAGCTCAGTTTGACTTTACTGCACCTGCAATTGTGGTCTTTTACAATAGGCTTTTGATAAATAGTTCAGTCTTTTGTTGCATCTACGGAAGCATGCACTCATTTGCTCACCACAAATGCAGTTACCCTCAGAAACACACACACGCACACACACGCACACAAACTTAGTACGAAAACACTACTGTATGCTAACCGCAGGCAGTTGCCTGTTGTATTGCCTCTGCTGTGAATGTCTTTGTCAATTTAAACGAAGTTGCATAACTGTTGACTAGCTGCAAGGTAATTGCAATTAATTGACACAAAATTATTATCTGAGGCAACACCGTCCCTCCGGCCTGCGTCTATGTTGTAATATTCATGGAAATTAATGCTAAACCAAAATCGAAAGATAAATAGTATGATGATTAATGGCCAAGTCTATTTGGCTATGACTAACAATTACCAAAATAATACGCCATTGGCTGCTCAGCCCGTTAATCTTAGCTTAAAGCATAAGAAACCATTTAAGAGCCTAATCAAAAGTGTATTTTGCTAACAAGCTAATAAATTACTTACACTTTACAAAATTGCTAAGATTAGATACATATCCATTTACATCTCTTAGATGCCATTTAAATAAGTTCATAATTAAGTGTAAGTCTCTTTGCAAGATTTCACATTTATTTAGTTTTTAGTAAAAGCAAAGTTCATTGAATATTTATATATGTTTATGTGTTCTATTTTGTATGCTTATGTGTTCTATTTATTAAAAATTAGTAGCTTTAAGTTTATTGTGGCCAACACCATTAATTGTCCCACACTCACAGAACAACCTGTCGTTAAGATAATTAGCGAATGGGTTTTCTTTTATTCAAAACGTGTTTATAAAATCATACACTCAATTAGAATATATATGTAAATAATTGTTTGTATTTGTGTTTGTATATTTGTAAATAAATTTTTGTGTTTGTTGTAATTGAAACATTTATTGCACTTAGGGCGGTAATAAATAGGGAGATAGGATAGGATAGATTAAAACTAGGAATAGATTCAAGAATTTAATTGATTTTTTAATCTGCGCACGACATCTTATCGCTGTCCAGAAAATTAGAAACATGTACATAGAAAAATTTGGAAGCATTCGTTTTATATAGATCCATGAATTTGATTAAGAAAACTCGCAAATGATTAAATTTTCTTTGCTGCAATACAAACAAAGTTTTGTGCTCCGCAAAAGTCTGTTTCGAATTGAAATTTGCTTTGTTGCGATTTCATCTTCAGCTCAATGCTATTCCACTTCTACGTCTGACATAAGCGTTTCTGGCTTTATCGTCATGCATTTGTGGAAATGTCATTTAGCTGGTTGTTACCTTGATTATGGTTCAACTTTATTTTCACCATATCTCTTTGGACGCAATGGCAATTTGATAAAAGTTTGTTTCAGTTTTCTAGCATTCACTGAAATACATATATTCCTTATTACTTTTATTTTTCATAAAGTTTTTATGCCAATTTAAGCAAACTTCGAGTTGCACTTCCATTTTATGTCACATATATGAATAGGGTAAGCTCAGAAATCTCGTGAATCCCAAACCACAAGTTGACTAAACGGAACAAAATTAAGTACGAAATACAAATTTAAAATAATTTATTTTTATTTTAAATTTTACGACATGAGTGATCCACGCATTCGCTACTTGAAGAAGTTGACCAACACTGTGCTCTTCTTGCTGAATCGCCAGCAGTTTCACATGCATCAGATTGATGTGGAGCAGAACCGCCTCAAGGCAGCCATCAATCGATCTGAAGCGAACCATAAGAAACTGGAGCACATGAATCTAATTCGTGAATATCAACTGCTGCTGACTGAGTGCTCAAGTCAGCTGGATAAACAGCAGAAGAAACTGCATAAATATCTTGAAATGCATCCGGATTTGGAGGATGTTAAGCTATATCAGCAGGCGGATAGTGTCTCAAAGGATTCGCTCTCCACATCCTAAATAACTGGACCACAATAAAGCTACAAAAGTTGCAAAATTACACAAAAATTACATTTTATATTAAGTTCAACAAGCTCTTAAGCCCGAAAAGGACTTTCTTCAAAAGGATGGAGAACTTAAAATTTGTTTTACTATTGCGAACTCCAGGAAAGGTAGCTCTCATTTGAAATATGCTTGGGCAAGTCGATCGTAGGATCGAGTTGTAGATGAAAATGCATGGATTTATGGCTTAAGGGTGATTTTATGTTTCATACATTTAATGAAGATGTTTACTCTTTACCCACTTTCATTTCACTCTTCCATAACTTCTCATGAAATTCGCCAAGTGGCCTGAGAAAAGCTTGAGCTTATCTGGATTATACCTTCAAGCGTGGAATATACCACAGTTGTATGCATTGCCATTATACTCTGTAGTGTGCCTGTAAAATCGTTGCAAGTATAATTATAATCTACTTGTTTTGCTGCGATGGATCACTGATAACTCTGTTCATATTATACCCTTTTCTGTTCATTTGTAAGGGGTACAAGAGGCCTTAAGCCAAAGTAATTTCTAGCAAACCACAAGTAACTGTGAGCAGCGTACAAAAGTAGTAGCAGCTACAAGAAGTGGCGAAAGAAGAAAGAAACTTTGCAACGAGCAGTGGCGTCACAGAAATTAAAATAAAGTGCCAAGAAAGTAAAAGGTAAGCGAGTGCTGGCTACATTCATGCTGGCCATCTTGAAGATGGTCAAAGCCATAGTTGCAGCAACGGCAACTTCCGTTCTCTAACTTTTTCCTTTTCACGGCAAACTGTTGCCAGTATGCGTGTGACCGTCCACACACCCCTGCCACTCCTCTCCACTGCTTGCCACTAGTACCTGCCACTCTTTTAGCGCACTTTTAATAATTTTTTAACTCATTTTGCACTCGAGGAACACAACAACAACTGCCGCTAACGTTTCACCTTTTGGCGTTTGATTCACCCAATGGCTAAGAGGCGAGTGCAAAGTTTTCTGGCACAAAAGTGGCCGAAAAGTTACGCTCTTTCATTTTCTAAGGATTCAGAGCCAAATCGGGTTAAGAGTCAAATTATGCAATTAACGCTAACTGACGCATCAAGCCATTTCAGGCGCCGCTGCTAGAGCACAAACGATCCAGCTAAGAAAGCGCATTTCATCCACCTACAATCTGGTCAAAGGTTACCAGTAAGATTGAGGAGACAAGAACTGATGATGATCTCTGCGAACTGTTCCAAAATCTAAAAATCCTTGAAGAGATGGTCGCTTTAGCCAGCCCATAATAAAAGTGAAACAATTAATAGTTTTTGCTTAATTTGAAATTGAAAGAATAAAAAACGAAATGTAAATAAATTAATTTTATTATGATGGAATATATTTTTGGCGATAACTTTTAGTTTATGACCTTTTCATTAATTCCACTTCATAGTTTTGACAACAGTTTTAGTTGATTACTTTTGGCTTAATTTGCTAGTCTGATCCAATGCAACAATGCTTAATACTATTTCATAGATTTCACTTAAATACAACAGCCAAAAAATGCTGTAAAAATTGCTCAACTTAAACGCTCAAGTTTTCTATGCGTTCTATGAGCACAGCTTTGGTTTTAGATTGTGCAGGACGAACGCCAAAATGTTGATCAAGGATAAAACGCAGCTGCTCGGCAGTGCAGCTGCCCAGACGCTTATCCTCGATCAGCTGCTTGACAATGTCAAGGCTCTTAAGTTGCTCCTCATCGATTTTGGGCATTTTAGCGGCGCCTCCATCACTTGCACTCGACTTGGCGGCACGCTTCTTGGCCGGCTCAACTTCGGGTCCAAAGATTTTCTCGTAGAGCGGCAGAAATTTCTCAATACGCTTGTCCTGCACAGCAGGATCAGGCAGCTGACTGAGGCCATCCTGCTCCGTTTTAATGTTCAAGGCCAGAGCGAGCAGATTGGATTGCAGCACCTCCAGATTGGGATCACTGATGAAATTGGGCTGATAGTCAACGCTCAGCCGCTTGATGACCTTCTGGAACAGTTCGACGCCCTCGTCCGATGAGGTGTTCTTAATGCTGTTCCACTCGCACATATCGATGTGGCGTATGTGTTTCGCTTCCGGCAAGTAGATAATCTTGAAGCCATCTCCCGAGAGCAGCGAGCGATAGTTTGTGTCATCCGGTTGGGCGGCCTCCACGGGCAACAGTGCCACATAGCGTGGCACAGACTTGCGCTTGCACATGAACAAGCAAATGGCGACCTTCTCGCGCTCCAGACACCGCTGCCACAGCGCACGAAACAGTCGCTTGGAGCCAACGATGTTCTGGTCATCCGGATACATAAAGCTGCACGGTTTGCTGTAGTGGATGCCGGGCAGCGCGGAGCGATGCTTGAAGCCCAACAGCATCATGCCAGGCGGATGCAGATTGCGGACACGATTCAGCTGCTCTGTGGTCACGCGCAGCACCTGATCGCCCACGCGACACTCGTGCCAGCCGCCCGTCGTCTTGATCTGGTACTCGTGCGTTATCTCCTGCGTCTCCTCGTCCTGTTTGCGTACCATTATCATGCGCTTCTTGCGCACAACGCTGTTGTCGCGCCGCAAGATGTGCACCTTGTTGGGGTAGGCGCGTCGCTGGAAATAGTTGTAGAACTGCACGGATATGGCCAGGTTCGGGCCCAGCGACAGGTTAAAGTGGCCCAAACAGCGACGCAAAAAGTCCTGCCTTAGTTTGCGATCCTCAAGTATTTCGCGTTGCAGCTGAGCATCCGGCACACGAAATGAATCTATATCAATGGCTGCAAATCAGATTTGTGATTAGTAGCTAGTGGAATTTATAAGCTTCACTTTGCTTAACATTGCAGCTACTTAAGTTATTATCTAATTTACATTTACATTCTTGACGCTTATCCCAGTTTGAATTTTTATACTCTGATACCGAAATTATTATTATTATTAGGGGGAACACTGCACCGCGACCTATTTGATCTATTGTGCCCCCTTCTGAGCTTATAGCTCTCCATCAGCCCCAACTCCCGCACGAATGTGAGGATCTTTGTTGGGTTGAGGTCTTCTATGTCTTTGCAATTCAGGATGCTGCTTCTTCCTCTAGCTAAGGCGACACACTCTGCCAGGATGTGCATCGAGGATTCCTCCTCTCTTTCACAAAACCTGCACAGATCGCTACTATATAAACCCAATTTTGTTAGGTGACTCCTTAGTCTACAGTGTCCTGTCAATAGACCGGTGAGTATCCTAAGGCTGTTCTCTCCCATGGTTATAATTTGTTTAAATCGTACAAGATTATAACCACCTAGGAGACATCTGGGTTGTCGGAGTCCTACTGCCTCCGACCAGCTTTGTTGGCTTCTCTGCCTCTCCTCGTTTCTAAGTTCCAGTCGTATGGTGTGTCTCCCTATGCCACAATACGGTTCTGGTCCTGTTAGGAGCCTTCCTGCCCCATTCTTGCTTGCTTGTTAGCCGCCTCGTTTCCCGCTATGTCCCTGTGACCCGGGACCCATCGTAGGGTGAGCCTGTTGTGAGTCCCGTGAAGGTCTATCGCTGACACCTCAGCCTGAAATATGCTGGTGTGCGTTCCTAGGGATTCATGGTAGAATACCCGAGGACCCACCACTCCAAGACCCGTGCCCTGATTCGTGAGTGATCTATCGGTGTAAAATTATTAGATAAATCCACATATCTCCCATAAATTTGAAGTTGGTCACCAAATTTGAAAGGCAAGTTGCTAATAATACCCTTCAAAATATGGAAACATTTGCGAACACGCCCATTCTCGCCCCTAAAAATGTTGAAAGCCCATATCTCGTGCAATTTAAGATCTACTTGGCAGAAAGATTGCCAGATAACTCGTCCTAAATTTTTTTCGGCCACGGCCACGACTGTCCCAAAAATTCAGAAAACCTTATATTTTCCGTACATTTTAGTCAAACCTACAGGATTTATGACTAGGATCCTCCTTCAAAGATCGGCATTTCTTGTCTCTTGGCCCAGAATAGAATCTGTTGCACCTGTTATCAGATGGTTTGACTTATTGGTATCAGAGTATTTCGTAGTCGGATAAGCCCGATTGCAACGTTCTCACTGAGCTTTCTTTGCATATTACTCAAGTCTTTCTCCTCAAAGATTAAAGTTGTGGGCAAATCCAAAAGCACATTCGACTACAACTCGAGTTGGATGCGAGTGAACATTTGCCCAGTTTACTGTGCGAAATCTTAAAACCTTTTTGGCTACAACTCAACGCCAACTAGGGGAACAGATTCCACAAAAAAATATATATTTCTAAATGCTATAACCAATCTGATAGCGATCTCCTACCTCTGGACAGAGTTATGAACTCCTTGTAGAAGGGCTCGTAGTCAAAGGCATCGATCATGGGTATTACTTGAAACTCGAACTCTTTGCCCTCCAGATCGCTGGCCTTTTGCAGGGCCGCTTGGAACTCGCGACTGGACTGGGGATGTGGCTCTTCCACGTCGGTGATGTAGACAATCTTGGCATTGTTCAGTTTCTTGCCGCACTTCTCCAACAGTTCGATGCACAGGCGTATCATGTACGCGTAGCTGCCACGCCCATCTGGCTGCGCCAAGCCGTATTCGCTGGCAAACAGCTCCTCGGCACTGGCCATGAACTCGAGGAAATGCTCCACAATCGCTTTCGTCAGTTGGCGCATCGGAAGAAAAATGGCGCAATTTGCCGGAACAACAATATTTTCCAGGCACTGTTTTTCCTGCGGCGGCGGGCTGTGCTCCGTGTTGGCGAACATCAGACCCATCAGATCCTTGCCATTGACCAGCATGCCGGATATAAAAGCGCCGCGTATTAATTTCAAAGCGTCCATCAAACGATCAGTCTGCAAAAATGAATTTATTATTTTTCATTTTTGCATTTTTATTTTGCGCACCTTTAAATTGGCGTCCACAACAAAAAGGATCGCCTCGCGTCCATGGAAGTCGCGCTTCATTGCTATCTCATCGTCTGAGTCGGTTAACTCCACATCGTGCTCGGGATCCCATGTGCTCATTTTTAACTATTTACTTATTCTTAAATTTTGTGCGCGAATTTCACAACGAAAACAATAAAATGACGCCGGCAACCGGTTAGTGCGACCACACGGCAAAAGAGCTCAAAATACAACAGTGCCTTTTGAGTAAAAGTAATTAGTTCTAAAATGTGCTGGCGGATGGCGCCACTTCCTGCTCACATCAGTCGTAGCCATCTATGTCTCAAGAATGCAAATGCTCACGTTAATTTTGTATGCTCCTCATGTATATTACACGTGAAGATGGCTGCGCGCAAACTTGAGAGCCAACTTGAAGGTAGCTGCGTGCCAGTTTATTACTGTCAACTGCGCGCCAACTTTAAAATGCACGATTTATGTGAAGGAAAATCTTGAATTTATTTTAACCATTTCGTATAGAAATTGATATTTTATTTATAAGTTTTATTCACAGCCAATTAAAGTTTATCAATTAAAAGGTAAATAATCACTAAAATTAGAAGTAAATGCGAAACATCCAAAGTAGGCGCAGACGATATCGGTTTCTTTACCGTTTTGGACAAGATAATAACTTGTGGTGGAGCTGCGGGCTGTGGTAATTGCTGTTGATTAGGATCGGATGAATACACTATAGCTAAGGCCGTATTCGGAACAGATCCAGAGGCAGGAGCAGGCGCAGGAGCAGGAGCTGCAGCTGCAATGGGAACAAAAGCTGCTGCGGGAACTGGAGCTGGGCCAGGACCAGGAGCAGGATGCAACAGAATGGTTTGTGTGTGAGTTCCATTTGACTTGGTGGTGCTGATTACGTGTGTGTGATTGGGAGCAGCTGCAGCAGGAGCAGCCAGAACGTTATATGTGGCAACTGGAACCATTTGCGCAGGCACCACTACTGGCCGAGGATTAGCTTGCGGCTGTCCATTGGGACAGACGAGATGCACCGTTTCTGTGATCAGTTTGGGGTTGCCTGCAACGGGTTCCCTGATCGTCTGCCTATAGCAACCATTGGCATCCAGCACACCTGCCTCCACGGGTCTCGCCTGGCTGCCAACATTTAGCAACGCGGTCAGGAACAGAATTTTCGCTTGATGAATTTTTGGCATTGTCAACTCGAGTGTTGGCTGTGCTCTGACTTGAGAAAGAAATGAAATGACTAAAGAGTGAAATGATCTAATCGAGTGAATCAACTGCTCGCTGTCGAAATGTGGCTCCCTCGTTGTAAATATTTGCCCAATTGTTTCTTCTTTTGTTTCTCAAGTGCCACAGCCACAAAAACTCGTGACTGTTTTTTGTTTTCAGATACCAAGCTCATTAAAATCTTGGCTAAGTGTATTGCTTGTAATTTTTAAGTCTGATTATATTATTTTTCACTTAAAATTTTTGAATAACTGGTATTGAATATTAACAGTACAATCTGATTAGTTTGTGCAGAAAAAAATAGATGTATCTTGAATTAAATTATTCAATTCATTTGTAATAATTGTGAAAGAACCTTCAGATAAAAACTTAGTTACACATCTCAAATATCTCTGATTATTTTAATTTCTATTTTTTTCTCTATACTTTTCATGTTTAGTTTCTTAATTTCTTTAAAACTAAATTATTATATAATATTATGTTAATATTAGTGAAACGAAGAAAAAATTTATTTCTAAGTTTCTTTGGGGTTAAATAATAATATTTATTATATTTTTAATTCGCACATTTGCGTTATTTCCCCCTCAATTTGAGAGAATATTTTAGTCATCATTATTATTAATATTTTTAATATGAGCTTCTATTGTATTTGATTAATAATATTTTTGTATAGGGTATATTTGATTATTTCTTGCAAACATTTTACTCAATGCTTTCTCAAGCTTGTATTTGGCACTTGAAAGCCAGCTCAACTGAGACCGAGGCCATATACCATGTAAGGGATAGGAGTCAATCCCACGCCAGGCCAGATTAGCCAGAAGCAAACGAGATACATATATTGGGAGTATGAAAAAGAAAGAGAAAGAGAATCAGAGAGAGAGAGAGAGAGAGAGAGAGAGAGGGAGAGAGCAGCTAGCAAAAGATATAAAGTAAAGTCTCAGCCACATGCGGTCGCGGTCATATTTGGCTTATTATAAATGACTGAATGTGAACTGCCTGTCATGTTTTATCTTTATTTTCGTGCATTTCTGGACACATTACACTGGGAATAGCAGAGAATGCGGGAATTGGGGGGAGGGGGGATGAGGAGGCTGCTGCCGGCGTGTCTGCACATTTTCCATTTGCCAATGTTGTTTTTCTTTTTTCATCATTTTTTCTTTTTTTTTTGGTGTTGGCCAGGCACAACATGATGATAATGGCGCTTGCAGGCCGACTGACGTTTCTAACAAAGTGAGTCGCATTAAGGATAATCGAGGCAACTAAAAGCAAAGCCAACAACAACAGCTACATGAAACAAAGCAGAGACAGCCACAGCGACAGCGACAGCGACGACTGCTGATGGGGCACGATTTGCGCGTCATTATCCTTGCAGGCAGCAGCGTGTCTGCTGTGTGTCTGTGTCTGTGTGTGTGTGTGGGAGTGTGTGTTGGTGTCCTTTAGCCGCCAGGCCTGAATGTCCATCAAGTACGGAGACGCTGCAACGCCTTGCGCCTAGTTGGCCCGTTGTCCTTGCCGCATCCTGTGCCTGACATTTTCGTCGTCATCGTTTGGCGTTACACAAATGATTTATGGCCAGCTAGCCAAACTGAAGAGCAGCCCAACTCCAAAATCCGAAACACACCCCAGCAGCCCCCCACCCACTGACAATCTGAAAATAGTAGCGCTGCAATTGACAATTGTCCAGGGCCAGAACTTTGAAACTTGGCCAGCAACAGCAACAGAAACAGCAACAAGAACACACTCGATAGCTAAGCAAATATTTATTAAGCAAATTAAAGACGCGCTGGCAAATCCCACGAAACAAATGACTTGAGATATTTTTGGAGAGGCTCAGCGAAACCTTCAAGATGATACAGCACTTTCTCTACCCATTGGCCAGTCGAATTATGCGCTCTAACGCGCCGCCCCCATTCCCAATCCCAATCGCAATCCCAATTCTAATCCCAATCACCAAGTCGTCATTAGTCAATGCTTTAAGCCCACATTTCTGCCTTGGCTATGAAACACTTGGCTCTTGTCAGTCGCTTGTTGTTTGTTGGTTGTTAACATAAGTTAAGTTGCGTGTCTTTTTTTTGGCCACAAAATGATCACAATTAAATGGAATGCCTCACGTGCCACTGCAATGTGGCAGCTGCTACTACTGTCTTCTGCCGCCTGTCGGCTGCCATGTTGCCAAAAATACTATATGGAAACCAATAAATAAAAAAACAGATATAAATTAAAAAGGGCGCCGCTTATATGGTATGAGAGCGAGCGAGACAGCAACAGCCATATCGAGACTTGAGCTCATTAAACAATTAAATTTTTTATTCAGTTGTTGGTAATTTTTTGGCTTGAAATCACACCACTTTAAGCTGGCTCACAAAAACAAGCACTGTCTGCACTAACCATGCATATGGCTTTTATGGCTTTTCCACATTTTATCAGACCTTGCCACACTTTATTGTTATTTTGAATCGAAAATTGCATATGACTGCCGTACAATGGATTATTGAAAGGAACTCAACGGTCCTTCTGTGGGTGAAAGTACCACGATGTCCATTCGAAAACAACAAACAATAAGAGAAATAACTAAATCAGCTACAGAAGCGAGTTCCAAATCTATAAAAGAAAATAATATTTTTGCAACAATTTCGTCAAACAAATATTTATTTTAAGGGCAAACCAATAACGATGCAAATATCATTCAGAGAATATTCAACTATTATTTTAATTTTAATTTATTAAATTTTCAACATTTCTTTCTTTAATATTCACATTCAATCGATTTTATTTAGATTGTTATATGCTTTAAACATTTGTATTTTTTTACTTTTATATTTTATTTAGTTTTCATTTAGTATTATGCAAAAAAAAAAAGAATGTAAATTAAATTCGAAATGCTTTTCCACAGATTCCTATGACGTATGTGGATGCTAATGATGCGTTCAGGCGACCTCAGAGGCGTCTCTCCACTAGATGTGAGCTAAAATTTTAGCAGACAATTTGGTAAGCTGTCAGCGGCACTCGCAACGACGGTGGGGCAGGGATAGGGGGCGTGGCTGAACTGGCATAGAACACAGACAACGCCGGTTGAGAAAATGCGCAGCTAATGACTGTCTACAAACGCCAGCGAGCAAAGACATCAATCAAACTGAATTGAATCAACCCCGCAAGGCGAAGCAGTCAAGTTGAGGGGAGAATGGTGTGCGGGGGGTGGCAAGAAATGGGCACTAGGCTGAAGCTTAAACAAATAAAGAAAACTTATAAACTCATTCAAATCATATTTAAAAATCATCGAGCAGCAGCAGCAACAGCTGGCCACAAGGCACAACTGTTTGGTCCATGCATGAATTATTTCTATGCAGCTTATCAAACGTGACCAAAATGGGCAAAAAGTTAATAAAAAAAAAAAATATGAAAGCAAGGGGCAAGGTGTCAGCTGGCTGACAAAGGGGCTGGACAACAGCTGGCCGGTATTCGAACAAGTGTGCGAACAAACTGTGATAACTGTCTGAGCATTCGGGACACTCACAGGCTCCACTTTGAATGCAAGTGAGTGTCGACTTATGAGTGCTCGCCTGCTGGAAAAACTAGGCCGGGGCACTCATGTTCTTGCCCAGCTGAAGGGATGTTATTATCTTTTGCCTGACCACAAGACGTGTCAACGCGGCGTTGCGTATACGCGACGTTAGTTCCAGATGCACAATGTACACAGCCACACACACACACACACACACACACACTGGCATACACATATATCTTGACCATATATAAATCATGTGATAGAAAAAGTTTTTGGGCTTCTGATGCTGCTGCTGCGGACAGCATAAGTTGACTTGCATCCACACAAAATATATATTTGTTATTTTATTTATTTTTTTTTTGGCAAGCGGCTTACAGATTTTATAGTAATATATGCCAAGCGGCTTATTGACCTTGCGTATAGGTAAGTAACTACCCAGAATCACCCTATAAATGTGTTGCGGTCAATTTGTAGCCAGGGTCTGGCAACGTCTTTGCTTAGTTGTGGTCATCAGGATTTCCTCTGCTTAAAGTGAAACGATTACGTTTGAAGTAAGCTACCAATGACACCAGCTTAAGCTGGTGAGCTTACAACTTTCTTAAAAAAAATGAGCTTTCAATACATTTAAGCTAATTTGAAAGTTTCCAGAGTTGTTTGAGATGAACGGTATTCGAATAAATTGGAAATATTCCACCGAAAAGCGATGTTAAAACTACTTCCCGAAGTTATTGAGCTCCTAGTGCATTCAGAAGCTTTCAATTGAATAATATTGTGTTGTAATCAGAGAAAAAAATGGTCTTGAAAATTGTCTTTAAAAAGCTTCATACAAAATTGAACTCACCTAATTATTAAAAAAGTATATTTATAATATGGAGGTTGTGTATATTTCTAATAACGAAGGGTGTTCTTCTCTTAATTCTAGATTTCTAAAATGTATAAATAATTTGTCTAATTTGCAGTTTTATTTTATGTATTTGTACACAGAACTCTAACATTTCTCTTTTGTTACTTAAATTATTATTAAAATTTCGAGTTTTAATATTTCACATACACAAACATTTTGGATAACTTATAAATGCAGTTAATATAATTTGACATTTTTTAACATTTTTCCGAACATCAGAAAGGATTTTTCTAAAAATAACAGCTTACAATTTAACTTTAAAAAAAATTGGTTATATTTTTAAGAAAAATAATTCAAGTCGATTTTTTCAGAGTGTACATAAAACATTTTAAATAAGTTGTGTTTTAAGAAATGTTAAAAAATAAGGTTTCCTAACACTTTATTTCTTACTGTTCCGCAAGATAATTACACTATTTTATATTCTTGCGGTGAATTCAGCTTGACACGCAAGATTAATTGAATGATTAAATGGCATTTACTGTCCACTGTCATTGGATTGCCATTTGAAGAACATTCAACTGCTGGGCGTGTATGTGTTTGTGCGTGTGTGTGTGTGTGTGCCGTGACTGCCACGCCAAAAGACGTTGCGCTGCGTTGCAAAGGTGACGTAATTATAAATGTACTGCGAGCACTTGGAAGCAACCAGCCCACAAAAGTGCAATGCACGACAACGACGAAAGCAACCCCTGCAGTTTAGCATAACAAAGACGCCGAGTTTGGGTTGCTAGCTGGAACTGAAGTTGCCAAAGTGCAGAAAGGGTTGACAATGCAAATGCCCGGCAGGACACAGTGGGCGTCAACCAGACGCACAGAGCGTGTAGCATTAGTTTTGGTATTCGTATTCGTATTCGTATTCGTATTGGTAACTCTGTTCTGGCCAGTTGAGTTGAGTTCGCATCTTTTGGCGCATTTTATCTTTAAATCTTGCAGCTAATAAGACGCTGCGACACATTAGCATAAAATCAGAGTTAAGATAAGTGAAATTTATGCGTGGCGTCGAGTGTGTTTGCCATAGCTATGTAAAAGTATCTGCAAGATACTTAAGTATCTGTAAGCATCTTACGGGGTAATTAACAATTGCGCTAGTGTAAATCAGTTTTATCTTAAGCCTTTTTGAGAAATTGCACACACGTCCATACCAGCAGGTCCTGCGACAGGACAGCGCTGCAAATGCGGCCGCTTAAAATGCAATTTGTTTACTTTTCCATTTCACACACAGTTTCACAGTTTGGTGTCCCGTTCAGTTGCGTTTCCGCTTTTTGGGGGCCAACCTGAAGATGGCAACTTGTGTGTTTGGTCGGTCTGAAAGTGTCATTAGCATTGATTAATTTGTCTCACGATTTACATGGAAAAACAATCAATCAACGGTAACGTCGTCGCCGCTTCCATTGCCATTAGTCAATCTTGAGATGCAGCCCGCTACTTGAACTTGATGTCAACCGGGGCCAGACTTCTTTTCAGCTAGACATTTCATTCTAGCCATTCAGCCATTCATCCATCTCGTTTCAGTCAACTTCAAGCGTTTCGCACAATCGCAATCATCTAGCATGGTGCACATCATTAACGGTTCTTTGGGGGTGTGGCATGGCTCCACCTACACAGCTCCAAGCATCTTCCTCTGAGTGGACAGTTGAGCTCATCTAGCTGTTATCCCAGGCAAATTGTTATGAACCTAACTGTCACTGGTCCACTCGGCCAGTTTAGCTTTAATGAATTGTTTCGTTGCCATCAAAAGTTTTTGGCCTGAATGTAATTAAAGTCCAAGTTCTTGTCTATGCAGCCATGGCCGTATCGCTGAAAAGCGTACAGAGACGGTGCTGATGTGGCAAGAAAGGGGATGACTAATTCAAAGCACACTCGACTTAATAAGAAAAATATAATAATATAATAATTGATTAGAATTTAGACATTCCATTAAAGAGTTTTTCCACAATCTACAAATAGTTATTGCCAAAATCTTGTTTACTGAAATTACCTCAAATATTTGAAGTAATCATCATAATATACATTTTTCTAATCTATTCAACCCCTCTATCGAGAGCTGTCCTTGGCAAGCGAGATCATCTTTGTCGAGGGCTAAGGCATAATTAAGCTACATCAATGTCGTGTTAAGTGGCTAGCAAACTAATGATAGCCGCATTTACAACAAAGGCCAATTGTTGCAGTAAGCTGATGAAGATGGAGGAGAGGTAGCTGGCCAAAAAGGGCAACGGAGTGCCCAGAGGACCGCAACACAAATAAAAGCTCGACGACTTTAATTTTTATGCGTGAAACACATAGCAACAATGCCCACGAAACAGAAAAAAAACAAACAGAAATACAGAAAAACAGAAAAACACGATGAAGAGACAATGTGAGGCCCACTTAAAATGCGAGACATTCATTTTTCTACAAGTGAATAAACATCAGCAAGCGGTCGGCGGGGAGAAGGATATGTGAACGGAGAAGGACTGTGGACACGTGGACAGTGGCTCGACCTTTTTGTGGAGAAAATTCAATTAGCCAACCCAATGATATTGGGCCACGTTGGGCGGTGGAGGCGACGTTTGCTTAGGTAATGTTTCAATTAATTTATTTTTGGCTTTGTGTTTTTTGGGGTTAGCCGCTAATGATGCGCCACATATAGGGACTAGATGATGTATCTATTATATATACATATGTATGTATATATTGTATATAGATATATATAACTGCTATTCGTAGGCATGAGAGATAAATTCGTATCTGCTCACTCCCAGCCATAAACAAATCAAATCAATTGACCACAATTAATAACACCAATTTCGGCGACTGCATTTCATTATTTGTTATATATTTCAAAGATATTTATTTGATAAACGCCGACGTCGCCAGACGCCAGAAATCTCATCGCTTTAAGTGGCTCATTTTGCGGAGTTGTGATGGGGCCCCAAAAAAAAGGGTTGGGGCCATTTAGCTGCAGGCAAGCAGGCAACACCAGTAAACCAAGGGGGCAGGCAACACCAACACAAACAAAAAACAAAAACCAAAAAAAAAAGGGCCGCTACCGGGTAACATATCAAAACGCCGCAAATGGGCAACTCAAGCAAATACAAAAACAACCAAAAAAAATAAAAAATTGGATATGAAATAAAAATAAAAAAAGCGAGTGCCAAAAAAAGGCAAACATGCGACGTCGTCTAAAGGATTTGCCAACGCAGACTTTGCAGCAAAGACAAAGTATCTGAGGGAAAAAAGTATCTGTAAAGCTCCCGGGCACAGGCAAAGGCAAAAGATATGCTGAGGTCGCTTTGTCTGCAGCTGTGAGGCTGTGCGAGTGTGTGTGTTTGTGCATGTTTGGGAATTTATGCTGCGATTTGGAAATAAGTGAAGAAAAAACAGCACAAATGAAAAGTGAAATAAATGCAAGCCGCACCGACGGATAAAGTCAGAGAATTGCGTATTCGGTAGCAAAATAAATAAATGCCATGATATGTATAAGGTTGCCTAGCTTGAGATATTTGAAGATATTTCATATGATTATGATCTTAAGTACCAATATTATGCTTAACATGACATTTACATTTCTGTATCCATTCCGATTCTTTAATATGTTATTTAAGTAGATCTCTGTGCTTAAATAAACTTCTTACTCCGCAGGTGAGACTTGGAGATTTATCTCTTTTTTCTTTAGTTTATGTCTCTCTCTCTCTCTTTCTGTCTATCTCCCTATTTATCTCTCTCTTTCACCCAACTACTAACGCCTAGCAATCTTTGATCTGATTGGCGAGTTTTCTGGGTTTCAATATTTATTTTATTTTATTGTATTTTGTTTATTTTTCATTTTATTATTTTTATTCTTTTCATTTTAAATTATTAATTTAATTTCCACTTATTGGTTATTATATATTAAAAACCTTTTATGTTGTGGACTGCTTTTAGAATACATCAAATAAATAAATAAAAAAGAAGCCTTTTGTTTATACTCGGCTTTTGCAGGGTATTCCTCTGCAGTGCATAGCCACACTCGATTCACGTGAGTCACCTTCTTGCCACACATATGAATCCCGCTGAATGCTCCTCATGTGTATTCACATACTCCGACAAGTCACTTGCAGTTCGCACTACCACGCGTTAATCCTAAACGAGATTATGGAACGGTTGACTTAAAGCATCTGTTAAATTGGCTTAATCTGCACAAGTGTGTGAATGTCTGTCTACACTTGCTGTCTGTCTGTCTGACTGTCTGTCTGTCTGACTGGCTGACTGTTTGCCTTTGTAATATGTATCTCCCGCCGCCACTTTGTAACTGTTGTCATTTTTATTGCCCTGGGAATGTTTTTTGTCCACCATTGTGAGAGACGCACACGCCCCGCCAAAAAAAACTTTTTTTTTTCCTTTGCCTTCACTCGCTTGTCTGCCATTGTGTGTGTGCGTGTGTGTGTGAGTGTGTGTGAGTGTGCCCCTTCTCCTGCTCGACCCAACACTGCCTGGCTGGGTGTCCTTTGGACTCCGCTAAACAAAAGTTTTGTCGTTGATTTTATTGACCAATTTTTGGATGCGTAAGTTTGTTTTTATATTTAGGTTTCTTCTTTTTTTTACTCCCGCTTATTGCGGGGAGTTTTTGCATGCTGCTTGCCCCTGGGCCGGTGGCAGTTTATTTAGTTTCGTTTCTTTTGGCCTGTTTGGTTTTCATAAGTTTTTATGGCTTCATCTGTGGGATTTAAAGTTTTATTGTGATTTAAACACTTGTTAATCGTGTGTGCATATGTCATGTGAGTGTGATTTGCTTCTTCTTTTTTTATTGTGTAGCTACTGGATTAAGTTGGCTTTGTGGCCCGCTTATGACTGACAATTTGATGCGAAGCTGGAGTTATTAGGTGGCAAGTAGACTGTGTGGTGAACAAATACTCTACAAAATTGATTCAAATTAAATATGGAATATATGTGCAATAATTTACATTTGTTTTAAATTATAGACACACATTTCATATGAAAAATTGTGTTCAAGCAAATTGAATTCGCCTTTGCGTCATTAGCCTTAGTTGAGCATAAAGTTGGCTCAATTTGTGGCCACATTTAGCAAATCTATGCCAAAATTTACATGCAAGCCAAGGAGAAGCTGAGAATAGCCGCAAATCCATCGTTTCATTGATAAATTGTCTCCGCAATGGCAAACAACAACAAATAATAGCAGCAATAAGAGGAGTAACATTGATAGTTGGACATGTAGCAAATGTCAGTTGCACACACAAATAATCACTACACTTCAATCAGGCGGTAGCAGACAGATAGAGACTGACAGAGACAGAGACAGAGACAGAGACAGAGACAGATACAGATGAGGAGAGAGCGAAGAGTCTGGCGTCGGGGCCACATCTGCCCGGGCAAAAGTGGTCAACCTGCGTAGCGATTGTAATCAAAATGCAACAAATTAAGGAGCCAGGAGACTGGGAGGACGAACGGATGGATGGACGGACGGACGCAGGGACGGCAGCAGTGGCAAGCCATGATCTCGTACGTACCTTTTGCTTAAAATATTTATTTATGCAATTATTTTGCAAGTAGCTCAAAATAAATAAATGAAATGAAATAAAAGTTGCAGTCGGCGCATGGAACTGGAACTGGAACTGCGACTGGGATGTGGGTCTGTCTGCGGGGTTGGGCTCTGCCAAGTGCCTCCGCACGACTTCAATTGAGGACGGAGCGCAGTAAATTAAAATTTAAATTTATGCCATTTGCTGTTGTTTGCTGCGTGTAGTCGAGCCCCAAAATATATTCGCAGGACGCAATTAGGCAACTGGTTGTGTGCAAAGGTGCAATGCACAACAGCAATAATAACAGCAACAACAGCAAAAGTGCTGCGTCATGTCATCATTTCTATTGTCACCCATTTGCTGTCATGTCAAAAACAACAAAAATTATTTATTTATTTATGACAGGTCTTGAGAGAGTGCAGCCCTAAGTGAAATATCACTTGCGGTAACCTTTTCGCGCTCAGCTGCCAAAACAGGTGTGCAGCTTGGAAGCCCTCCCCTCCCCCTTACACCACCCCCCCCCCCCCTTGCTACCCTATGACGTGACCCAATTAGTTGTTGTTGTTGCTGTTGCTGTTGCTGTTTTTTGTGCTGTTAACAATGTAGTTGGGGCATGAGTTTATGGCTCGTAAATGTCTGGACTGGCAAATTTTCATCTGGTTGGCATTTAATTACATACGCTGCGTATACGTAACGTGTTCTTGTATAATATTTGGTGGGCGTGGCTCCGTTGATATTTCCCGATTGCATTATAGACTGAAAAGACTACAGGTCTGCGCCTCATTAGCCCAATAACTGTGAAGCTGTAAAACCACCAAAATCAGGCAATTGTGGTTGCTGGGTAGGGGGATGGGCAATAAATGGCAATCAGGCAGACAATCAATGGGGTTAAACCCTTTTTGCTTTATGATCTGAAAACAATTTACGCTTTTATTTGTTTTTGATGCGACCAAAGCCAAAGCCAAAGCAATCAACTGGTCGAGGGCTCAAATGGTAACAGAACTGCACAAACCAAAAGCGAATGCAATGAGTGTACATCAACAGTTGCAATTGATGGATCACCAAAAAGCAACGGGGCAACACTGCAGCACCAGCACCAACATCCATCCATCCATCCATCCATCCGTCCATCCATCCAGCAACAAATGCCAAATGAGCTGTAGAAGCAGTTGCGTAAAGCGAAGATTGCGATAATGATCAGAGAAAAGCGAAAAACGCGTTAAACTTTGCAACGTCGTCATCAGCGACTGCAACCAGCAGCCAGCAACCAGCAACCAGCGACTAGCGACCAGCAAACAACAACTCCTCCCGGCCAACACAGCGGCAACAGCAACAGCTACTGAAGCAGCAGCAGCAACAGCAGCACCAGCAACAGCAACAGCAACTGACCCAACGACCGGACGTACTGCTTGCAGTCAAGTGCGATTGCAAATGCGCGGAATTCACATTCGAGCACTGTTACACTTGGCAGAAAAGTGAAGTAAATCATAATTCAAATTTAAATATGTTTTGACCTGCAGGTAAAACAAAAAATTAAAATACAAAATCATGGAAAATATTATGATAATTATGCATTTGATTTTGATGCAATAAATTGTATTATTTTTTATTAATGTTATTAATACATTAAAATATAGTTAATATAACAATTAATTTTGATTTGATATCATTAATAGTAATTGTTGAATATTATCTAGAATTGTAACAAGTTAGAACGGCTATCTTTATCTCACAGACGGACAGGGCGTATATAGACTCAGCTGGTGATGCTGATCAAGAATATTTAAAGAATATTTGTGGTTTGCTATGTCTCCTTTAGTGCGCTATAAAATTCAGATGAATATAAAAAATAAACTCATATTTCTTGTTTAGCAAAAAATGTTTTTGAATTATAGAAAATGCTCTTGTTATTATTAATTAAATAATTATTTCTTTATTTATTTATCAGAGGGAAAGTTAACAAGTAAATTCTTAAACTATATATAAATATACATGTACATGTATATAAAAAGTTTTTTTTTGAGTGTAGAAGCCAAAAGGTTGACCATTAAAGCCGTTTGGCTTGCACTCGATCAGCTACCGTTGCTACCGCTGAAGCGGCTGCTGTTGGTGGTGCTGATGTTGATGGCAGTGCTGGTGATGGTGGTGGTGCTTCTGTTGTTGGTGCTGCTGATGGTTTTGTTGATGGTTCTGCTGATGGTCAGTCAGTCTGTCCACCCGTCTGTCTGCCTGCAAGTCTGACTGGCTCTTGTCTGATGAGTTTAGTGCCGCTTGCTGTACGATGATTTGTAATTTTTCGCCGTTTGCCAGTAGAGAATCATAATAATCATAATAAAATGCAGCTATACACATTTTAACACCAAAAACACGAGTGTCTGCCTCTCCGAATTTATGTTTGGAGGATTGGGGCTTGGCTTGTGGGTCTATTGATGTATTGCCGTTGTCATGCTAATTCCTGCACTCACTGAGCAGTCTGGCTGGCTGTCACATTAAACTTGGTAATTTGTGTCAAGCATGGACGGTAGCTACTACTGTTTAAGTGACTGGGCTTCTGGGTGGTTTCGCCTCTTTGATCTCAACTTGGCTAATTAAGTTAAGCTAAACGTGATGAAAAGACTGTCTCTCATGCCTCGCTCATGCTAATGGACTTGGCTTGGACTTCAACTGCGACTTGGCAGCTCCTCTCATAATGAGCGAACGCCTGTTGTTTTTACAGCTGGGATTAAGTATGTCCCATTGTTGGAGTGACGGCACTTTAGTAGTATTGTATTGCTGACAGAGTTTAATTAACACGCTATTGGCAAGCACCAATTGCCATAAGTTTATTCTGGCTCTGCGATATTTTATGATAATGCCAAAAGAAAGGAAATTTGATTGCACTCAGATTGCATTACGATGTAAACTCAAAGACGGGACTCGTAAACCAAAAAAAAAAAACAAAAAACAAAGTATACAAATATAGGATATAAAAATACAAACGTAGATAAACAAAATAAATTCTATACACCAAAATCGTCTACAGCAATAATATCTTCCAAATTACTAATTATTTCTGACACGAAGTAGCACAATGAATTATATGAATATGTATATAGCATATAAGCATAAGGATAATTCAGATAAATTCTAATTTAACATAATTGCATCCATCTTTTTTAAGTGTCATTAAGATGTATCTTGCATTATAAGGCATTAAATTTGCACTCTAAAATAATAACCAAGCTAAAAATGTTTTCCCCTTATAGAAATATACCTCAGAGCTGCCCCTATAAATATCCCCAAAATAATGACAATGACGTTGCCACAAAGAAAATAAATGAATTTGCGATTATTTTGAGTGGCCACAAAATGTGAACTAATTAATGTCAAAAATGTATACGGATGCGGCTCTATTGAGGGTTTTATCAACGCGGAGGCATCATTGTGTGATGATACTATAATAAACAAGTGATGAGTGAATGTCCTGGCCAAGTGAAAGCAGCTGTTGGACTCTAATATAGAGTTTGAGTTTATGGCAGGGCAATTAAACTGTCATCAGTGCCAAAAAGTTGCAAGCACGAATCTTGTCTAAAATGTTGGGAAATTTGATTTTAATTGGGCAAAGAAAATGTTCCAAAATGTGGGCGTGTTTGTTTAGCAGCTGTCACACAAATGTGACATGGCTGCCAGCTCAAACTGCCCCCACTCAAAACCGCTAAAACTAATTTCCGTATTGTATTGGTGGTTGGTGGCTTGAGTGGTTGGTGGTTGCGCCATTTTTGCCACTTAACGCATCATCACTTTGGTTAATTTGTTGCAAACGATATGACCTTGCTGCTGCAGCTGTAAATTTGCAACACAAATGCAACACACAGCAACGATTGCAATCAACGGGCGCCGCATCTCTATCACAGCGAACATCATTACCATGCAGCAGGCTGACTGAGGTTGAATGGATAGTTGAGTGGAGTACAGGCGAGGGGGGTGTATAAGATTGGGCTGGGGCAGTTGCAGCATCCGCTGCTACGTTTTACGCGCTTCAATGATTCGGTTTGCGGCCTGGCCACAGTCTGGTTGTGCCAGATTAAACGTATGCAACTCTTAACCTTCGTTTATGTCTCAGCTCTCTGATTGACAATCATCAATCGATACGAAAACCTGAAACATGAAAATCGACAAACATTGCCCCAGGCTCGATCGGTGGCAGGAACGGTTACTGCTCCCATTCTTGTAACTAAATTTGTTTTGCGGTTCGCATTTGTTTGTTTATTTCTTTATTTTCTTTGCCAATTGTGCATTTAGCTTGGGAAGTGGTCAAGGCTTGAGTGGAAAACCGAAGAAGTTCCTGAGATTAGCACACAATGATTGTATGCACTTGGAGACTGAAATTCTTGAATACTCCTAAGTGGCTTGATAAAGGTTTCAAGGTGAAAGCACTTTTGTATCACATCTAACATAAGCGCATCTCAATTATCATTTAGCATATGCAAATGGCCCAGACAGATAAACACACATTGGCCGGGTCTTAAACATAACGCGGCGACTAATCAGCGACTTGGCCCAAAACCCATTACCGTTAGCGGCGTCAAAGAGTTAATCGTGATTGGGATGAAGCGAATTTTACGTTGGGCAACCGAATATTGAATTCTCTGCAATCCATTTTAATAGACATCAATATGACAGCTATGAGATATAGTGTGCAGTTCAATTCCGCATTATGAAACTTTAAGGATTGGTTAGGATATCTTTAAAATCAAAGAAAAGTTTCAAGCGCTTTACAAATAAAGATTCAAACTATGGACTCAGAAAGACTACATTTTATTCGTAGCAGACATCAACTATAAAATATAATACCCGGTTAGTAAGGGCATCAACAAATTTGCATGAGCCACAGCCAAGATTGGCCGCAGGGCCAAAAGCCGGTAGCCCAATAATTTCAAATTATAAATCATAAAAACGCAAAAAATTAGAATATATATCTGGCATATAGGAATTTCGGTTCGAACAATGTTTTTGCCCGCACTTTGGCTACTGCAATTTTGAAATGGGCTTCAGCGAAAATTATGGTTCGGCACGAAAGGGCTGCCAAAATCAAAATGAGAAAAATAACAGAGCGAAGGTGACCCATCGCGTTTTTGGTTGAAATACTAACTGTTCTTCGCTTCGACTTTTGCATAATCGGCATCAAATGTCGGTTTTTTTTCTTTCACAAAACTTTGCTGCTTTTGCCCAATTGCATTAAATTGTAATTAACCTTAATTGATTGAACGATTATCATTCGTTTTGGCTATGCAAAATTTCACTTTCAATCAATGTTCCCGCAGTCACTTCCGATTGCGTTGCCCACAATTACACACACATGGCGCAAATAGATGTTTATATTGTCTGAGTGTGTGTGTGTGTGTGGGATGTGTTTGTTTGTGTGTGTATGTGTGTGTGTGGTAGTTCCCTCGTCTATCATTACCATCAAAAAGCTATCATCATCATTACCAAACCCCAAACTGCTGACCAAACGAGAGAGCACGAGTCCCGCACTTTGCACGCGATAAAGTTGTTGGCTGCTTTGTTACAGGTTACTCTTGTTGCTGTTGCTGTTGTTGTTGTTGTTGTTTTTGACGTGCTGTTAGATAGATGTACACGCATACAATAATCAGGCGATGGAGCTAGCAATCATAGTTGTTCAGAGGTGTTGCTTTGTTAAGTGCCACCTAATCATTACCTGCGGCCAACCTGCTAGCTATAACAAAGTATCTCATAGATGCAATTAGCAATACACCAACAAATACAGACTAAGATCTAGATACTTACGATTAAACATTTTATTTACGATTGTTTGGGTATAACTAAAAGCTGTAGAAACATTAATGTAGAGCTCTGAGCTTCAGTTGTTTTTATTTACAAAATTGTGAGCTTTCATTAGGCATATCATAAAGATTCGCAGATATTTTTCAACTATTTATTTTCCATATTTCGACTGAAGGCTTTCAAGAGCTTGACATAAATTGACAAAGTTTACGAGTGAATGCAACGTTAATCGCTCAATCAGTGAGCTGAACAAACAAACAAAAAAAAAAAAACAAAGATAATGTAAAAAAAAAGTCGAAACGTATCAATAACTGAAAAATATAAATCAATATCAAAACAAATGGTCAACGGCCCATGTAAGCACTAAATCAATGTGTCAATATAGGTAACTGATACACTAGAGATCCAGCAATCCAACAATCCAACTGCAACGGAAATTGAATTATGCCCCCGTTTGAAGCACTCGCAGCTCGCAGCTCGCAGCTCGCAGCTCGGATTGGAACTCCAATAAGTATCTAAGCATGCATGAATGAGCGCCTGAATCACTGACTGAATGGTCGCCCGAGTGCTTGAGTGACAGACGGCGGACAACTGCCGCTCCAATCAGGTGCTGCCACTTTCGTTCGGCTGCCAACGACGTCCGTTGGACCGCGTCTCAGGATTGTGTGTGCTGACTGTGAGAATCCGTTGGAAACTTGCCAGTAACTCTAACGTTCAATGTCTGAACCATTTCCTTTGCGAACGGGTTTCAACCGGTGGCATTAGATACTGCAGCGATATGTTCGATAGTTTATGGTCCACAATTAAAATTGCGCGTTTGTCGGCTAGCTGGCCAACAGTAGCTCCAGGTGCGTAGCCACACACTAGAGGGGATCGCTTTATAATATTATAAAACAAAACATCACTGTTATAGCTACACAAATATAATCAAAAACTGTTTGAAGTATTTGATAAACGGTTAGTAAGCCCCCTTTGCAGACACCTTTGTCGGTTTCTTTGTGGCAAAGGCATTAAATGAAAATTAGCTGCAATAACATGAAAATTCATAGCTTAATATGAGTCGCAGCTATATTTGCCACAGGCAGACCCAGTCATCAAAAGCTTGACAAAAACTGTTAACTATACGACTTCGACTGTGAGTTAGTGTATGAGTGTGAGTGTGAGTGTGAGTGCGAGTACGAGTACGAGTATGAGT